>VWYE01005087.1:9236-82081 GCA_013398995.1 Alaudala cheleensis | reverse complement strand
GGCATGGATAACTATTATGTGACATTGTATTATGAGAAAGTGATTCTATCTGCAAACATTTTCCTCTATTGCACATTTTAAAGTGTTTGAAATTAGCTACAAAAAATAGATTTGGTGATTATTTTTAGAGATGCAAATAACCCTAATTTTATTTCAGTTGGGAGGTAGAAGATTGATGCCATATAGAATGATTTTGTTTTTGTCCTATTACAAAGTGGGTAAATTTTCCCCCTTTCCATTGTTAACAATTTCAATGATGGATCAGCTTTAGACACTTGAGATTTGAAAGGAGATGACTTCTTTGCCCCAGTGGGGAAAAGCCAGCATTGAGATTTCTCAGGGTTAGAGAGGTGCAGGCTGTGCTTGGAATATTGTCAGACAGCATCACAGGGATGCCAGAATTTGTACAGCTCTGTCCCTTGGTGCTGCAGCTCCTCCTCAGTGTGAACAGGAGGAAAGATGGGGATCCTCCTTCTCCTGGCTGGGTACAGTGACCCCCTGTGCTGCACCACACCGGGATTCCTGCTCCCAGCCTCAGGGCTCCCTCCTGGCACAGCCTTATCACCCTCCTCTCCTCCAGCACACACTTGGAATGATTCATCAGATGGCAAGATAGAACCAGAGAGGACTTTTCCTCAAGGAGTAACACTCGTGACAAGAAGGCATAATGTGGTAGCTGAAGTAGAAAAGGAAATGCACTCTCCAGGTGAAGTTCCTGAGAGGTGGAGTGGGGAGCCCTTCCCTCCCTCCAGCTCATCTCCCTGCTGTGCCTTCCAAGCACTCATTTGCAGCCTCCTCACAGAACCTGTTTAAGGGAGGGGAAGAGAGGAATTAAAGTTAACCTCTTGATCACCAGGGGAAAGGCAGTGTAACCCCAGTTTTTCAAGCCTCTCTGTGCATCTGAAGCTTTTCAACGTGATTCCTGTGATGGATTTTTCATCAAAATAGATTGTTTTGCAATGATGCTTTTGAAGCTGTGCTTTAATTAAGAAAAATAAGTTCATGTTAAAATATGTGTCTCTTGATTGAACATGCTTATGTTTTTCCTGGCATATTTTTATTGAATACACACTCTTAGTACTTAGAGGGGAAATTGGAAACTGAACAGAAACCAGCTATGTGACTGGCTAAAAAGAATGTCTGTATCATTATTTTGAATTTCTAAACTTATCATTAGATAGACTATTTGAATGACATTTGCTTTAGCCAAGGAAAAAATGCCTGCAACCAAAAAGTATAAAATAACTTTCCCATTTGATTGACTTGCAGAACGGAATCGTGGCCTTAAGCTGTAATTTCTTTGCAGTTTCACAAAGATTTCAATTATTTTTTCTTTAATCAACATCCATACTTCAGTCTCATTATGGCCCCTATTCATAAAAGTGTGACATTAACTCATTATTTTCAGATCTGTACTAAGGAACAAAAAGGGGAGAAAAAGACGATATAAGAAATGCTCCTCACAAATGAAGAGTGTTGCAAATAACAATCACAGTTACTTCATAATTTATTATAAATTGAATTGCTTTAAATGAAGGCAAAAGAATGCTGTTATTATATGCACTTCTGCATGTGTTCTAAACTAGTTTAAAAAAATTTCTGTTAGTATGGGCAAGGAAACCAAGGGGAAATGTGAATAATTTAACAACAGGCATTTAGGGCAGAAATGGTCAAGGCAGAGAGGAATCCAAACTTGCCTTCCCTGAAGTGACAAACCTGCTGCCTGCCTGTATTTTGGGAATATGGCTTAACTAAAAAGATGGCAGGAAATAATTTTAAAAGAAAATAAAATATATAAGTAATAGAAAGGCTATTCTGCTTATAAATAATAAGAGAATCAAATGCCTGGGATTTCCCTCTGTTGGAAGTTCAGAAATAAAGTAATTTGAAACACTGTTGATCAAGAAAATGTGTATGGATTGGAGCCTGCAGAGAAGGGAAAAGAATTCTCTTCGGTTTTTAGAAAATGTTCTACAAATATATAAAAAGGCAACATTTCTTCATCTGCATTCCACAACTCCTCAATTGAATGTGGTCACTTCAAGACAGAGATCCATTTCCCACACTGCGAATGGTCAGCTCAAAAACACCTGTAATATTCAGCCTCAACATCAAAGTGCCTTGTAAAACCTCCAAGAACCAAGAAAATAAAATAAAAATCATGTGGAGGGAGGAGGAAGGGAAGGGAGCTCATGCAGGCAAGCAATGTAGTGCAGAAAAGGTGGAAACATTTCTTTAGGGACTAGTTACAACCAACAAGCCTTCTTAGACATGCTCATCGACCATGTAAGCATATTCCTTGTGCTGGGCTGATAAAGGAGGGCTGCAGCAGTTTTTTTCCTTGTCTTCAATAAGAGTACACAACATTTAGAAAATAATCTGCAGGGCAAGAGCTGTGGCACAAATATTATTTATAAGGCAATCCTTTTTAATGGAAAAAATTTCAGAGTCCTCCTCATCTCACAGTCCAATCAAGAGTGATAGGCATTCAAAAAGTGGATATTAAATATGCACTGAGCAAACAGAACAGGAAAAATGAATATTGAAATAATTTACATGTAATCAAACTACACTGAAATTAAGTTTTAATTGTTCAGTATTCCATGATGCATATGCAGATTTTAAAGTATTCAGAATATCAGTCAAGTGTTTACTTACATCAAGCAATTGTATTTAAGCATACAAAACAGATGATGAAAATATGTTCAATCAGCTACAGCTCCCAACATTTACTGCTGGGTTTACATGATCACTTTTAATTCAGTTATTTCATTTAATATTTCAATTTAATAGCTCATTCTTTCATTCAATTTCTAGGCATCTTGCCCATTTCTTAAACACAATAATAATAATTATTCATAAAAGGAGCTGCTTCCTCATAAATTCTCATATCAGCAATTTTTGGAACAGAAATTATTTTCATGCTTTCTTCACTCCTCAAAATATGTTGTTATTATCTGAAATATTTTCCTTTTAAATTAGACAATATTCAAATAAAGAATAACATCTGCAAAATGACTCTGAACCCCATTTTATTGGAATTCTGAGCCAGAATAATTAGAGATGATCAGGTCAAAGAACCCAAAAAGTGTGTGGCTAGGCTGGTAAGTGGTTGATTGAAATGGGGACAGATTAGCTTTTCACCAACTGTTGAACACCACACCACTGATTTAGGCACCTAGCTGTAATGTCAGCTTCAGAGCCCATTTAAAAGGAATTACATATTTACAGGAAAAATTCTCATGTGTAATAGTCCTTAAAAATGACAACCCCTAAATTCTATTTACCTCCAATGAGGTAATGTAAAATTTCAGTCAATTCTGAAGACTTAGATTGCTGTGTAATCCATGGGATATAAAGTATAGAATTAGTCAAAGATTTACATCCTGCATTTTATATTGAGTGCTGAAAAAGTGGAACTTAAGAGTTCCTGGAGAAGAATAAATACATCAATTTCCCACATTTCTTTTAAAAATCCTGATAAACAACCCAAAAAACTCACTTTAAGCAAAGGGCAACCAAAACCTGAAATGACTTTACCCTAATGAGTTCTGTAGGACACCCTACTTTAAATAAGGTGGTTGTAGAGAACTGAATGCAGCCTGAAGACCAGGAACTCTCCAAAGAACCTATTTTCTGCTTCCTCCTACACAAGCTGAGCACAGCACACCCTGTTCCCAAAGTACCCTGCCAAAACATGCTGCAGACATCACTGTCCTTCTCCCAGCAGGGCACCAGGGCCCCCTCCCAGTAAAGGTTGGGACAAGAGCCCATGTGGACCATGCCTGGTGTGCAGCAGCACATGCCTTGATTGGCAGAACTTCTATCTGCTGAACTTTAACTGTGGCTTTTTAGGACACAGATAACCTCCTGCACTCTATTTAACCCCAGCTGGTTGCTGATTTTTCACAAAACTTGCAGGCATTTGCTTATTTCTGAGACTTCTACCCTCTGTTAAATTGGCTGAGATCCCCCAACGATTCTGGAAGTCAGTGGAAAAGTGGCAGAAGGATCAATGGATGCCTTGCAAAGCTCCACCCCTCTGAGATGCCAGCAGCATTATTTGGCCAACCTCCTGCTATTATGGCACTATGTTTTTAGATTATGAGCTCCTTTGAACAGGACACACAAAGCTCTGAGGAGGGTTCACAGCCTTGTTACCTTCTGAGACACCGACGAAGAGAAAGTGCTGCAGAGCACACCAAAGGCTAATGGAGAAACAGCCACTGGCTCTGTGTGTGTGTGAGTCAAGGGGATAATCTCCTAAATTGTATCCTAAATTGTATTTTAGATGCAGGAGCTCTCAAGGTTGTGCAGGTATAATCTATACATCCCTTCAGGCCCAGATTTAGCAAAGCATTAATGTATGGGTTTATGACCTGTAATTTTCCACGAGCCCTAAATATGTTCAGTGAAATGCTGGATTTGTGGCCTGAGTGACTTGTTTAAAAAGAAATCCCTTATGGAACCTTTCAAAGGTCATACACAAATAGGTCTCAGGTAAAGTCAGTGAGTAACCATGAGAAAACACAGTACACAAAGGCAAAAACACAAGTATCTCAAGGCACCCCGAATTTCTGTCACTTGAGAAACACTCTCAGGTTAAGTATCTCTGACCTAAAGGAAGTCCACCCATAACTTTATAGATTGTTGGGCGTAGAACTGAATGCCCTTCACATCAAAGGGTACCCTCTGGTTTGAAGCAAGAAAGCAAACAAGCAAACCAAATTAAAAAAATAGGAAGAGAGAGAAAGCTAATAAGGGGAGCCAGACAGTGTGACTCTCTGGCCAGAGAAAGCCCTCGAGGGCTCTAACTGGCTGTGAATCTTGAGGTCGTTCCCAAACCAACCATAAAAAAAGTTAATAATCTTTACCATGTGATTCCTATCTTCTAGGGTGATATTCTGCTCTAGGAAACCAATATGTATTCTGGTGTGAAACTGTTCAGGTGACTCTGCCTTCCACACTTCTTCTTGGGACAGAATTTTGAGTCACATTTTCAAGTGAACCAAGTTAATTTTTGAATGAAGTAGTTTAATACAAGGGTTCATTTAAACCTTTAAAATATATACTTATGTATTTAGTTTAGATGTATGAAATATTCTAGAAAAAGCAGTGGGTTTAGGTATAAAGAAAGAGATGTGATTTATTTGTTGAATTTTGCTCAAATTAATTATAAATCAGCACCACTGTGACACTCTGGAACTGCCTCATGCCTACACTGAAGAAACATTTGTTTAAAGATCCTGATTGTATGAACATTTATGTGCCACACTTCCCATGTGATGCTGGTAATTCATGTTGGCTTGTGTAGGATGGGCCACTGAAGAGTATGACTGCACCCCCTTCTCACTGTGAAGAGAATTCTCTCACATCTGTGAAGTGCCCTGAAACTTCCTAAAGCAGGTGCCATGAAAGTCTGGGTAACAGAAATTTACTACTATCATAAAATATTATTACATAAGTTGAAACTATTACAATTTGTGTATTTTTAAACTAGATCCTGTCTTTTCTTGTAACCTGTACTTCCTTTCCATTTCCTACACTCCTTATTTCCTTTTTCATACTCATTTTCCTTCAAGAGAACACTTTTTGTTGCCATGGCACTATTTCCCTGCCTTGCAATTTTATCACTGTGGCTTCCCTTCAGGTTTCTCTGAGCTGCAACCAACACCCACCCACCCAGCAGAGGCTTCCCCCACCCCCAAACCTCTTCATTCCTCCAACCTCTCACTACTTACTAACTTCTCAACAGCGTATCTTTATCTTTAAATACAGACACACTCCAACATACTCTTCCAAAGTACTCTGGGCTAAAAACAGGTGTTAATTAAAAATGCTGATAAGAGTCAGTGACACCTGTTGTTTCACATTTATTTTACTCAACCCTGTCTGTTAAATCCTAGCCTTTATTGCATTAATTCGCTTCTGCTTTTCTTCTTTTCCAGCTTTATCCCTCTCACTCTGGTGATCATGTAAACTTAACAGTATGTCTTGAAAGCTGGATTTTATTGAGCAAACATATCAGCATGTCTACACACTAAAGACAGCTATATAACAGAGGCCCAGTATCATCACTGTGGTTAAGGATGAGTTGCTGCCTCTATAATAAATCCCTATTGTATACGTGTGATATCTCTGCAATTTCGAGCTGCAGCAGATGGAAATTTGGTATTAAAGTTAAGATGAACAGGCCCTTTTCCTCCTTGGCTTTCTATGAGGTACAGGGCCAATTCTCCCTCATGCCTGACATTGGATAAGATGTGCTTTTTTAGTGCTAAGACTTCTCAGAGAAAATATATTAGCTCAATATTTTCTAAAGCCGGCTGCCTAAAGATAAAGATCTACTTACAGAATCGTGGTGCAGGGCCAAATTTTGAATCACTTGCTGAGTTATGGGTCCATTAGAGTATATTTACCTTTTCCATCTATGTTTGTCAATAGCCAAATTATTTCTTTTATAATAAAATAATGCAGAGGTAATGCTCCAAAAATTCCCACACGTAACAGCTCCATTGCAGCAAATACAGGCACAGAAGAGACAGACAAGATATAGTCAGGAATTTTGGCACATTTTTGAGGGAGCACATGGAAAACTATTGAGTCTGATGTGCTTTTTCTGCACAGCACCATGTCCAGAACATAAAGTATAGGAGACTGAAGGCACTCCTGACCTAATCCCTCACCATTAGCTAGGAGAGAGTATTAGAACAAGGCAAGCACATGGTGATACTTTCCCTAAGCAGTCTCCTAGTCTCCAACAATTTCTGGTTCAGGGATTTGCTGAGCCAGAGGTGGTTTCCAGGCTGGTGCTCCTCAGTGAATTCCTCTTCCCTGAACCCTGCCTTTGAGCTCACATACAATTTTACCATCCACAACATCCTGTGGTAAGGAGGCTCATATTTTAATTACACATTATGTGAAGAATCACTGTATTTTGAAATGGCCACGTGTTAGCTTTGCTTGATGACCTCTATTTTTTGGATTAGAAGAAGCAGTGAGCAGTCATTTACAGAGCTCTTTCTCCCTAGTACTCACAATTTAATAGATCTCTATCTCTGCTGCCTCCTCTTTAGGTGGAGGAGTTCTAGCCTATTTAGCCATTCCTTTCACTAAAGCTGTTTCATGCCTTTAATCATCCCTTCCTAAATCTTTTTGAGTTCTACTATATCCTTTTACAGATTATGGGACTCCAAAATGACACACAAAATTCAGGTGAACTGAACTTTTCTTGGCTAGTCCTTTTCTAAGAATTCCTAGTTTGCAATGTGCTTTTTGTCCTTCTGCTGAGCACTGAACTGAGTATTTTATAGCTGTTGAGTTACAGGACCAAATTCTTCTTCCAGAATAATGTTGAGCCCAGATCCCCATTCTCTCCTATCTTGGCCAAAAGGAGATTTTTAAAGAGATCTGCATGCCTGTCTGCTTTTTGTAAACCTTTTTTGACATCTTTTTTTTTTAGCCTGTGTGTCTCTTTCCTTCTATTACAGAAACTATCTGAGCATCTGAGATCTTTCTGTTAACTGGCCAGTAATAATGTGATACAGGAGCTAGACATTTACAGTGCAAATCATTCCATTTATCTTCAAACAGCTTACCTTTACATGGCTAATTTAAGCTAATTAGGTAGGCTCCTTTTGTAGTTAATTGATAGGGATAGGCACTGACGTTTGACTCTCCACTCTTATCAGAGATCTCTCCCTTCAATGGGATTACTCATCCTTTGGGTGCCCATGTCTCTATCCTAACTACAGAGGGAGCCCAGATGAGCATGTAGGACACATAAACTCTGCATTATTAAGGCATGAGAGGTGCACCCCCAAGAGACTACATCCAGTTATTGGACAAATGGCTATTGCTGACTTTTTTTTCTAAATTTTGGTGTTGTTTCCTTCACAGGCTCTTTGGGTTCTGAAGAGCCATAAAAGGCAGATCTGCATTTGAAGACAGAAAGCCTAGGGCTGCCTGACTACTCAGTTAGCTCTTCCTGCAGGGCACTGGATGGAAATGGGAGAAAAGTCAGAAAAAAGGCTGAGGAAGTGAGAGAAAACTCTGCTCTGCTGAGCTGAGAATGAGCTGTTCACAACAGAATATTGCAAGATGGTCCACCTACAGTAAAGGGAAGTGCAATGGTGGGGCTCAGGAACACTTTGAAGATGAATGGAGAAAAAGCGTCTTGGTAAAGAGATGAGACATGGATTGATCTGGAAAGACTTCAAAGAAAAAAAGAAATCTTAAATTCAGTTCTTGGTCAGGACCTCAAATTAGAGAGTTTTGAGTGTCACTAAAAGAAGATGCCATTAGTGACCAGGTGGAGTTGATGGAGAGGGAGAAACTGATGACCTAGGAAGGCTGAAGCTGACTTTCAACAGCTGCTCAAGGATGGAGATATATTCCTAAGAACTAATTTTTGAGAGTTTTGTCCATGAATATGATATATTTGCATTGTTTATCACACAGAGTATGCCCAAAGCCCTTAAGATTTCAGGGAAATTGCACAGCTGGTACAGCAGGAAAAAGCCACCTTGCAAGGGCAGATTATCAGTTACACAACACAACAGTGGCCTCAATGTGGGCTCAGCTTCTGAAAGTAGCAATATCAAAGTCAGATTAAGCAGCATGTGGGAATAGATTTGGCACAAACAACATCAGTCCAGCACAGCTATTTGGTGTTCCTTTTTTCTAGTGCAGTCCCATGGGTGGGGATGACTTCTGGCACTCTGGGCCACCAAACTGCATCAGTGGCTGGCTGTGCAAAGGGGCTCCAGATTACAGCTCTGGGACTGCTCTAAGTGTGAGTAAGGGGCCATTCTTCCCATCCTCCAAGCAATGTCTCTCCCATTAGCTTGAGCAACAAATCTTGCCCAAATCATTTGTCATGGCATTTTGTTCTCAAGCAATTAAGTAATGTAATTCATTGTCCCCCCACCCCAATATTTTGCTCATTATTTCTTATATTGTAATCATTGCTAGAGAATTAAATCCCAGAGTCATTCCTACAGCATCAAAGTATCTGAGTGAAATTGAAAACTGTGCTGGAGCTGGTTTAAGAAAAGAAATCATTAACAACATAGGACTGAAGCAAAGACAGTCTAAACTTTTTATGAGATCTTTAACCTCTTTAACAGCAAAAATAACCTAGTTCCATTAAACAGGTGCCTTTATTTCTTGGTTCTAAAACAGGTCAAGAAGCATGACCAGGGGAATCTTTTCATGTTTAGTTCCATCACAGCAATATAAATTCTCATTTATCAGTGGTAATATGAAAACCTTTGGTTTTGATCGTTTTTCAAAAGATGACAAAAAATGACTCTTCAAAGTCCTCTCCAGAAGGTGCTACTTTAGTGAAAATGCTACTACTGAACTTACTCCCATAGAGATGAATTCTGTTCATGTGGCCACCATAGAGAACCTGACTGCCATCAATGATCATTTTATCTGAAGGCATAATTTAATGCCTAATAGGTTACCTTATGAATATAAAAGACATTCTTAGTCCTCAACCATGTAATCATTAATGTTTATACATATTTCGTGACACACTATGTACCAATATAATTATAGATTCTACTTCTAGGGTGCTCTTAGAAAGGATCATAAAAGCTCTTTGCTCACTCTGTCTCTCAGTTCCATACAGCTGGCAGCAGATGGGATTGGGAACTATTCCTATGGAGCTGAGGCCTTTTTTTTTCACCTTTGATTTAGGGTCCTATTTAGGATGGAAATACTCACAGTGAATATCTGCTTTGGAGATTGCAGTGTAGTGATATGGGAACCTGCTTACCAAGGGGGTAGTTAGTACAGCATTAGTGATGCACCTGCAGGGCAAAAGAGCTTTATTTTAGCTTTTCAAAGGCTGTCTTGGACTTAAGTGATAACTGTCTGTGTCCAGGCATCGTGTCTTGTAGTGTAGCAGTGCATTTCAGAACTCTGGAATAGTGAAGTGATTCCCAAAGATCAGTGGTGGCTGGAAGCAGGTCTCCTTCTCATCTTCTTTAAGAGTGCTCATTTACAAAGGAGCCCTATCAAGTCCTGTGTGCAAAGTCACATCATTTGATGAATGTTCTGCCCAATATGAAGATAATTTTTTTTAATTTACCCAGTAGCATCTTACATGGAACACTGTGAAGAGTAAAACAATTCTGGGATTTGGGAAGGAGTGAAAACAGCAAAAGTAGCAACATGGTGGGGGTTCTTTTTTTTTGATTCATAGAAAGGAGAATCTTTCATGAATCCCAAATTCTACCAATTAATGAACCCAAAAGTCTACCACTGAATGTGATCAGAGCTGCACTTTTCTCTTGCAGGATGAAAAAGCACTATGTTGTTATTTACAACAAAGTTTTGCTTTGTAGGTAAGCATATTTGTACTATGGGAAAAAAACCCCTCAAATACACTCTCTTAATGAAATTATCTGATTGAAAGGTGCAAGTGGCTTTGAATCTTGGTATTTTTCATGTAGGAAAAAAAAAAACAACCAACCATCCTTAAACTGGGTATTCACAAACACAAGAACAGAATTACAGAGGAACAGAATTACAGCAGAACTGTGGCTGCCTCTTAATTCTGCAACTCTCACACTGCATTTCAGACTTTACTTTCTAGCCTTGCTTTCTCCAAACAATGGAACCCAACAGAGCAGGCGTGTGTTTGTGCCTGGGTGCCCGTGCCAAACAAACAAGCCAATTTCAGGCATTAGCAAATGTGCCAAACACAATTGAGGGGTGCTTGATCAGAGTGAAGCACAGCTGTGAGTCAGAGTGGGAAATTGTTCTGTCCCACTCTGGACGTGGCTGCACGAGGCTCAGACAGGGGCAGGAGGAGGTGCAGCCACTCCCCCATCACACAAACACACACAGCAAAAGGCTCACAGCTCCCCAAGGCTTCCCAATAAATCCTCCTCTGCTCAACGTTTTACATAATGACACAATGTGTTGTGTTATTATAAGCAGTGACATCATAATAAAATAGCAGAGTGCTACTGAAGTGGCAAGGAACACCTAAAGATTTCTGTACTTGTAATTCAGTTCCTGTATTTTTTAATTATAGATAAGGATTTAGAGTGAAAATAATTATTCCTTCCATAAATACTCTTGTAATGGATCCCTGGCATATAATTAAGAGGCCTTTAATTTTAATTTTGTATACTGAATGCTTGTTTTTGGAGGTATTCCATATTTTACATTCAGGGCCTTTACCTGCAAAGCTCTAAGCTTCTATTTTAGAGGAAGCTGAAGATGATGTGTGGTTTGCAAATTTAAGAACTGAGCTTTTATAATGATGGATACAAATAACATGGCTGAGTCCAATATATTGCAAAGAATTCTCCTTCCTTCTAATTGTGATCTCTTCCCATTGTGCTGTCAGTGTTCCTCTGCCCATCTCAGCTTGGATGGAGCATCTTCCTTCCAAAGTGCCCTCATGCCTAAAGAGGGAATCTGCCATCACAGCATTCAGCATTTTCTACAAACTGACCTCCCTGATGGTAGAAAAACAGATAGCCCATAATCTCCCTGATAATGTGAAAATTATCAAATACTTGCAACTGAACACACAACCTTTTGGCCTACAGCAAAGAGTAAAATCACTGGCATGTGATTTTTACCAGGTGAGGATAGGCCTCCTTTCAGTTACCTGAAAAGGTAACTGTATTTCTCAGTTCTAGTAAATACAGACACATCTTTAGAAGTACAACAATAAATGGCACTTTTTTGGCAGACTCAGCAGGCAGGTCAAAGACTGTCTCAGCATGTAGAATGAATTAATATTTCTCTCCCGTGAGTTGGTCCTTCTAAAAAGGCTTAAGGCAGATTGGTGGGGTATTCAAAGGAAAGCTGGAGAGGGGGGTGAAAACTTTTGTTTATATGAACATTTTTCAGATTTAGATCTCCAAACATTGAAGCGTTTGAATGTTTTAATCTTGTATGAAAGACTCTGCCCTCCCCTGTCCATCCCTGACGTGTCTGGTCTCCTCTACAGCCCACCCATCACAGGATGTGTTTATCCAGCTGGGGGATGGACATTTTGTCCAGAAAGATCCCATGAGAGACAGAATCAAAAGCTTTACTGAAATCCAAAAGCACAACATCAACTGGCTTCTCTTGATCGGGTTTGATAAAGCAGGACTTGAAGCTGTGCTGGCTGTGACCAGTGACTGTCTTGTCCTTCAGGTGCTTTTCAATACCTCCCACAATAACTTTCTCCACAGTTTACCTGTCACTGAAGTGAATGTGAAAGCCTGAAGTTTCCAGGGTCATCCTTCCTGCCCTTCTTGAAAACTGGGACAATGTTTGCCAGCTTCTGTGACCTCTCCAGATTCCCAAGACAATTCCAAAGTCATGGAGACAGGCCTCACAATGACATCAGCCAGCTCTTGGAGTGTTCTCAGATGAATCCCATGGACTCATGGGGATCCAGCTGGAGCACTGGAATGGTCCTCAGGGCTCGGTTCAGCACACTGGGACCACCTACCCCATCACTTGGTGTTGAAGACAGAGAAAGCATTAAACATCTTTGCTTTATGGCCCTGTTTGTGAGGTGACCATCCTCATCCTGTAACAGGCTGATGTTATTTCTGAGCTGTTTTTTGATATTAAGGTATTTAAAAACCCTGTTTTTATGGTCTCCCTCAGTTATGGGCAGCTTCAGTTGAGCTTTGGCCACACAATTTTCTCCCTAGAGTGGTGAACAACATCTCCAGTTGAGCTTTGGCCCCACACATTTTCTCCCTGCATTGGCAAACAGCATCTCTGTATTCCTTCCATGTCACCTGACCTTGCTTTCCCTGACAAACAGGTAGTGGGAGGAACTCCTCATTTTCAGCGTCCTCATGGGCATAACAGGGTGAGCTGAGAAGGCAGGAGCATAATTCCCTTCTCACTTTTCCTCCTGTTTCCTGGCCACAGCTGTAAATCAGTCCTTCAGGAGTGCCCTGCCTTGCTGGTCCATCACAGACACATGTGACAGCAGCAGCAGCAACCTTCATGTGCCTGAATTAGTGGGCACTGTGCCTCCCCATGATCCTCCCAGACACTGCATCATGCCTGGATGGCATTCACTCACCATTCCCCAACAAATCTGTAGTTCTCTCTGCTTAGCCTACATTTAAATCATTCTAGTCACTTAAGAAGACATCTAAAAGGAAATAAACACCAATTAAGGCACAGCCACTTTAATGCAATAATGATCAGCTCTGAACATCATTTCCTTGCTTTCTATCAGATAAATCTCCCATATTTGAACATTTAATTTTGTACTTAGATTATGACTTCTGAGATAAGCTTTAAGCATTACCATCTGTTCTGCAGCAATCACATGATCCTATCACTTTGATTTGGTTGAATACAAATCCCTTTGAAAACAGGAAAACAGCAAAATAACACATTTGTTCCAAAACCCACCACACCTGCAGATTGTTCAGGTGCTGCTTTACAGGGGGAGGTAGAAGACATGAGGATACTCCTGTGCACACCTCTTGCTGTGCCTCACACTGTCCAGGCAGCATCCTGACACTGCAGGCTCTTGTTTCAGGAGGGTTGAGTCAGTGTTTCAGCTGCAGCCTCAAGGGCTGGCAGCTCAGCCAGGGCCCCATGCCTCTGCATGCCTGCTAGCACTTGGAAGCAACTCCTGACTCAGAGGGAATGCACCTTTCCCTTGCACTAGAGTTACACCTCTCAGCAATCTCTGAGGCATTTCTCCTGCATCTGCCCTCTGCAGGCAACTGGCCCACGGCCATGGCAAGTTGGCCACGGCCACAGCAGCACCTTCTCCCTGCTGGTCTCCAGGAGAAAGGCAATCACAGAGTTTGTACTCACTGTTGTGGCCACGTGTGTTAAGGAAACTCCAGGGAAAGGCTGGTGCACATTATGCAAATATTGGATCATTTTTCAACAAGGAATGATTTCCCCTGTTTACCAGAAAGATGATTCTCCTGCCCATGGCAGCTGGGTTGTAACAAGATGATCTTTATGATCCCTTCCAACCCAAACCATTCTATGATTCTATACAATTCACAGACAAATTCAACATTACATTTTCTCCTCGTATTGTAATGGCACTGAAAACTACTGGAATGTGAATTTATACATAGGAATTTTAAAAGTGAGAATAACAAAATATTCAGATTTCAGTGGTGCAAAGACAAAAATGTCCTGGACCATGCAGCATTCTTTTGTGTTCTAGCATCTTTTAAAACTCAGTGTTTTCTCCAAGTTTGTAAGTTTTTTCTATAACTCATCTGCAAGCAGTTGGTGAATATCAATCCCTCAGAAGCATGCTATCTTTTTTTCTATCAAGCTAAATGGGAAAGGGTGATTCATTTTAAGTGTACTGATGACACAAGAGCTCTGGATAGCACTTCATCTGCATTACTCTATTTGAAAGGAACAAAGTGCAAGTTAAACAAACATTAACAATGGATGCATTTTTTTCAGGGGTGGTCCTTTTAGAAAGCACTAACCACATAAAAGAAGTTTAGTTATTGAAATATGCAATCAGTTTTAGGTTGATAGGAGTTGAAACTGTCACTCACCTGAGCAGATGGTGGAAGAACCTTCTTGCATATCTGCTGATGGGGTCCCTGTACTCCAGCACAGTTCTATCCAAGAGAGGCCTTGTTGGAGCATAAAAGGTTCCAAGGCTTGCCTCAAGCTGTGCTGTGGAATTCAAACAGAGCAGCAATGAAACAAGTGAATTAGTTTCAATTACAACAGGTTGCTCATGTTTGCAGTCAGTCAAATTCCTCCAACAGTGATGAAATGGGATGTTGTTGTAGGACAGATGAAATTAAAATATGACAGATTGTACAAACACAAATGTGCATATAAACTTTGGCTTGGAGGCACAGCTGACAATGACTTTGAGCAACAAAAGCTATCAAAAGGATAAAGAAGTCTATAACACATCAAGTTCTCACCAGCAGCCTACAACTGCAAATGACTCATGAGACTAATACAGTGTGAACAAGATTGTCCAGTAGAGATCAACTCTCAATTAGCTCAAATCAACTTTGTCCTCTCAGGCAAACAACAAGGGAGTTCAGTTTTTCAGGGATTATTGTGTTAGGTCAGCAGGTAACAGAACCCTCTTTGTGATGGCCTTGAGGTCTAAGGAACCTCCTTCAGCCCACAGTTCTTAAAAAATTTTAAATAAAAGGGTCTAGAAACCCTAAGGGTTTGAAAGCATGTAGTGGTGGGAAACAGGATAACCTCCCTTGTAATCAATAAAATAAAGTCCTTTTGTTACACAAGTTCTCTCTTCAAACACTTCCCGACTGCTGTACTCCAGAGCTCAAGCTCTTTGGCATTTTTCTACACATTTTTAATCAAAATTGTAAACAATGCAAGTAAACATACAGTACACTTATGTGTCCCACATGCTTAGCTGAAAGGAAATTAAATGGTCAATAATATTTATTGATTTTTGCTTGAGAGTTAACAATGTAGTACAAGGCCTTATAGGCAGAAATTTGTCCTCTCAGGCAAACTGTATTTGCTGTATATTAATGTTGCTCTACAAGCAAAATATAACTTATTGTCTCATTAATCAGACAGAATCTCATTGATTTGCCATTATTAGTGTTTGTTTGAACTAGGCATTTCTATATTTAGTGATAATGGTTCTTTACTTCCAAGCATAGTTACATTTGATTTTATTAGGCTTGATAGCACTAAAAGTGTTAATAGTACTATGTTAGTTACACAGGCAAACTGTTAGTAAATTAGTTTTGTGTTATCTCCAATCTAGATAGCAAGATAAGTCCAACTTTAAAGGTATTTTCTTTCAAAGCAGCAGTCAATTTAGATTAAAATAGGAAAAACAAGCCATACTCTCTTGCCATTGCTGTTTTCTTGACAGCATGTTTTGCACTTGTGAAATATTTCAGCTGCCATGGAATATGAGTAACTACTAGCACAGTTACACATTCATTAAATAGCCCAGCTTGATGTTGAAGGCAGGATAAAGATCTCAAAGATAACTGCCCCATCACTATAAATAGAAGGTCCCACTGGGTTTGGTTAATAAAAAAGAAAACAAATTACCATGACAAATTTGTTAGATTTAGATAGAATAGCTCCTGGATGGAATAAAATTCCTTCTGCTGTAACCAGTGTTGGGAAGCTGCATGGGGGAAACACACAGACAGCTGCTTATAATGTACATATTTTTAGAAGAGTATCATAGCCAGGCCTTTCACAGGTCCTTTTCAAAGCATGTTTTATTTAGAGTCTAGATGTTGTGTTTGCAACACAGGCATTTTCTAAATCAGATCCCACAGAATGGGATAGCTGATGGCTTTGGCAGCAATGTAGGACACCTTGGAGTTTTTCTATCATCAAACACACCAGAATCCTGAGTATTCTCTCCTCCCACAAAAGATGCCTGGTCTCCAGCTGTCTGCCTGCTAGACTGGAGGATAACACCTTCACTGAATCAAGGCACTTCAAATCAGTGCCTCTATTGAGTTCCAAGACAGACAGCAAATCAAGAGGAAGGCACCACACCAGGCTTCAGCAGAGACAGGGCTAAACCTAAAATTCATCACTTCTTCTGAGGGACCCCAGCTACTGCTGCAGGGGGCAAGATTACAGTGAGGACAAATGCTTTAATCCTAAAGGAGGCAGCAGAGGATAGTGTATTCAAGGCCTTTGCATCTTGGAATGAAAAAAATGACCCTTTGAAAACACCTTAAAAATCCTACTAAAATCTCTTGTCCCCATTGCAGGAACACATCCCTCCTTCAGTTGGTGCTGTCTCAGCATGAACATAACTCAAATATTTCCATCCTGTATTAACTAACCTTGGTCTGTAACATAAGCTCAATTTATAGGGTGTAAGGAAGTTATGGAATATAATGTTAGTGCTAGATATATTAAGTAATGCCTACAGCATATAAATATTACAATGTAAATTATTTTAGTGTCACTATTGATACAAACTAAAATGTACTCAATGATTTTATTGAAATTACTTGTATACAATGACATGTGATGATGAGGCACCATAATCTGGCTGCATTCTCACTACTGAGTCAATAAATACATTATCATAATCCACACAGGAATTACCAAGACACCTCAAAAAACCCATTGGAGATAGAAACAGCCTCTCACCTTCTGTGGCTGGTGTCAGCTTTTGTTTGAGGAGGTGGTTGCAGATGGCACTCAGGCAGATAAAGCACTGCTGGCCCATGGTGTTCCAGTTCATGGTGCTCAGGACATTAATTGCCTCCTGGATCTGCTCATAACGAATGTACTGCTGGATGATTTCCACCAGGCCCAGTTGTCCTCCTGTGAGCACACCTTCAACAAGAAATATTACAGCCAGAGATAATGGGTTTGTGCTTTGATACAGGGTATGTAAACCAGTAGCTGACTCCTTTTCAGCACAGTTAAAAATAATTGCCATAATTTAAAATTAGGTTGATAAGTTTCAATATTAAATTTTTATAAGAGATAGCACCTTACTATCTTGCTATACTTAGACTGAGGGTGCTAATAATACTTATCTTCATGTTAATTAAATACAATACTATATTTAAAATGCCTTTAGAGGCCAGAAATGCTGAACCATTGGCACCAGCACCACATTTGGCATTATCCAAGAGCTGGTTTGACATCAATGACAAGAAGTTGCTTTTGGAAATGAGTTTGGCATTAGACACCAGCAATATTTGCCATTAGTGTCTGAGGGTATGTTTAATATGCTGTTTTCCTGAAATAAATCTGAATAGACAGCATAATGGAGGTTCACAGAACTTGCCCAAAACCATAATGTAGCTGGAAGTTAAAAACATATTTGCCTATTCTCACTGGCATAGTTTCTTAACAGACTTCTGTGGGAAACAATTCCAACCCATGTGTTACTCATGGATTTTATTTCAGTCCTGTCTGGGTCTTGCTGTCATGAGCCCTGAAATTTTTGCTGTAATTTATTACTGCATTTAATTAATTAATTTATTTGCTCTGCATTATTTCTTAAATAGCAGAAACCTAAAAAAGCTGCTGAGACTGTGAAGAGGGACTCACTAATCAACAGGGTGTTCCCTTGGCAGTGTGGCAAACTGAGGAGATGAGGTGCAAAGCTGAACACCAGGATGAAACTGAGAGCAGCCTATTTTTGCACGCTGGACTACAAAAAGGGAGAGAGGGAAGAGGGGAGAGAGCTTTGCCTTCCTCCTAGAAGAGATTTTACAGTAATTATACAGAATGAATTTTAAAATGTGATAACTTTCAGCTGTAGAGGTCAACATCTTCCCATTTGGATGCTTGACTTCTCCTGGGTGGTGAGCTTCCAGGCAACCTGCTTGGGAAAAGGAGGTGACAGCCAACTCACTGCCTAATTGATTTAGGAACAGTGCCCAGGGAGACAGTCCAATTAAGTTTACAAGCTGGCAATTAGCAGGAAAGGCCTCTAAATCCCTGTACTGAGAGCCTGCTTGCCTTGGTAAGAACATAAATGTGCTAAAGATAGCAAGGGGAAAGCTGTGCATTCTGGAAAGCTGTTGTGAGAAAACCTCACCAGGGAGGACTGGAGAAAAGCAAGGTAGAGGTGGGTAGAAGTGCCTCCTGCTCAACTCCATCCCACCAAAGTAGAACAGAGATAATTTAGAGTTTGTTTCTTTTTTTAATGGCCAACATGCACAAAACCATCAAATAGCTGTTATAATTAGTGTTCTGGGGTACTCTGTAATTATTAGACCTGTCACTGAACTTAATGCAGCTAATTATCTCAAAATAAATTATAACCTGTAAACAGTTTTCTTAAATAGTTTTTTTGGATAACAGCAATAATCTGGATTAGCCCATTTAAAATTACACAACTATAAATCAATCCAACTTTTTTTGTTACTAACATCCCATTATATTAATTTACTTTTTTTCAGTGGTTAATTTTTTTTAATTCTGTCTTTCAAATTTTTTGGTCCCTGGTAATTTTAGACAGCTTTTCCCCCACAAAAGTACATGTGTGTCTCATTCAGAAAAGAAATAAAGTAGATTTTCAACCCTTATTATCACCTACATTGTTTTTCTGAGTCTTTTGGCATGTTATTTGATTTTGGGTGCTTTTTCAAATAAAAAAGCCTTCTTCCTAATCTCAATATCTTTATACAAAACAATCATAAAAAACTCCCATGAAGCACTACAGAAGTAATCCTGTTTTCTTGGACAGACAATGGGCAAAATGCTGAAATTTTCCAGGATGGCTGCCTGCCCTGCTGAAACACTGCCTTGGGAGTCAGAGGGTTGAAGCATGATTGTTTTTTTTAGCTCTCACAATGGGCTTGCACCACTGTAACTTGCCTGACTTGAATGAAATGAATACACTCCTCACTGCTGAGCCACTGCAGGGGTTTTATTCTTAGTTCAGCCACTGTGGAACTCTCAGAAAGCCCTTCAGCTTTTCTTTACTGCTTCTTGTTTTTCTGCTTGTAAAAGGAAGTTGGTTGTGGTTTTACTCTTTTAAAGTCTCTTCACACCTTAAATGAGAAGTGCTATATAAATTCTAAAATTAGCATTATTACTTCTTTCATTCATGACTCCTTGCAAATTAATTGAGAGTCCAAACTTCTCTGAAGGTTATGAAAATCATTCTGCTTCAGTGGAAAGTCTTCAAAGGAAATAAAAGGAGCAACTTCATGTACTGAAGCCAGGAAGAACAGAATACTGGACAAATATACATCATACATACATTTAAAAAAAAAGTAAAGAAAATAGCATTACTATTCTATTATTGAATATAGCTTATCTTAACTTGTTAGGGTTGTTACTACAGAATGAATAAAATTCTTAAGATTCTACACTACAGATTAAATGAATTTTCCAGAGGAAAAATTCTTGTGCTTTATTAAAGTAGTGAGAATTATTTTGGGATGCTGATCAGACAGCAGGTCAGGGTCCTATTCTATGAGCAGGAAAAGGTATAAAGTTATTGTGAAACATAAAGAACTCCTTGGAATCTTCACATACCCTTGGAACAATTGGATTTTAAGGCTACGGTCTCATATACCTAAAATTAGGGTGTTCCAAACCCTGTGGGATACAGATGTTTCTTTGACAGCTCAAGGTTCAACAGATGTGCTGAGGAACTTACCAAGCTTAAAGTGAAGCACTCCCAAGGGTCCTTTATCAAATCTAACCAACAAAAGATCCTGACTATCCACATCAGGACTGGGCAATGCACGTGGAGGAGCAGCCCACTGGAGCTGGATGAGGCTGGTGGGCACCTCACAGTGTTTGCTGAACTGCAGAGTTGCCTCAGGTGAATAGTCCTGTGCCAAGAGCTGGATTTTAATTGGTGACAGCGCCGTGTCAAAGAGCTGCAGCTCCCCTTGAGAGCTGCCAGCCACCAGCAGGGCCCCGGAGGGGTGGTAGGTTACTACAGCAGGGAGCAGCTCAGCCTGGGCCAGCAGAGTCACTTGGTTGTAGGCTTCATACAGAACCACTGAGGAGTCCTCACAGCCCAGCAGCAGCTTGTCCTCTGTCACATCCCTGCAGCAGCTGGTGGCCCTGGCCCGCAGCGGGACGCGGGTGACGGCAGCGCACTGCAGCTGGCTCCTGGTGCATTTGTAGATGCAGCTGTCAGCCATGGGCTCCTTGGCTGGGGACAACGAGTGCTCCACTGTCAGCACCTGCTGGGGCTGCAGGGAGCTGAACCTGGCATCCAGGAGCTCCCACTCGGTGTGGACGTGGCTCAGCACCTGCCAAAAACCCAAAGGATCTGTGATTTACTGCTAAAAACAGACTGCCCGTGGGTGTGCTTCCCTGTGGGTCAGTCACAAAGAGGCATTCTCAAAATGGAGCTCTGAAATGTGACTTTTGAAAGGTTAATTCATTTGATTTTACAAACTCTGCAACTTGAGCCACAGTTATTTGTCTGGACCTATGTAACAGGTTAGCAGAACAGAAGACAAAAGAGGGGATGGTCCTAATAGTGATGGTAAGAGGAGAAAGATGTCAAAGGATAACTATTCACAAGTG
Organism: Alaudala cheleensis; assembly: GCA_013398995.1. Taxonomy (NCBI): domain Eukaryota; kingdom Metazoa; phylum Chordata; class Aves; order Passeriformes; family Alaudidae; genus Alaudala; species Alaudala cheleensis. Next base: position 61,102 of record VWYE01005087.1, on the reverse strand, counting down.
GGCTGGGGTGAAAATCCCAAAATTCCTGGAAAAATCTATAGTAGGTTACTCTGAGCATTCAAGCATTTGATTTTTGATTATTTGCTTTGGGCCATGGTAACAGAAAATATTACATTGTAGTGGTAGAAACAATGGCATGTTAAAACAGCACCTCCCATCCACTGCCAAATGAGTAGGTGGTAGATGTTCTTCAGTGCCATCCAGTTTTAGATGCAGAAAAAAAAGAATTTGTGATAGCAGCAAAGTGGGACCATTNAAGTACATGTGTGTCTCATTCAGTAAAGAAATAAAGTAGATTTTCAACTCTTATTATCACCTACATTGTTATTCTGAGTCTTTTGGCATGTTATTTGATTTTGGGTGCTTTTTCAAATAAAAAAGCCTTCTTCCTAATCTCAATATCTTTATACAAAACAATCATAAAAAACTCCCATAAAGCACTACAGAAGTAATCCTGTTTTCTTGGACAGACAATGGGCAAAATGCTGAAATTTTCCAGGATGGCTGCCTGCCCTGCTGAAACACTGCCTTGGGAGTCAGAGGGTTGAAGCATGATTGTTTTTTTTAGCTCTCACAATGGGCTTGCACCACTGTAACTTGCCTGACTTGAATGAAATGAATACACTCCTCACTGCTGAGCCACTGCAGGGGTTTTATTCTTAGTTCAGCCACTGTGGAACTCTCAGAAAGCCCTTCAGCTTTTCTTTACTGCTTCTTGTTTTTCTGCTTGTAAAAGGAAGTTGGTTGTGGTTTTACTCTTTTAAAGTCTCTTCACACCTTAAATGAGAAGTGCTATATAAATTCTAAAATTAGCATTATTACTTCTTTCATTCATGACTCCTTGCAAATTAATTGAGAGGCCAAACTTCTCTGAAGGTTATGAAAATCATTCTGCTTCAGTGGAAAGTCTTCAAAGGAAATAAAAGGAGCAACTTCATGTACTGAAGCCAGGAAGAACAGAATACTGGACAAATATACATCATACATACACTAAAAAAATGTAAAGAAAATAGCGTTACTATTCTACTATTAAATATAGATTATTTTAACTTGTTAGGGTTATTACTACAGAATGAATAAAATTCTTAAGATTATACACTACAGATTAAATGAATTTTCCAGAGGAAAAATTCTTGTGCTTTATTAAAGTAGTGAGAATTATTTTGGGATGCTGATCAGACAGCAGGTCAGGGTCCTATTCTATGAGCAGGAAAAGGTATAAAGTTATTGTGAAACATAAAGAACTCCTTGGAATCTTCACATACCCTTGGAACAATTGGATTTTAAGGCTACGGTCTCATATACCTAAAATTAGGGTGTTCCAAACCCTGTGGGATACAGATGTTTCTTTGACAGCTCAAGGTTCAACAGATGTGCTGAGGAACTTACCAAGCTTAAAGTGAAGCACTCCCAAGGGTCCTTTATCAAATCTAACCAACAAAAGATCCTGACTATCCACATCAGGACTGGGCAATGCACGTGGAGGAGCAGCCCACTGGAGCTGGATGAGGCTGGTGGGCACCTCACAGTGTTTGCTGAACTGCAGAGTTGCCTCGGGTGAATAGTCCTGTGCCAAGAGCTGGATTTTAATTGGTGACAGCGCCGTGTCAAAGAGCTGCAGCTCCCCTTGAGAGCTGCCAGCCACCAGCAGGGCCCCGGAGGGGTGGTAGGTTACTACAGCAGGGAGCAGCTCAGCCTGGGCCAGCAGAGTCACTTGGTTGTAGGCTTCATACAGAACCACTGAGGAGTCCTCACAGCCCAGCAGCAGCTTGTCCTCTGTCACATCCCTGCAGCAGCTGGTGGCCCTGGCCCGCAGCGGGACGCGGGTGACGGCGGCGCACTGCAGCTGGCTCCTGGTGCATTTGTAGATGCAGCTGTCAGCCATGGGCTCCTTGGCTGGGGACAACGAGTGCTCCACTGTCAGCACCTGCTGGGGCTGCAGGGAGCTGAACCTGGCATCCAGGAGCTCCCACTCGGTGTGGACGTGGCTCAGCACCTGCCAAAAACCCAAAGGATCTGTGATTTACTGCTAAAAACAGACTGCCCGTGGGTGTGCTTCCCTNAAAAAAAAGAATTTGTGATAGCAGCAAAGTGGGACCATTACAGGGTACTTGAAAGTTAAATGGATGGGAGGAAGAACACAAAGGCAGAATGTGATGAAAAGCAGCTGGCAAAGAGCAAGAACCTGTAGTGTGGAAACATGGGAAGTGCCCTTCAGAGGTGGAAGCAGCAGTGAAGACCAGTGAAGGTTCCTGTGCCTGGATAAATGGGTTTGAACAAGAGGCGCTGCACAGGATTTGAGCAGGGAAACCATGGGGGAAAAACCAGCTGTAAATAAGTNCAGGGAGCTGAACCTGGCATCCAGGAGCTCCCACTCCGTGTGCACGTGGCTCAGCACCTGCCAAAAACCCAAAGGATCTGTGATTTACTGCTAAAAACAGACTGCTGTGGGTGTGCTTCCCTGTGGGTCAGTCACAAAGAGGCATCCTCAAAATGGAGCTCTGAAATCAACTCTTGTGACATTTTAAAGGTTAATTCATTTGATTTTAAAAACTCTACAACAGAACTTGAGCCATAGTTATTANAAGCAGCTGGCAAAGAGCAAGAACCTGTAGTGTGGAAACATGGGAAGTGCCCCTCAGAGGTGGAAGCAGCAGTGAAGACCAGTGAAGGTTCCTGTGCCTGGATAAATGGGTTTGAACAAGAGGTGCTGCACAGGATTTGAGCAGGGAAACCATGGGGGAAAAACCAGCTGTAAATAAGTTACAGATGAGCTTAGGAAAAGCTATTTCATAAAAAATAGAGAGAAAACCTGTGGCTCTAGAAGAATGAGAGTTATGGAAGTCAGTCAGAATCAGAAACTTGNCTGGATAAATGGGTTTGAACAAGAGGCGCTGCACAGGATTTGAGCAGGGAAACCATGGGGGAAAAACCAGCTGTAAATAAGTTACAGATGAGCTTGGGAAAAGCTATTTCATACAGAAATAGAGAGAAAACCTGTGGCTCTAGAAGAATGAGAGTTGTGGAAGTCAGTCAGAAACTTACTGGTGTTTGTTCATACAGAAATAAAGGGTGAAAGGAAAATCTGAATCTGAGCTGAACCCTGCCCTCATGTATATCCACATTGTAAATTAAAGCTGCTGGACCTGCCACAACTTTTGGAAGCCCCTTGAGTCCAGGTGGTAGGAAAGCAAAGAAAGGGGTAAAAAAAGTGATTAAAAGGTAGAGAGAGGATGAGGAAGGAAATCTAGAAATTTCAGGGTGAAAACAGAAAGGCACACATAATGTTAGAGCAATTTAAATTTGATTTCCACAGATCACAAGACCAACTGAATATGCAATTTAGCCTTTCATCCTGTAAAGGAGAATAAGAAATTCAGATTTTTTTTTGCATACCACCCATTACTTCTAAAGTAACTGATTAATTTATAAACAAGCTTTTTGGGACGTTGATTGGACTGATTAGGATGTTTTGTTCTGACAGTTTACTTATTTTGTCAGCAAAAGGGTTTCTCATTCAAAAGAAAGAAAAAAAAGGATTATTGCAATTCTCTGGCTGGAAACCAGATGACAATTAATACAAAAGTCTTTGCTGCTTTTAGATGAGTAGCTAGGGACGTGCAAAGAACCACAAAAGCACCTGATGCAGAAGCCAATGCATCCAACCTGTGAAAACCACATGAACTAATCTCACCAGAGATCCAGGAAAATATGTATCAAAGGGGAAATAAAAGATTACATTTCTTTCATAATCTGAAAAACATTTTCTCACCTCAACCATTGCCTCACCAATGGCTTAGCCTCTGCAGCTCTGTAGTCATTTTATGCCCACAAAACCTTGCAGTGGCCACTGTGCAGATGTTAGGAGTGCTGGAGTGTGTTTATTGGGGTGTTAAATTGCATGGCAAGGAAACTCCTAAAAGAGGTTATTGTGGACAAAGGATTAGTGTGACCACAGAGTTCTCTAACCCCAAATAAAGACAAAGTTAAGTGCTGCTGTTTTCTCTAGGAGCATGGATAGAGACCCAGGTAGCTCCCTTTCAAGGGTGTGAAACAGAAATCTTGCCCAAGCAAGTCTTCAAAGCTTCCATAACTTCAGTGAAATGAGCCTTGAGGCTCTCTGGGACACACATTTCTGTCTTCCTGTGGCAAGTTTCAATGTACTGCATTATTCTGCTACATATTTTGACCCCAAACCAGCATTTTTCTATGGACAACTCTTCAAAAGCTCCAAGAAAGCCATGGAGTTCCACACAATAATCAGGCCTATGAGAGAACCTGAAAGCCATATTAAATTCTGAAAAGAGACTGGCCTTGAAGGTTCAGGCAATAGAGAAGAAGATATGTGAAACATGGATTTTACAACTCCATAGGAGTGATTGGGGAAAAACAGCAATGGAAACAGACACAGAAAAAATAAATGTGATTGTTTGAGAGTGAGCAAGTGAACTGCACCCAATTCATCATTTTGTCCTGCCTTCTTAGAGCAGAAGTAGGACCAAATGATGATCACTACCTTGGAATTTCAAAGGAAGAAAAACCCTGCATTTTGGAAGACTAATCTAATGAGTCTTGAGGTAAGAAGCTCCCTAGCTTCACACAGTTTTGAGAGCAAATCCTTGAAATGAAGTCTAGGGTAAGTCTGGTTGCTGTATGGAACACAATTCCAAACTAGGAAAAAGTTCCTGCAAGGAGAGAAACTCTTTCTTGCCTTTCAAAACAGAAGGTTTGGCATAATGTTTGAACACATAAGGCTTAAAGGAAAAGCTTTCTAGACACTGCTGTTCAAATTCTGGCTGAAAACAAGAGAAACATTTCTGTCAGATTGGAACAGATAAGCTGCTTCTCATGCATCAGTGGCCTCATGTGCCTCTTGCAGGAAGAGAACCAAGCCGAGAGACCTCTTTGTTCTGCCTTCCAGTTCTGCTGAATGTGTCTGCTATTCAGCATTCTGAAGGGGAAAAATGAATATTCTCTTTCATCTGAGAGGGAAGATTTGGGTTTCTCTGTCAGAAATTAGTTTTATTGTTCATTCTTCATGCCACTAACTGGAAAACTAAAGCAGAGAGACACAGCAACAGAAACGTTCATAATGCTGAGATAATGCTTTTTAAAGATAAGAAGTCTAAGAATCAAAATGGGGTTTTTTTCCCAAGAAGATGGTATTCTGCCAATTGTTTTTTTATCTGGTAAGTAGACACATGGTAGGAAATGTAGTACACAGTGCTTCAGCTTTTCATTTAAAGGAATCCACTGAGGTTCCTTCCCAATGAGCAGCAGTTATCTGGAACCCTAAAAGGTGACATGAAAACATTTAACAAAACATTTGCTTATGGAATGGGAAAGCAAAAGCTGGAGGAGTTTCCTCAGAAATGGGTAGAAGGTGTCAGATTTGTGGAGAAGGGGACAGGGCAGTGGATCTGAAAAGACAGAGCTGCAATATCACAAGGCAGGGTGTACAGTCCATTCAATGTTAAATACTTCCCATAAATCTTGGATAAAGCACTTAGCCTTGGATTTCAAGAAAAGATTTCTGAAGCATTTTGCATGAAGTAAAACCAATTACTTTCTTTAAAATAAATACATTCATTAAAAACTTTAGAAGTTTTATGACATGAATACAGCAATGTATTTGCTACAAAAATACAGGACATGCATTTAAATACTGTCCATGTCATTGACACATATTTCCTTTATTAATGCACATTTATATTGCTTTCCCCTTGCAGCAGTGCCCTGGACTCTGCCTCACTTCATCAGCAGGATGAGGGATGCTCTACATGCCAGGTTCCCAAATCCTAGAGCCAGGAATCATAACAATCCAAATAAAGGAATCTGTTAATCTTTGTAAATAAGAGGCCTGCTATGCTATTTAAAACTCTCTTTCATTTTATGTTGGAGAGAAATAATAGTGCTAGCTTGTGTGGGCAGTATCACTCTTCTCAGTGAAAATCTTTGAACACTTAAAATTGAAGTATTTTGCATAGAGTGCTGGGAAAGGATAAAATCCACACAGCAAAACAAGTAAGAGTTTTAACCAGCAGCTCTTAAGCAGAAAATTGGCTTACCAGGCAGATGAAAAAAAGAAAACAAAAGGAACAGAGAAATGAGCTTGCTGTGACTGAATTGTCTGTTTTTCAGATGAGAAAAAAAATGTTTGATTTATTTTACGGATGTTAAAAAAGTGCTTATTTAATTTCACACAGTGAGGCTCCAAATAGCAACAAACATTTTAATTAGAAATGTGGAGTGGGAAGTGTGGTGCACACCAGAGTGAAGGAGTTTTAAATACAGCCCAGTGAAGTTGAAAGAAAAAAAACCAACCCTGTTTTAAAACATTTCTAAATAAAAATGAAAGGCTCCTACTCCAGGTTACTTATTTGGCTTCATTCTACCTACAGACCTACATGCAATCTTATTATTTACATCTCCAGTCAACACTTATTCGTTTTTTCTTTCAAAATTTATCATCATCATCTTTATCCTGTATTATTCATTGAACTTGTAACCCAATGTGACACTGAGGATTTCACATTCTTTGCTGGCTGTGTGTGAGAGGTATTTCAGCCATTCAGACACCCAGGGAAGGTGTTTTTCTGAGCACTCCAGTGACTGTAGGACAGCTCGCACAGAAAAGATCTGCTGTGCTTATTTCACAAATCCCAGGCACAATGTGAAAGCAATAACTATTAAATATTATCTCTTGGGAGAAAGAAAAATAATACTCTCTCTCAGGGAAATTATTTTTTCCACAAGATTGAAGTATAATTTCAGTCATTCCCACCAGCACTAAATGGAGTGAAAATAGGAATGGCAAAGACAAATGCAAAGTGCTGCAGTAACTGAGCCCTGGCATCAGCACCTCCTGTTAATTTGTGTTTGCAGAATAAAGTTCATGTTGATTTTAACATGACTTTCTCCCAAAGCATTTAATCCAAAGATGATTTCACATCAGATCCCATTCATTCATAGCAAATTGTCTGAAATAATTTCTGGAAGATTCCTCTTCTGGTTTTGAAATCAAAACGCCAGCATTATCTCCACAGGGAGACAATTTAAATTACATTCTTTGATTGTTGGTACTTTAAGGTTAAAAAAACCCAACAAAGCCCAAACAAAACAAACCAAACAAAGCCCCAATAATTAAATAAATATATTAGAGAATGGGTGAGTTTACTGGAGGAAACACAGGCACACAGGAAAGCAGACAAAACTCCAGCAGACAAATACTCCTGCAGCAACATGCATTGCACACCCAAGCAAGGTCACATGTTACAGAGAAAAGCACTTTCATTTCTTCCAGGGACAAATTCTTCACCAAATCTTACAGCATTTGACACAGTAAACAGTGATCTCAGAAAAAAAAATCAGTAAAATTAGTCAAGATTTTTGAGGGAAAAGTAATTTCTCTTCCTAGAGGAACAGGGATTACCTGTAGCTTTAATAGTAGTAAATGCTAAAAATATAAAGCCACGTGGCAAAATTCAAATCAAATTTCTAGTGAGTTTAAAAAGTAGAATGTATTTCCTCCCCTAAAAGCTGCTGGAGTACTCAACACCCCAAGCACTCCACGTGCAGAGTGAATCACCCCAGCACAAACGTGCAGTCACAGGTGAGAATCATGGGGAGGGCTTGAGTTGTCTCATCCCAGAGCTATTCCTGTCCTCATCCTAACAAACACTCCTCTGGTGGACAGCCAGCAGCACTCAGAAAATTCTTCCAGGCAGGAAGCAGCACCACAGAAGTGCCCATTTGCCTTTGTGGTTTCTGGAGGTCAGCACTGAGGTGATGGCTGTGGGGAGCACCCACTCATTCCCTTGGGCTTGGCTCCATCAACTCAACCTGCCAAACAGCTCTTTATGGTCTTGTTATCCAGCAATTTCTGGTTTTTCTCCTAATTCTAAATAATAATGTTATTTTATCCAGCTGATACTGCTATTTTCAAGTAAAATGTTGGTGGTACCCTTCTTTTTGATGAATGCTCTAAGATGAGTAAGTTCACACTTCTCAGTCATCTTGTATTGACAATAATCCTTCATTGGGAGCAAATTAATATTACTGGTCAAATATGATAAATATGGATTTACTTTCATGAATAACAATGGCATTTCCAGTTTTTATTTCAAATCTATACCTGAGGAATACTACAACTGGCACTGGATTAGAGGCAAATAATCATGATAACAGAATCACTATTTTTGTGTATCTGACCCAGAGAGTAACTGTTTATAAACTGTCTAGAAATGCTAACTATGCTTTTTTAAATAGCTTTTTTCATGCATAAGCTATTAAATGTCCTTCAGAAGTTAAAGGTGTTAATTTAAAGTTTCCCTCCAAGACTAGGGGGAAAATGCACCTCAGTTAAATGCACACTGGGGATTGATGCTAATTCTAGATCTGCTGTGTTATGACATCCTCCCATCCATGCACAGGAATTTAATCCCTGCCCATAAGGAACTCCAGAGGAATCAAACAAAAAACCTCAACCATGGGTGACTCACCAAGGACATAGAGGCTGAGGGTACAAGCAGAGTGATGTGCTTGGGACTGCACCAGAGTTTAAACCAGAAAAGGATAAAACAAGCTGTACAGAAAGATGCAGGGGAATGCTGTGATTTGGAAATCTCCCTAAAACATATTAAATAAAGTACAGAGAGCTTTAAACTGATTGGTTTCTATTAATTTCTTAAAAGAAAAGAGTCTCTAAAAACCATCTCAGGAAACAGAGACTGCAAACTGCTGTGGTGGCATTAGGGAGATTTCTGGAAGCCATGGGAAGGAATAAAACAGGCCCAGGAATGTTGCTCTCAGAACCTGGACATAAAGAAGTCATGGTAAAAAAGAAGGTCTGAAATGTCAGTAGGATGAAGTTTTGTAATAACTGGCACAGGGCTGGAAAAGCTTACAAAGAACAGCCTCCCATTTTAGCTCCCAGAGTAATTTTTCCTATGTGATTTGGCATAGCTGCAGGGGGAATGGAGAACTGCAGGTGGAGATCAGGCAGAGGAGAGAGATGAGTCAAAGATGACCGCAAGTGGAGAGAGGTCAATTGAAAAGAAGGAAAGAAGGCAGAGCTGGAGGTAATTTCAACTTCAATTCTACAGTGACTAATGACAGAAATAAGAAAAGAAAAGCTGCCTCAGCTACCTTTGCTCTTCACTTTCAATAGGTGGAAAATCCCAAGGGAAAAGGATCTCACTTAAATGAATATTAGTTATCAAACTAATAGTTCCAAGACATTAAAACATTTACATCTTCCCTAATTAAAAAGAGGAGGATGCTGTTTGTGAGAGTAGCTTATTGTTAAGTGCTACTTAGGGGTTTTCTCTATAGGGAAATAGTCTGCAATAGCTAATCCAGAACAGCTATTCCACAGCTGATCCTCGAGTTTGTACCTTTCCCCCACAGTCAGTGCCTTTCTAGTCCATATTAGAAGTGGGTAAAGATAAACCAAAAATAAAACTCCAAATACAGAAGCATCTATACAAGATGTTAGTCCAGAAAAGCTTCTCCATTTCAAATTCAGGCTCTGGATCTTTCAGAGTATGCCCAGATAGCTTCATTTTTATATTTCTACCTGACACAACAAACTGGATTCAAATATTCTGAAATAGATGAAACAAAAATTAAATAACTGAAATGAAAACATCTGCATATAAATGTAAACTAAGCAGGTGTCAGGAGTAGGGTCAGCTAGTGGCTTTGTCCTTACTCATAGCTTACATTCCCACCTGTAGATGGAGAATTTTAACTTTTCCTTTGAGAAAAATATCAGTCCCTGATTTGACCAATACTCATAACAAAAATTTAACCATCATCTGTGCATAGCTAGTATTTTATGAAAAACACTTGAAAGAGATGTAAATTACCTACCAGTTAACACTGCAGACAATGTAAAATAATTGCACCAGACATACATGCAACAGTTACAATTGCTAATTCAGATTAGAGCTTTCCAGTGGAACTCTGACACTTCTATTTTCAGTTTCAGCAGCAGCAAAGCTATTTCATGATAAACACCTAATTTCCTGGCTACATTTCTCAGGTTGACAGTTTTGATGTGAAAATAGTAAACACAGTAAATAAGGTGCTTTTCTGTAAAATAACAAACCTTTGCTTTTACTATTAGAATGGCTGATCTTCCTGCCTTATGTTTTAATCATATCCGTTCTTTATATCTACTAGAATATGCATTTCAGTTGAACAGCTCTTTTCTTTTAGAAAATTCCAAAAAATCATGTAACAAGACAGTTCAGCACTTTACCTCCAATTTGCCGTGTGCACAGCTTAAGAGCAAGAGGTTGGCTCTGTCCCTCTGACAGGAAATAGGAGACCAAGGCCATGCTCCATCACTAGCTGCTGACCACCAGCAAATGACCAGATCCTGCACACAGTTTATTGCCAGGTGACGTTTCATCCTTCTACCTTTTGGTCCAAGTATGTCAACATAAGAAATCTGATGGAAGGACAAAAAAAAATGCAAGAAATGTTGGAGGTGATAGAACAGCATGGTAGGAGCAAATGGGAGCATTTACTTAGGACGTGTGAGAAATAATGTATATATATATATACAGAGTGCTGTGTACATATATCTTCATAGGGGCTGTCTGTAAACTGAGAAATATCTCCTCAGACAGAAAGACATGCTCACTCTTTTATCTGTGGGGAGGGGATTGGGATGGAAAGGAATAGGAGTTAAGAAGGAATTTACTGCAATGACTCCAATCAATACCAAAATGTACAGTCATGGTTGCTTGACAGCATCGACCTCCACACAGGATTTAAGCTTAGCCATATTAAATGACAAGTTCTGCAAAGCTGACCACGGAGCTAAGGCTAGTGTTTAAGACATAATCAAATATTAAATATATTCTCCAGTATTTGAGCAAACATATACCTTCCTCCTTCCTCCCCAAATTAAGGGATAGAAGCACAAACATCCTCTTTGCAAAAAGGACATACACTTTTCTGCATAATGTGGATGAGCTACAGCATCATGCGTAAAGTTTATGCAGCTCTTGAGAATTGTGCCTCTTTCTCAGGAAGGATTTGTGGAATTTATTATTCAAACTCTGTTATTTGGAGCATGGTTATTTGAAAACATGAGCAGTGCACCATCTGGGTGACACATGCCAAGGAAATATAGATTGCACCGCATTTCTGCTTAAGGAATTAATGGAAGGTTGATAGCTAGGGGAAAAAAAAACTATCTTGCCATTGCTGGTCAGCAATAATCGAACCACTTTCTGGGGATTAAGCGCATGGCTAAGCCTACTGGACCAGACACTAGCAAAGGGCAGGGGGTCTTCTTATCAGAGAAATGCTTCTGGAGCCAGTCTCACTACATGACAGATTGCTTTCATATTCCTGTCTGCAAGGCAACAAAGGCTGGCAGTAATGCGATAATGCCAGAGTGCAATGGGTGTTAAGAACCCGTTGCATTTATGTATTGTATTTAGTAAATAATCAGGCTCATCCAAATTGTGATCTCAGCTCTCAACCAAGGCCATTAAAATCAAGGTTAATGCTTTAATAATCCTTTGCTGTTTTTTATATGGTCAAAAAGAACCCTTTTCTATTTGCATGGTCATAATATTATTGACCTCTTCATCCCATGAATACACATAAAAAGGAACTGGAATCAAAGTAATTACCAATGTTGTTCTCTCATGGTAAACATTTAACTCCTTGTTCTGTCTCCTTCAGTAAATTGAAATGGATTAAAGAACACAGACAGGAAAAACTTGAAAAAGGTCAATATTTTTAGACTATCCTGTGTTTTACTTGTCAAAATATTTTAACAGGTAAAGATTAAACATACGCAGTAGTTAGGAGGTAGCTGCTACTTGAATTAGAATGGCTAATTTGGTGACAACACATTGATTAGGCTGGAAAAGCACAAATACTTCCACAAGTATTAATTAGTCCTGTACTGTAGTGTTAACTGTTCATAACAATTGCACATTTAAAAAAGGTCAACAAAGATTTGTGGCTGTTATGTCTTGCATTAGACATGTCACTCTCAAACATGGACTCAGATCACTGAGAAAAGGCAAATAATAACAGTTGGTTTTCTATTTTGCTGGTCTTCAAGACTGTAGTGATTCATTGAATAGCTTTTATCTATAAGTCTTCCTTTATTGTTTCAAAGTGCAAATAAAATTCAAGGTGGTATCTATCAGAAAAGAAGTGCATAGGGAGATTAATTAATTCATTTAGGTGTGCATTGCATAAAACCCTCAACTTTTGGATAAATATCAAGCTGTGAGGAGGGAAGCATGGTTGACTTGTTCTTATTATTGACAGAACTCTGGCAGTCCAGCACTGCTGCCAACTCTGCCCACCATGTGCCTGGACATTGAACAATGTCAGGTTGCTTATCATTACAATGATAACATGACAGAAATGGAATTATATCATTACAAACACTTTCCTCATTTTAGAAATGGGGCTTTAAACCCAAATACTACATTTCTCAAGACTATGCCAAAAGTCAGAGGCAGAAATGAAGGTTACAATCAAATTTCCTGACTCTTGGCTCCAGGTTTTAATCCCGTGTTAGTTCTATACCAGTGCTCAGTACCTTTTTCATTCAATTTCTCTTGAACAAAACCCCAACTCTAAAGATCCTTTCTTTTCCCCCTAAACCCACAACATTTGTTATTGCTACATACTATTGTTACATACTATTACATATTGTTATGTCCTATTACAAGTTTGCACTGCTGCAATTGAGGAGCATCTTATTTTTCTCCTGAGAGTGACACTAGTGCTGTGCCTGTGATCTTTCAGCTTTTGAAGTTTGACCAAAATCAGCCATGAAGAACTCTAAATCAATGCAGAGAGCTGACACAATATTATTGCAGGAGTGAAGAATGCTTTCTGCAGTCTCATACTGGTGCAATTCTGAAGATAATAAAAATTATATTTAGCTGCCTAACTAGCAAGCCTCACACAAAAGAACATTCAATTAAAAAATGCAAATGCTTTTTTTTTTTTTTAGGTTGGGGAAGAAATATTCCACAGTGATTCCCACTGATTTCCAGAGAAAGCAAAGTTAATGTTGAGCATGGAGGTGTTTTGAGAAGCTCAGCTGCGTCAGCAAAGAACTGAATTTAACAACCCCATTAAGGAGTGCAGCAGACACTTCTGGTTTTTCTAAACATTAAGTCAGGAGCTGTGGCCCTCACACTTCAATGACAAAGGCAGTTCACCACAGCTTCTTCGTTAAACTTTAGTGCCATTAAGAAAAAAGCCCCAGCACACACAGCACACTTGCTCCCAAAGCACACTGAGTGCCACAGGCCAGGCACAAGGCACGGCATTTTAAAGTAAAGTATGTATCAGCTCAGTTCCCAGTGAACAGTGAACTGTCTCAAATCCACGTTATAGAGGTTGGATCAATCTTGCAAACACAAGCCATTGCTGAAAAGAGGCCCTGAACTGAAACAGCCTGGAAAATGTATTAGATATTAATCCTGGCAGAAAGTATTTCTACCAAGCAAGTTAAAACACATTACGGCAAAACTTAAATTAAACATATCCTTAAAAAACTTGCCTTGCAGATGCAAACTCCCTTATGTGAGGAAGTAAATTACTGAGGGGTTGTCAAGGGGAAAATATTTGCTAGCACAAGATTGTTTTCTTTAATGTTTATCCAGTCTGAAATAAATACTAACACTCTCTTTTTTGCTCACAACATCTTCCTACGTTTCTTGGGAAAAGGCCTGACCCATCTTCATCCTTGCAGTGAACTGGATGCAGTCCCTTCCCTAATTCAGCTGGTCAAAGTTAATTGCCTTGGCTGATTATTTTTTCATATTGCTGTAGCACCAAGCACTTCCACTCAAGGAAGTGGTGTCCTGATGCCACAGTGCTTATGGTTGAAATAAGCCATGTCTACCCAGCCCAATCCATCCAGGACACAGAGTAATTCATCTTGAGATGAGCTGGTTTCCACTGACCTCCAGTCTGGATAGTTTAAAGCTCAGCTCAGCCCTTTCTAGGCTAGCTCTGTCAATGTNCCCTTCCCTAATTCAGCTGGTCAAAGTTAATTGCCTTGGCTGATTATTTTTTCATATTGCTGTAGCACCAAGCACTTCCACCCAAGGAAGTGGTATCCTGATGCCACAGTGCCTATGGTTGAAATAAGCCATGTGTACCCCAGCCCAATCCATCCAGGACACAGAGTAATTCATCTTGAGATGAGCTGGTTTCCACTGACCTCCAGTCTGGATAGTTTAAAGCTCAGCTCAGCTCTTTCTAGGCTACCTCTCAGCTGCTGCTGTCACTGTGGTGAAGACACATCCCCACAAAAAGGGCTGCAAAATAGGAGTATTTCAATCTTCACTGTGTAATTAATGAATTGAGGCACAGAGGCACCAAGCCACCTGCCTAAGGTCACACTCATAGATGGCCAATGGTGAGAAACTCAAGCTTCTGTACCTTAATTCCTTACTCAGTGTCTTCATTCTAAAAGCAACACTGTTATTTTAACTAGTGGGGAAATTAAGATTTCTGCAAAGAATTACATCAGTCTTGGACCTCAGACAGATGGCTGAGTTATCAGAGCTTCATGTGTTTGTGTCTATCAGCTGAGCCACAGTCACTGACCATGTGTGTGTTTTCAGCCCATGACACACAAGAGGTGAAACACATTAACTTGAATCTTTTACACTCAGGTTTACCATTACAGACTTTGCTTCATGCTTGTTAGATGCCAAGAATGTGCCAAGGGTCACTTCCTGCTGCTCAATGGACACAAGGTAATCCATGGAGCAGGGGGAACTCAAATGTGTGTCTGAGCCTGAAAATAAACACTGCAGAGATCTGGATCCCTTGGCACAGTATTTTAACTCTTTAACTCAGAATGCCATTCTAATTTTTTTTTGCTTTTCAGGAACTGCCATTTTTAGAGTTTGAGCTGCTCTGGTCAATTATATAAAGGTTTGCAATACAAATAGGCTACCTCTCAGTGATTCATGATGTATGGTTCCTGCAATATTTGCAGTCCATTGGCAGCTATACCTTAGAGTCCAAACAAGAGAGTTTTACATCAGGAGAATCCATTGTCTTTGTAAACTGAATAAAGCAGAGCTGGTTATGGTCCTCAAATGACAAGATGATGAAATTTGCTGTAAGAACAGCTAGAAAGAAAAAAAAAACCAAATAAAAATTGTCAGCACTGCAATACCTGTCTCTAGGAACAAAACAAAGTAGTGAACACTCCACTGAGAAAGTGCAAAAAGCAATTTTTTTCAAGACAGTGCCTTAAATATTACACTGAAAGCCCTGCAATGTCCTAAAACATATCAGTGTGTCATCCTGTCAGGACCCTCTTGGAAATGAGAAATATAGCCTAGGGAACATTTGATTACATACACCTGAATAAATGATCTCATATCAAAATGCCACTACATTCAAATACACATTTTATGCCCTTCCACATTAATTTTCATCTCATTATTCAGCCTTCAGTATTTTTTTTTCTGATGGTTGCATCCACCAGTAGTTTGCAAATGGACCTGATATAGCTTGGTTTGTGTTAAGGGTGAGAAATGCAAATTAGTACTCAAGGTGTATTTGGTATTTGGACATTGTAAGGTTCCTGGTGCTCTGCAGACACCAATTTACTGTCACATGCAGGAAAAGGCTTTAGAGGGGTTATGAATTCACTGAAAGCTTCACATGGGGGTACCCAAACAATGCAGGTAATGAAGATGGAATAGACTCCCTTGAAGTCTGGGAAATCCCCACTGCCATCATAAGGGGATGCTACATGAAATTAGTTCAATAGAAAAGTGATTCACTAATCTGTCAATGAAAATTACTTAGAAAGTTGTATCTAGGATTTTTCCCAAGTGTTACCCAGTTATTCAAGCAGCACCCACACTTGGAGAGATGTCTGAGCATGAAGTGAGTGACTGGGGTAAGTACTAGCAGAGCATTGATGGTTTGAAATAAAGCTGGAAAGCTGTGCTCAGACTGTAAACTCAGAAACCTCTCCTGAATGGAAAATGCCAATTAAAGTGGAACCAGATTTAGAAGTAAACTAACAAAACGCTGTGGAACAACCTCTGAAAAAGAAACTAAAAAAAATAAATCATTTATCACTAATATCCTGGATTCTTCAATCTAAATTTTACATATCCTTAAGTAGATTGACAGTTTAGTCTTTCATATAAGCATGGAAAACTGGCTACTTTGCTTTTCTTTAGTCTGATTTATAACCACTTGCAATTTCCAACAGTCATGTCCTGGCACAACTCTGAAGTATCTGGTATGCAAATGCTAAAGGGTAGAGTTTAGAGCCAAATAACTGCCTTTGAAATGTAACAGTAACACCAGCTTTTTTGGAAAAAAAAAAAAGGTGATAAAGCATCAGATAAGGTGATTCAGAAGCTCTAACTGAGATCCTGCACACACATGAAAACTGCAAACCACTGAATGTGGTATTCTCAATGTTCATGTATGTCCTCACAGACACAGTTTACATTAAAGATGAGCTGCAGCACACCTCAGATGCTGATGAAATTCTGCCTAAAAATAATAAGAATCAGAAGCACTTTCTTAGATGCAGGAGGATTATAAAAGTGGCAATAATTCTGTATTTTGTGCACACAATCTGACCTTTACTCCAAATGTTGAGAGGACATCCTACTCTGAGTGAGAATTACAACATTTCATAAGTACTTCTGGCAGACTGTAACCCTTATCCATTTCTACATATACACAATTGCTGAAGCAAGAGCTATTATTTTTATACAGGCTTCTTGTGCTAAATGTAGAATTTCTCTTGGCCAACTTTATAATCACAACCATATTTTGAAGCCAGATTTGGAAAGATGTGCTGTTTCAATGAATTAAAATTAATTTCCTCTAGGACAACATTATCTCATGTTTCTCATGTAAGGATAGTTCAGTATAAAAATCTGTATTTTGAGCACAGTTGATTTCTCAATGATATGAGTCATATCATAAAGCTGTGGAAAACAGGGACATTTCTGTAAGTTTTCTTCTGCATTAAATGAAATCTTAATTTTTAGCAGTCACTAGTTAATAACAATAGTGAGATTCCGGGTATCAAGGAACTAAATCAGAATAACTAATGTTATCCAGCCTTTTTTTAATAACAGCTTTAACAATAACTATCCCATGCAATCATTCAATTGGCTAATGTTTGGTTCTCTCCCATTTTCCCACAATAAACATGACAAGTTCAAGTGACACAGCAATTACAGTGTGTAAGAAAGGGAATTTTAGAAACCCATGCAGCATTTGACAAGCCTGAAAACTTTGATGTTAAATATTATTCTTAAAGTGCTCTCAGTCCTGAGGCTTGTAACTATAGCATTACATGCAATTACTTGTTGTGTTTGCAAGTCCCCAGTGGCAATAATTAGTCTACCTGTTGACATACTGTTTTCTCTGCCCCATTGTTAATGCAGGCAATTGATTTGCACATGGGTGTAATTACCATCACTGATGGTGTCGGAGATGAGCTTCCCCACCAGGGTCCTGTCAATCACCACCTTCTCCAGCTGTGGCCCAGCAAGGCTTAGAGACACCAAAATACCTGAGTGAAAGAGGAGCTGGATGCAAAGAGGGAGAAAACAAGACATCAGGAATCATGAATAAAGTGGAAAGTTCCCAGGTACGTATTAACAGCCGGCCATTACGCAGTAATCTGATTTTCAAAATGACAAAAATGAATTATCATTGATGTGAAGATGTCTTATAATGACTTTGAAAGCTTTTTTCAATGAGAGAGATGTAACACAATGCTGAATTATAAGGGTACGAGTGCTGAACACTTGAAGAAGTAGCTAAGTCCCCAAATGTTGCTTAAAATGTACTCAATTAGTCTGTTAAAAACAGAGATCAAGAATCTGCTCTGAAGGAGGGAAGGAATTACACTGATCACTCTATCAACCAAGGCCTGATATTTTCTGTATAAAGTAACTAACCTGCATTTAAAAAAATATAAAGTAGGGTTGAATATAATTCTACATTATTACCACAGATTAAATCCAGCACCTGTTCTTGTTATTTCTGATCATTCATATACATTGTTTAAATAAATAATTGCACCCTACCACAGAGATAGCTGTGAGCTCCCAATAAATCCATTCACTCATTGACATAATGTTTTAGATGTCTCTCTTAGAAAGAAAGAATTTAAACTACTGGACAGGGTTATTTCAGAGTTAATTGAATATTCATGCCTAATTAATTCAAATTAAATGATACATATAATCTTGAAGACTAAGTCACAGTATTTATCAGCTCCTTCTTATGCAATATCTTCCATGAGAGAGAAAATGCTCAGTGGGAGGAGTTATGAAAAACATTTATTTTTGCATAATTAAACCATTAGTCATTTTCTGAATGCAACTACTACAGCAAAGGAACTCAGAAATAAAGCCCATGAAAGAAATTCTCAGTGGAAAGACCTCTGCAGACAAGTCCAGAGGGTCCACCAAAGGCCAGGAATCTGGGACTCCAGCCCTTATTTCTGCCTTACAGCAGATTTTTAAAGAAATCCCTGTGCTTTTAAAAAAAACTTAACTACTAAAGAAACACTTGTTCTTGTAGGAAAATTTGGCAGAAAAAAAATTCCCTGTTTGTTCTGAACAAGTATATTTAAACAAATTATTTTCCTGCCCTAACACCTTTAACCAACACATTTAAAAAATAAATTCTAGTGATGTGTGAAGTAGAAACAAATAAAACCCTGTGATGTGAAATTAATTTCTAAGAGCAAATGATCAGTTCCCATCCTGCCAAAGTCTAACCATACATTTATTTGATAGATAAATATAGTCAATGTTTCAGTATTCCCTGTCATGACACATGTCCTTTAAGGTTTTGTCCTAGTAAAAATGTTAGACACGCTTACACTCATGCAGCTTTTATTTCAATCTTTCAAAACTTCAATTTGTCCTTATGTTGAAGTCAGATTAGATAAAATCACAATTTATTTCCAACTTGGTAACATGAAGCCCAGCAAGGTTTGACTACAGTTGGCTATAACTGTCTGAAAAACCTGCTGGAAAAAGTGAGGGTTGAAACCCAGGAGATGCCAAACTGTGATGTAAGCAACAATGAGGTGAAATTACATAAACACTCCAGAAAGCTCAGTTCTAAATAACTGCATGGATATCAGCCTGATAGAGAAGAGTAAAATACCCCCAATATTTCAGTGTTATGTGCCAACAAGAGGGATGGTGCAGTCAGGGTGTAAATTCATTTTATGGCTGTGTATTAATTTCCTGGTGCTGGCATAAATCACAGAGCTAGAATAGAAACCAATGAAAAGCTCTCCATTTATTCATGACATTTATATAAATATAAAATCTGCTAATGGGTGTGCTTTGCTTTCCATCTATGAAACTAGTCCTTAAGCCAGTGTTGTGGATTTTCAGTATTGTATAGATGTCTGTGCTATCACAGATAGTGGGTAAATGTAGCATCATTTCCATCACTTTTATAGTTTCTCCCATTGTGCTCCCTCCTTTCATTTTACAGCAAAACATTCTTTCTCACTATTTTCCTCAGAACTTTGAGATATTTGAGAAGTCTTAAACTGTATTTTAACAATTTTTTGTTGTAATAACTTAACATGGGAAAAATAAAATCAGAAGAGCTATCTCCAGAGCTTCAACAGTCACAAGGTTTTCCTAAACAAAATATGGAAGCATGACTTCATATCTATTGGAAGAATAAGGCATTTTAATAAGGGATTTTGTACTTGAATGTAGTCTGAGCAAAATGTTTGGGCACCTGGTTATTCTGCATACTGGGAAGGAAGGGCCACTTAATTTCTGCAACTGAGGAGCTGAATGTGAAGACTTTGATAGAAAGGATTTTGTATCTTATATGCCAAAAATTGTTCTCCGCTGAGCAAATAAGGCACAAGCAGCAGAGAATACTCAGAGGAAGTCTTAGCCCTTCCCTTCCCCGACAGCAAAGTGCTCCAATGTGTATTTGAGATAGTTTTTATTAAGCAAAGGACTTAAGTGGAGGTTCATGACTTATGGACTTTAGTACAACTTAAGCATCTACTTAAGTGGATCCCTTTATCCTCAGCAGCCTGAGCCCTTGACTCCTCATTCATGCAGCCCAGCTGCTTATCAGCCCTTCTACCTAAAAAGATACCTGTGGAGCAAAGCCAGGATTTGCTTCTATCTGATTAAAATTGGAAGAGAAGGAAAATATGCCTGTAAAAAATATTGCTGCAAACTGTTTTCCCTTAGAGAGCCCAACTGACAAAGGAATATGCAAAAGGAGAAGAGAATTGCAAAGCACTTCTTGTTCAAGCAGGTTCCCAGGGTTTTTCCCCACCTCTTCATTCCAGATTGCTTTCTTTGCCACCCCACCATAATTACTGTGTTGCATGCCTTATTACAGATGAAGTTATTGTTGTTACATGTTACTGTTTCACAATAATCAATGCATTTGTACTTCTAGCTCCAAATATCTAAAACCACACAACACATTAATGGTTGTGATCAAAAGCAACCAAAAGAATTTAATATGAAGGCAGTGTTCCTCTTAGTAACTGGGGATGGGTGCTGGCTTCTCCTGTGTTCTAGACAGAATGCCTTGGTTTAGATATCAAATGTGCTATGTCACCATGGGTCTTGCTAAATCAGTTTGCTAATGGGCATTGTAGCTGATAGAACAAGCAAGAAAATATTGCTGTGGCTCTTAATTCAGAATCCAGTTCTCAGTGTGTCGACGATGGCAACAGAAAAACTATTTATACACATCCATCAATTGCAACACAAATGCAGCTAAATGAAATCAAAACAATTTAGCAAAATACACATAAATCTTTTTCATTAGCAGGTAACATATGATTCATAGCTAGTGCTTGGCTTTTATACAATAAACGGTATAACAATGTTGGTATGTGTTTAATTCAACATCATAATGCAAATGTAAAAGTAAAAAAAATTTGGAAATCAAATGTTTTGGCCAGATCTCATTTATTTTTACTGCTTTATATTGTAAAACCAAACCTTAACCAATGGCATCATTTCATAGGAAGATTTCATGATTTTGTGGCAAAACTTAAAAGCATTCCAAAGAATTAGAGAAGGAGACTAAGACAAGAAGCAGCCAGAGCTGAGCTGAGTAAACTCAACAATACTGATAAAATTAATTCCTTAGGTTATTACTCCCTGGCAGGGAAAGCTGAGGAGTAAAGTGGCATCTTATTGTAAAGACTTCTTGTCTTTTCCCTGTCATCCTTCTTTTATGGCCTATTTATTTTCCTTTGACATCAGCTAACTGAAGATTACAGGATTATTTCAGCAACTCAACAACAAGTCATCAAAGTTGGGGGTCAGAAGAACCAGACAGAAATGGCGTGGGTTCAGATCCTGTTGGAACAGAGCTAAAGAGAAGACCTCAGTCCTTCAGGACTCAACTAAGCTCTTTTAAATATGAGAGCAAGCTGCTTGACAAAAATCCCTGTACTGTCCAGGTTCTGTTCACATGAACTGGCACATCAGCTCTTTCAGAAGCTCTAAGCAGTGCTGGAATGTATACTTGGGACTGCAAAAATAAAGGACATTGGGGTTTTTGGCAATAGACAAGGAATAAAATATGAAACTTCTAATGCACTGATTGCTTACCAAAAAATAAAAAGTAATAGGACAAATTTTGAGGCCAGCATTATGGACATTCTAGGCAAACTCATACAGAAAAGCCAACTTGGAGAAATACACTCATGCAATGCACAAGGCAATCTGCAGGCAGAACAACTGGATTCCTCACTGGGGCACATGCATGAAGCCTCATTGGCCATTTGCTCATCAACAGTTAATAAATATAAATGTTAATAAAATAAATGTTAACATTTCTTTTTAGCAGATGCACGTTTAAAGTTACAGCCCCCAATTTTTGGCTTTGGGCCACTTCTAAGCTGGAAGTGCTGGAGGAAGAGTGAGGGATTGGGAATTGTGGTATATTTAGGCTACAAAAAGCACACTGGCAGCAGCCCTGTGCTTGTTCTACACCAAATCTGAGGGAAATCATAGTACTCTTTTAAAGGATATTGTTTTCATTGCATCACCTTTCAGTTCTCTTTCCATTTGTCCCTCTCAAGGTACAGCAGCCACTGGGTTTTTTGATAGCACTACTACTGTTACTACAATGCAGAGAGAACTGCTACAGATATGGCAGATGCAAACAAAAATAATATTTAATGAAAAATGGAAATGTGGCTGTTGAGTGAAATATTTTAATTTCTATAAAGAAGTTTATTTGACACTGTATTGCTACTAAAAACAAAGGAAAAATAGATATTATAATTAAAACCAAATGCTGAAATTTAGCCCCAAACATTGAAATGATGAAAATCAGGGTAATTTCCTGCATGTCCTTCATGCTGTTTGTCTGACACATTGCTTTAACTCTCCAAAGTTAATGCAAATATGGACTCTTCCCACTAGCTCTGGTATTCATCCAAAAAAGGCTGTGAATGCAGCAGTGTTATGCCACAGATGACACCATTGCATGGTAAGCACTCTCTGCTGAAACAGTTAATTAGTATTCTACTTAGAATGAAAAAATAAATATACAACATCTTCTCCAGAAGCTTCAGAACTTTTGCATCAAAGAGGGACAGTCCAATTATTGCTGCCAAATGCTCAAAGACAGATGAGCAGCAGAAAAACAAACCATCTGACATCAAAATTGATAGAAGACAGCTTTTCTGTTCTAGACTCTTCCAGATGATGAATTTTTCTCTATTTTATTTTCATTTGTTGGAGGTCTTTTATTTTCAAGAAGACAGAAAGTGGAATAACACAATTGTTTTGGCAAAGCATTCTAACCCTTGTTGGAGATTTCAATTATCAGTCACCATTAAACAAAAACCATTCTGCTTTGTGATTGAGAAACCAAAAGCAGAATTTAAGGACAGAGAAATGACTATGATTTTTATCTATAACTTTCACTCTGGTTATGTTATAACCTATACCATCATTTGCACTCTGGCCTTAGAGACCATCTGAAAAAACACCCTAAATACTGAATTTATTAAACTACCTCTCCACATGGTTCAATACCCAATAAACTTAGATAAAAACACCCATCTCTTTTCTTTCCCATCTTGTAGGAGAAATAAGTTTAATTGTATTTGTCTCATTCAAGTTGATGTAAGCCTGAAATAACTTAAAGGATGTGAAGTCAAAAAATAAAGAGGAGTTTAACAGAACTGACATTCAGCCAAAGGTGTTCCATGGTAAAGGCAGGACAACACATCCTGGCAAGAAGTTTGCTTTTCCAAAGTTGGACACACTGCAGGTGGATGCTGCTGAATGGGAGGGGAAGGAAAATGGGAAAGGGAGAATGGACAAGGAAAGCAAATGAAGAGACAGCAAACTGGGATGCAAATTCTTGCACTCACAGCTAATTGACTTGGTATTTCTTAACCAAATTCCTTTCCTAATCAGAACAATAATAACAGGGAAAAATGGTTCCCCCAAATTAGCAATTAATATTTAAATCAGCTCTAGAGGATTAACATTCAGAGATGTATTCTATGTAATTTGTATGTGAATGATATACATTTACTAGCAGTAAGATCTGATAGGCAAATGTAGCTTAGACAATCATATTTTTATTATTGCTATGAAAAGACTACACACCATTTGGCATGTCAAGCATTTAAAATTTTGCTATTCTTGAAGGCATTTCTGGAATTTTAGCTGTACAGTGTTTGGATATTTAATAATCATTCTGCTGACACACATTTGGAACTACTTGAATAAGAAGAAAAAATTATGAGTCTGAAAAAGCATAAAAAGTTAGAAGACAAAGTTCCTTTTCTGAAATAAATATTGACAAGTATTCCCCATGCCAAAGCAGTTTCAAATATGATGCATTTCCTCATGAAGGCTGTATAAACATATAAAATTCACTACATGTGTTTTACAGAAGGATGATTATGGAGCACTTCATGTTCAGCTCTCCTCCCTGCCCTACTGCCCTGTCTTAGTGAGGATGTGAAAAAGGGTTCCTGTGCACAAAATGTGGAACTCAGACAGCCAGAGACCATGACTATATGTGTGCCACATGTCACAATATCTTCTGTTCCATAACTTGATTAATGAGCTAGTTGGTTTAGAGTTATAACTTCCCTTCCATATTACACAAGCATAAAGTAAAAAGATTTGTGACAGATATGTAGATAATTAAGACATAAAAACAATATAACACAGATTCCAGACCTGTCTATAGATTTTAATACATAGCTGCTCCCTCAGTCTGGTATTTTGAGGGACAGGATGTTTTCAGTTTCCCCAAACAATAAGAGTAATAATAACAATAATTAACAATAATAATAGTAATTGTCATCACCATCATCATCATCTTACAGAATCAGGGCCTTTTAATGTAATTTCTTTGTGTTGATAAACCCCAGGCTTTTTATTTGAAGCAAGTTTCTCAGGGCAGAAATTTAAATAAACCAAATTTACTTAAGGAGAGCCCACATATTAAAAAAACTCCAGAGATTTTCTGTGTTCACATTTTACCACCACTGCTCCCATCAGTGAGTTCAGCACCACCAACAGAACACTGCAAGACCTTTTGATGACACTGTACCTGACAGGTTTGTCTGTTCTTCCATTTGCTCAGCACACAAGGACTGTTCTGCATTAAGTCCTAGAGGACAAGAGAAAACAGAGAGTGGAGTTGGCAGCACACATTGTCACTATCAGTTAACAGACTGCTGATTTCCCAGTTTACAGATGAAAAATGCCACACAAAGATGCAGCTGTTTCAGAAGAGCCCACCAGACAAAAGCACATTTATCATCAGTGGGAGAGTTGGATCTTTATGAAAATTAAAGCTGTTGAAAGAGGTTTGAAGACCAGATCAGATGTTGCTGTGCTTGAACCTTTCTGAACCATACCTCCACCTCCTTGAGTGCCTCTCTCAGTTTGTCTGGTCTCTTGGCTTTCAGGATCCAAGGATAATCTCCAGCTATCAAATAAAAGTGAGGGAAAAAATACAAAGATGATAGATAAAAGTATATAGATAAAAGTGGCTGTATACATATATATGTATGTGTGCAAATATACATTCATACATGTCATTTTAAAAGTTCTACAAGTTGAGCTTCCTTTTCTGTGGAAACACAAACCCAGGATTTCTAGGAGTTACCTTTTGTGTAAAAACTTACCTACAGCTGGAAAGAAATGGCCATAGTTTCTATTTTTAAATCTGTTTTTGGAAGGCTCAACCATAGGAACAGTTGGCCAGCTCTATCCACAATGACCATCATTTCCCCATGGCAGTTGTGTGCAAAGCTTACCCAGCTGCCAGGCACTTGCAGTGAAAAAGTATCTGCTGTTCAGTATACTAACTCAGTTTCAAGCATCCTAAACAGATTCTACTCTTCTGAGCTAACATTTCATTGCCTAATTTCAAAAAGCAGGCACTAACACGTCTGCAAAATATCTATGCATGAATAGATGCATATATAAAAGTATTAACAACAGGCAAATGGGAATGCCATAACTTATAGGGTCTAGTTATTTATAGGATGTTCTTGAAAATTTGGTCTGAAGAATCTGCCAAGTCAAGCAAAGAAGAAACAGCATGACTGCTGAGGTCCTTTAACAAATTTATTGGTGTTCAGCACACTATTGTGAAAATTCTGGCCTTTAATTCTAGCAGTCAGGAGGCAAAGCTTCCTCTGGAGTTGTTGCATGGCTGAGAATCAGGCTCTAATAACTTGTGAAATTTCTCCATTTAAAAGTGAGCAGTTTTCTGCTCATAAGTGTACAAAAAAAAGCCCATGAGAAACTAGAACACATTGTTTATAATCTATTCCTATTTAAAGGAAACCTGATGAAAAGTTTTGAGCTCCAAGCTGTCAGTTTGTATGCCAGCTTCCAGACTGAATGACTTAGCAGTTATGCCTAAACCTCCCTGCAAAAAGGAGTTTACAATAGAAGTGCTATACAGTGAAAAAATGAAGGATTTCATACATCAACAAAAGAGGATACAACTTCTCTTTGTGTTTCATTGGACTGAAGCCAGTGTTGGTGGAACTGTTACAATAATATTAATTAGGCATGTAAGATCACATTTTCAATGGCTTGCCTTCATAAATACTGGAATATTTATCCACATGTACAAAATGGGAAATTACCTGTACATAACCCAAACTATCTGTACAAAGCTGTGAATAAAGTTCCCCAGTGCTCCCCTTTCCAAACTGTGCTGTGCAGGCTTTGCACTGGTGGCACCCCTGCATGTCCAGGGACAAGGTGCAGCAGCCTCAGTTCCTTTGGCCTGTCACACCTGGAAAAGGCACCACAGGGGCTGCTGGTGACAGGGTTTATTGTGGGCTGCTCTCCTCCTTTCAGCCCTGTGGGATAACACTGCACTGAGCACAAACGATGCACACCTGGGAGGCTCCTCCCTGCCTAGAGCCCTCCCTCACCTTCCCAGGGCTGCACTGATCCCTCCTGACACTGCATCCTCTGCTCTGGGTGTGGATTTGCCACATGGCTGCACCTTCACACCCATCCCCAGCAGGGCTTCAACCTGCTCCAAACACACCTTGCAGTGATGGGAAGAATTAATCCTTCCAAGAACACATTTTGCCTTCCTGTGCCTGCACAGTTCCATGGGAATTTGCATTTGGATAAGCTAACAGCATAGACATTGCTTTGTGAAGCTGTCTAAAATGTCAATTAGATTTCTCAGAGTTGCCATGTAATGGTGTTTGAACATTAGTGAATGCTCTGAGCAATGCAGGAGTTGTAAAACTTGAGCTAAAGAAAAGTTGTACTAATATAAAAACCTTTAACTGTCACAGTACTGCTGTGTGATAGCATGAACTGAAATTGTTTTTAACCAGGGACAGTGTAAATGTTTCAAAGCTAAAACCATTCAATGAAGGCAGCTGATTATTTGTCTGGGATTTGATTTTGGCTGAAAGTATTCTAGTTACAATTTCCAGTTTTAAGCCAGTTGCAATTCAAGAGATGATTGGAAAATGTTTATTGCTCATCTGCTAAGTAAATTTAATAAGGAAAAATCTGGATTATTTTTGTGATTTCTTTTGACAATGGACTTGAAAAAGCAATACACACTACCATGCTTAATGACAGGGGGGAAAAAAGCCAGATTGCAAATATACCAGGAAGGAATAATTATAAATTTTCAATTGTTTTGTGCTGTGTAGTTCTGTGATCATCAGTCTTAGATGACATGTGCAGAAAGCTACACTGGAAGCAGTCTGAAGTTATTTTAAAGCTCTTCCAGGGGCATGACCAATCCAAACTTGCCATTTGATCTTACTGTAAGAATAAACTCTGAAAATATCCTTACATTCTGCTACGTTTTGCCTCTCTTCTAAGTAACTGTGCTTCACCTGTGATGCTAAAGGAAAGAGGACGAAAAGACAAATTAATCCTTACGGCTGCTGTCAGCAAATACTAATATTAGAGAGAGGGCTAGCACGGTTGGATAAAACACAGAGATTTGCAAAACAATCGAGGCAGCCCCGATGCTTTCAGCCTTAAATCGGCAGGGAAGGGAAGGCTGCCACAGCATCGCAGGTGGGCTCCGGGCAGGGAGAGAGCAGAGCCGGTCCCGGCAGCGGGGAGGGAGCGGAGCCGGCCCCGGCAGCACAGGCGCCGGTCAAACAGCGCTGGGACGGGCACAAAGAGGGACAAAAGGGGAGAAACTGCAACCCCACAGCCCCTTCGGCCCGCGGGGAAACTTGCGGGATTAGCAGGACTAACGAGATGAAGGCCATTCCGGAGGGCAGGCAGAGATGCCCTCTGCTGGGATCGCGGGGATCACCTGGCCTTAAAACACCTTAAAATTAACACCTTAAAACCCGTGAGGATTCAGAGTGTAAAACCCCACAGAGGTTTCTAGTTAAATAACGGTTGAGTTTATGTGAATATTTTTTTGCCTTTTTGTCCTTCTGTGGTTTAAAAAGTTTAATGCTCCTACATAAATTTGGGGAGAGAAGCTCTTCCTCTGTTTCCTTACTCCACAGAAATACACTGCTAAATTACCAAGAAATTTGAAGCTGCATTTTTAAGAGCAAGCAGTTGGTGTCAAACACTGAAGTTTTATTTCGTTTCAGTTATGGTTATTTATATTTTACCTGGTTCTTTCTTGTCACAGTACTGGTGGATCCCAATGTCTCCATCTGTACAATTGAACATAAATACATTAAAGGATGAATGTGGCACTAGAAAACAGAACACAACTTAGAGAGGAAGGTTCAGCACCTCAATTTCTGCCTGCTAAAGCAGTGTTTGGTGTTAAAACACCATAAAGTATAAAAATCACCTCATTTGAGTATTCAGAATTTTATATTAGTTTAATATCCATCAACAAGCTCTGATGATTTTAGTAACAGTTAACAGCTCACCTCTAATACGCAGGTTGGTCCTCAAAGACCACAGAAACATCTCAGTCAGGCAGAAGGACATCTGGTGATATAACAAATATTGCTCCTGTAACAAAATATGGCATTGTCAAGTCTGAGTACTCTTTTCAGAGGAATTATTCTTTCTTGTCCCCTTTGAGGGAATACATGCCAATTCCAGGGTTATGCAACCATATCTCACCATTTCCCACATCATCATATCCCAGCACAATGGGGATGAGCATGATGACGACAAAGTGATCTTTTTGTGCTTGAAAAGTGCCTTTCAGAATTTACAATATTCCTTTTACTCTACCAGCTGGGCCCTGCTATTGCAAAGACGGGAGGTGTGAAAACAGAAAAACTCCTCCCATTGAGATTTAAACTATCCATCTCCCCTTTAAAATTGATTAGAATTTGGAAAAAAAATGGGTTGAAATAACTCTCCTGTTAAGGTAAAACTGGAATTCAGCTTAACAGCTGGTTCTTTTTCTGGCTCACACAACATTTACTGTCTTCTTTCACAATGTCACCACAAACAACAGGGATATTTTAGTGGTTGCAAAAGCCTACTGACAAATGGAGAGGTTTTGCAATGGTCAGCCTGTGCCAGTATCTGTGTGAGGATTGTTTTGTTTCAAAAAAATCTTCATTTTGGTAACTATTCATACAGAAAAAAAATGCCCTGCCACTTTATAACATCAGCAAATGCTGAAGATGCTCTCAAGAATCCTCTCTGACACCTCCAGTATAGGTTCTGTTGTGACAAATAATTAGAAACTATGTATTACCTGAATGATCTGGGGCACTGGTGCTGCATTTCTTCTCTTTCCAGGTCTATTTTTTTTCAGAGAAATGGAAAATGTAATAGCTGCAATGAACTCTAATTTACAAAAATACATATTTTTCAATTTGATTTTGGATTGATTACACAACAGTACTGCTGTAGATGCTAGAGCAGATTACCTCAGTTTTACTTCTGTCTCTTTTCCTCCACCTCACAAAGGTTAACACCCAATCCCTGGCACTGCTAAGATCACTCACAATGGCTAATTTTTAACTTAGACACCTCATGTTCAACAAACAAGGTAAGTCACCCCACAAAACATCTCTATTTCTGTGAAATAATATTTGGAGCAGAGATCACTGCCTGTTTTTATTTCTTCTTCGTGACCAATTTGTCCTTCACCAAGGACAGAAACTCCCTGCAGCACCAGTTATGATTCAAAATGGAGTATTTGAGTCTGGAAGTTCAAGTTTAGATTGAACTACCTGCATTAGATCAGTAGCTACTTGCTGTAGGCTCTATCTCACAATCTCTTGGTGTAAAACACACACAATTTTAGACAAAACAGCTATTGGGATCCTGGCACTGAAACCCCCTGTCTGAGATCCTGGCTATCCTCAGTAGCACAGTGGGCTTCATTCTCATATTCATTCACTTCTCCTTTCAATCCCTTTTCCACTGAGAAAAGAACTGTAGATTTTGTAGTATAAATGAAAATCAGATCCCCTCTCACTAAGGCCAGCCTCTGATTTCAAGAAGTAGAAATACAGGCATGTTTCTATAAATCCATTCAGTGCACAATAATTCATATTACAATATTGGTTTAGAATATTTTCAACAAACAAACAAAAAAGTTGATCAATTATCATACATCTGATTCTCTAGGCAAGTATTTATTGTTGCTGCTTTTTTTCTCTTCTGACTCTAATGATTCAGAATATTTTTGCCAAACACATGAATGAAGCAAATTCTTTTAATTATTCTAACTTCCCCCAATCTAAATAGGAAAACTGTTTTGTAGATGGGTGAACAACACACAGGAGCACTTTGTGTCAAAATACACACTGAAACTTCTGTTGTAAGAAAGGCCTAAATATGTCTTGCAGAATAATCATGGAAAGGAAATACATTATCTGATAACTCAAGAATTCTGGCATGAAAATTACACATTGCAAATTTATTCCCATATGCTGTAAAGTTGTATCATGTTCCACTAAATTATTTTTGTGAGGTTTGTTTTATTGTTTTGTGAATCTGAAAAGAATCCTCTTTTTTGCAATGGCAGTTTTATTTACTGAATTTTCATATTAAATCACATTAAAATATATTTTAATATATTTGCATATGTAACTATAAAACATATATATAGTTCCTTAAGATTATTAAGGATTATTAAGATTATTTGACAGTTACTGAAAATCTGTAAATGCTCTAAGAAATGTTCTGTAAAACAGAACAAACTTTTTATCTCCAGCTGATATCAATTATTTCTTGCACAATTAATTGGGCCATGACTCAGAATGGGAATTGTTGGCTTGGACAGATGTCCAGCTCATCCTCTGAGCTCTGAACTGAAAACTCTGTCTGCTGGATAGAGGGTGCTGAAGTTCAAGGACATGTGCAAAAATACTACAGGAAATCTATTTGGGGTAACTTGTTGCCCAACCAAATTGATTGTTCATGTGTCAAAATCAAGGTTTTTGCTGAGTTATCACTCAGGTAGAAGTTGACAGGATGAGAAGCTGAATTCTGCCAGGCTGCCTTCAGAAACACTTCCAAATGCACATTATTGGTGAGCTCTTTCGAAAGGCACCTATTGATTAACTGAACAGATAATGAGATTAACAACGGGGAAGCAGAATTAATTTGAGGGAGGTAATGCCATTTGTCAAGAAGACATTTAAGTTTATGTATCAGCCACACCTCTGACAACCTTAATGAAGCTAAGAACCCTTCTCCAATTGATACTGCAGGCAAGTATTACAGTCTGTAACAACTCTCAGACAGAGTGGGTGTGAAAAGTTAAGAAGGTCACAGAAAATAGATATAATTGACCTGGGTTTTTACTTCACAGAGTGAAAAGTTCATATACACATTTTGATAAAGACCCTGAAGGCCTTTATATAAACCAGATAGCAGATAAGTGATCCAAACTACAGATATCCAGTGCTGACATGACATCAGGCAATTACAGAAGTACTAAATGTCAAGCTGTTTTACTACATTCTTTTAGATAGTGATTGCTGTTGTAAATAACCCAATTTTTCAATACTAAAGGTCAGTAGGTCATAAAATTTTGTAGCAGTGTTTTCTTATCACCAGCCAAAGGAGAAGAAAACAAAATCTCTCCCTTTTTTTTAAGCTAAGCAGAAAGAAGGTGGAAGGGCCTGCAAATAATCCAAGCCCAGGGAAAGTCCTTGCTCCACTGCTCTACCATTGTTGCAATTCCTGTTTGCAAGGAAGTTTATGTTGGCAGGTTTTTACACTTAGAACACTAGTGCTCATTGAAAATGAGTGATGTCAATGTGTGGGTTTACACCAGGGCTGCACATCTAAATAGTTTCTTCCCATTTGTGCCTCCCTGCATTGGCATTCTGGTTCAGCAGTGCCTTGCTGCTGTGAAATCAACAGTGAGCAGAACAATTAAGTCCAAAGCAATGGGTTAAACCACAGTTCAGTCTGAATTTTAACTGTATTTGCACCTAAACAAAATTCTTCTACATTTTTATGCAGTATTTCAGATTTAGCTATGGCACAACTAACCAGATGTGTACAGATGTCAGGTAAAGGGCAGCACTCAAATACACCATGAACAACTATTTAGTTTTCCATTTATGAGCTGTACCAACTAATTTCTTGCTGAACTGTACAGCTCTGGCCTTTAGCATTTTATACTCTGCATGCTCACTGAGTCTGTGTTTAAAGAATTTCCCAAAGAATATTGGTAAACACATTGATTTCATTTATAAATCCTGCAAATTCACAAGCTGCCTTTAAAAAACAAATGTATTTGAGTATACTGTACAAGTTGAATAAATTTACTAGAACAAACAGATTATTTTTAGATCTACAACATCTTTAAGTGTTGTTTTTTGCATTCCTTTTTAGAATGTTTTTACATTTAAATAATTTCCAGTGAGCATTTTATGCTCACCTATTTTGTTTAGATGCAGGCAATAAATTAGGCAAGTAATAAATTAAGCTTTACTAATATTTGAAAATCACCTTTGAATAGCCTCTTGCAAGGCTCATTGAGATTCTTGCTTGTGAGCATTTATTTTTAAATGGTTTTTTTCCTGTTATACTTGAATTCTAGTTAATCCAGTGAGACTTGTATCTTGGTTTCTTCAATGTAATATTAAAAAAACTACAATGCCTGTGTGTCAGACTTCCTTTTAAGAAAGATTTGATTGCAAACACAAACAAAAAGCTTTTCTTCTTTTGTACTCCTTTATGATCTTCAAACAAGTTTCTATGAAAAGGAGTAGTATTTTTTCAATTTTAAGCCATACTCACCTTTGCAGTTAGGGAAAAAAATGAAAATTTCATGTTCCAATAATTAATTCCTGATTGTAATGTTACAGCATAGTTTATGTTATGTTCTAATTATGCAG
This sequence comes from Alaudala cheleensis, assembly GCA_013398995.1. NCBI lineage: Eukaryota > Metazoa > Chordata > Aves > Passeriformes > Alaudidae > Alaudala > Alaudala cheleensis. Next base: position 28,284 of record VWYE01005087.1, on the reverse strand, counting down.
ATATGCAAAAGGGAAAATAACTTTGAAGAACAAAATGCATTTGTTTAAGCATTTTCATAATTACAATGAAACTGTTGAACAGTGGGGTTGTAAACAAACTAAAACATACACAGATTTTAATACTGAACTGCAAACTCTTCTACCACCCTTGAGAAAATCATGACAGTAGAAGAATCAGTCTGTAAGTACAGCTAGTTTCAGAAAACTTCCTCATTAAAAATGCAAACAAGAAAGGTCCAAATTGGTCAAAGAGCTCAGATCAGCTTCATTCTACCTCTGATGGGAGCAGAGCAAGACCAGCTGTCAGTGAGATCCCTGTACCTGCCTTTGCCCTGTATTTCAAACTGTTTTGGTCTCAAAGCTGTCCTACAACATAATGACAACAGATTTACTCCCTTCCAGCACCATTCCTGTACATTTGAGTATCTGTAGTAAAGAGAAAGGGAGTTTCAGGATCTGCAAAGAGATCATGAAAGAAATATAAATGAGTATCAAACAATCCCTTGGAAGAATTAGAATTAAATTAGTTATACAACAATGCATGTCAACTTCACAAAGCACACCCATGGATGCTGAAATTCACATTACTTATGTATGCAAATACTGAATTCCCAAGCTGTTAGTGAATATGACGTCAGGAAGATTCACCCATTTTAATTCCATGTGTTCATGTAAACATTGCCTTTTGAGAAGGAAGGTCCTCACAATCTCAGAAAAGATACTGTGCTGTACATGTCAAACTGGAGGCAGCAGTACCAGCAGCCCTTCATGGAAATATGTTACTATGAGCATACCAGCATATATTGGTGCAATAAAGATGGGGACACTTATACCTGAAGGGACATTTGGCTACATTTTTAAGGCTNCCTTCCAGCACCATTCCTGTACATCTGTAGTAAAGAGAACAGGAGTTTTAGGATCTGCAAAGAGATCATGAAAGAAACATAAATGAGTATCAAACAATCCCTTGGAAGAATTAGAATTAAATTAGTTATACAACAATGCATGTCAACTTCACAAAGCACACCCATGGATGCTGAAATTCACATTACTTATGTATGCAAATACTGAATTCCCAAGCTGTTAGTGAATATGACGTCAGGAAGATTCACCCATTTTAATTCCATGTGTTCATGTAAACATTGCCTTTTGAGAAGGAAGGTCCTCACAATCTCAGAAAAGATATTATGCTTTAAATGTAAACCTGGAGGCAGCAGTACCAGCAGCCCTTCATGGAAATATGTTACTATGAGCATATCAGCATATATTGGTGCAATAAAGATGGGGACACTTATACCTGAAGGGACATTTGGCTACATTTTTAAGGCTCAGGAGCCTGTGTGGCTCCTAAAGAAGCTCCTGAAGAAGACTTTGATCCCTTTCCTTTCCAAGCTCTGTGCCAGTTCCTCCAGCTGCCAACCAAGATCTCAGTCAAGATGTCTTTGGAAGTTTGGGCAGCTCTCAAAGGCTCTTGGATATGAGAAATCCTTGCACTAATTTTCAGATTCAAGGTAAAGATGTATCAACTTCTCCAGGAGGAGCATTTNCAAAGCACACCCATGGATGCTGAAATTCACATTACTTATGTATGCAAATACTGAATTCCCAAGCTGTTAGTGAATATGACGTCAGGAAGATTCACCCATTTTAATTCCATGTGTTCATGTAAACATTGCCTTTTGAGAAGGAAGGTCCTCACAATCTCAGAAAAGATACTGTGCTGTACATGTCAAACTGGAGGCAGCAGTACCAGCAGCCCTTCATGGAAATATGTTACTATGAGCATACCAGCATATATTGGTGCAATAAAGATGGGGACACTTATACCTGAAGGGACATTTGGCTACATTTTTAAGGCTCAGGAGCCTGTGTGGCTCCTAAAGAAGCTCCTGAAGAAGACTTTGATCCCTTTCCTTTCCAAGCTCTGTGCCAGTTCCTCCAGCTGCCATCACAGCTGAGACATCTTTGGAAGTTTGGGCAGCTCTCAAAGGCTCTTGGATATGAGAAATCCTTACCTTGAATCTGAAAATTAGTGCAAAGATGTATCAACTTCTCCAGGAGGAGCATTTTCAGAATCACCATCTCCAAAGACTTGCAGGTGGCAGATTTCTTTGCTGAGTGCCCATGACCATCCCTGGGCACAGAACTGAGATGTACTGCTTTGTGCCACATTCCACTTTGGAATTTTAATGGCTTTTATTCACTCACTCTTAGGAACTGATTCCATAACAGCAGAATTTTCTCTTAGAAATATTTTCATTGCCATTCTCCTTCAATCACCTTGCACCAATGTCCTGGGTCAGAAGTGCAGGCTGTAAATTTGTATTCCTAGGACAAATGGCTCAAAATCCTGTTCCCTGTTCTGCTCCCTGCACATTCTCACAGCAGAAACACAGCATTTTTAAGTTTGCCACTGAATGAGGAATCATGATGATTCTGGAGGAAAAAAATCTCCCCAGCTGTATTGCACTGAGTTTTATCTTTAAATCTTTACTAGCAACTGCAGAGATTTGCAAACTGCATCTATTTTACTATTCTTGCTGCAAATACATGCAGTGGAGTTCAAATGGATGAATCTATTTCTAAACAAGGCAGTAATAATGTGGCAAGTGCTAGAATGCACAGATGCTCATCTCTGTCATTAATTAGGTAAGAGACCAGCCCATTTTTCACTTGCATGGGGTCCAAGTGTATTTTCCTTTGTTTTTACAGTAACAATCCTGAAATGTAATAATTTTGCTGTTTTGAATTGTTCCACATTCTCTCAATCACCTTTAGTTATCTGCATCTTAATCCCCTGAATTCCAAGAACAGTAGTTAAGGAAGGAATGCAAATTAAAGAAGAAAATGGATAATTCTAGGAAACCTAAAATGATTCCTTGTTAAATCTACAAATACTTAAAGTTCAGTAAATTGGGTTTCAAGGGAAGAGAGCTCCTTGGTGCAGAAGCACCCTCTAATGGCTGGCTCCTGACTCTGAATCACAACTGGAAAAGCAATTTATTAGCTCCCCTAAAAAGCAAGGGAAACTGCTAAGATACCAAAAAAAAGGGAAATGTCAATATATGTATGCACACACACATTCACATTTCACAGTCTCTGTTGCATATCCTTTACACAGAAAAAGAGCATCATGAATCTGACAAACTTTTTTTCATTGGAGCCTGTATTTCCTTTTAAAACAATACTCTTCATTTAGTACATATTTTATGTTTTCCCAGGTTCCAACCATTCTTCAGAATTTAAAGACAAACAGAAAATTAATTTCCTCTCTTATCTCAATTAACTTTTACAGAAAAAAACACCTAATTGGCTTAAGGAAAATGCTATACTACATCTAAACATTAAAATAATTTATGCTAGAAGGAATTGGAAGTCAGTGGATCCAACCCCCTGCACAGCTTGGTCAGCTCTGAAGTTGCATCCCAAAAGTAAAATACTATGTAAGAAAATAAAAAACCCTTTTGGTGTTAAAGAAATGTAAACCATTTCTGCTGTCTAAGAATATGCCTTAATAGGTGTTCTCCCCTTCTAATCAATGGTTTTGCAGGGTTTTTTCCAATGAAAATATCCAAAATTTGCTCATATAACTGCATTATTTAACCTCCACACTAGGATGTGGACTTAGCATACAGCCCCTCATTACTAACTGTTAAGTATAATATCTCAGGGCTCATACAAAGCCAGATAGGGCAGTTAATAACATGAGAGTAATGAGACTAACCCACCAACTTGCTTCTCAACATCACTTCTCAAATCTCTCTGGGCTAAATTTTCAGTGTGGGGAATTAGCCATAGAAATCCCATTAACATTAATGAATGTTCCATGGTTAACTCCCCATGCTCTGTGCTGAAGATTTACCCCTATATCTCTAAAATAAATATGTACAGATGCCAAAATTCTTTTTATAGAGCCTGAAGAAATTAAGGACTCTATTCTCAAATAATTGACTTATGCACATGTATCTTCTCCCCCCATGGATCATCTTCTCCATATCAGGATGGGTGTAATGTCTGCATTATTCCCATTGAACAGATTATCCAAAGTGCATGTTTACTGCACAAAGGCTGAGTTCAGTTTAATTGCACATTTCACAGAAATAATCTATAGATTGACTTGGGTTTTTCTCATCATTAAACAAACAGTGGTTGAGCAGTATTCACTGTCACTGAGAACAGCATGTATGTATTTATACTTGTATTTCTGAAGATAAAAGTATTAAACAAAGACAGTAATCTGAAAGAATTGGAAATTATTCTATGCACCTACCAAAAAACCAAAATACAAGTGAGTCAGCAGAAGTCTCTGCAAGCAGTGACTGAGGCACTGTGTAAAGATAGGGAACAATGTTTGTTATATTGACTATGAAAATACAAAGGTGGGAAGGGCTTCTAGGACCACAATCAGCAGCTACCCCGTTTTGAAAAGCAGGGATGGGGCACATACTGCCATCATTCTTTCCTCCCATTTGCAAGAATATACCATCACTATTTTTAAAATAGTAATTTAGAAGCTTACTTTCCCACTTAAACTCATTTCAAGCTCTGCTACAGCTTAAAAAAAAAAGCCAAAACAACTGCTTCAAATAATATTCACTTGCTAAAATTTGGAATAAATCTTCAGTAGCACTTTTTTCATCCATACAGATTTACCTTGCCTTCCTTAAAATGACTCTTCTTGGAGATCAGACTGGAATACATCAGGTATAATACCCAATTTTATGCAACTGCTCTGGAAACTGTGTGTTGGTGTTACCACTATAATCTTGAAGAGGAGAATCTACTTTCCTTCCTGAATACAGAACAAATAAAACCATTTATATGGAGCCTGTACAAATTGCTTTATCTGAAAATAACCTACCAGCTGAATGAAGACAGAGGAAACCCCCCCCAAATTATCCAGTGAAACCATATTTGAGAAAACTCTCTCAGAAAAAAATTACAATTCTTCTGGTTATACCTGGAGCTGAAGATGGCACATTCAGATAGAAATTCTTTTAGCTTATGAGCAGACTCTTGAAATCATTTCTAGATCAAAGATTAAATGTATAGTCCTCCTAAGAATATCAAACTATGTGACCATAAACCAATCCTCTTTCAATAGCAACACATTTAGACAGATTCCCCCTTTCCATTGAAAGGTCTTTCATACAAGTCTTTCATAGCCAAGATAAAAAAGGGAATTTTCCTGGTAGCATTCTTCACAAAAATGCTTTCAGCTAGAACTGGGAAATCTGGAATGAGGTAAGGTCAGTCTGGTGGGGGTAGGGAGGAGAATCAGTCATGTAAACAGGTTTTATATTGCATTTATTACAAACTCCCCTTATTTTCAGTTGCTTCTTTGGAAATTAGCACAACCATGACTGGATTAATTCTCTGTGGGTTTCCCTCTGTACTGTTATTGAGCAGTCATGGGAAAACTCAGCCAAATGAGTATGGCTCTAGTGAAGCCATACATCTATGAGGAAGGGCAATCACCAGAACACAGGGTTTGTCTAAAAAAAGAGACATTCAAACAGATAAGGCACTTAAGCTGACCTCCCTGAAGTGATGTCCTCATACTTTAATTGAGCTAAATTTTTGATGTTTTATGTCACTGTAAATGAACAGGAATAATTTTATAGAGCATGTTTGTTGGTTTTCTGGTTTTACAGACTCCTACCTTCAGGCAGCCTGTCACTCACTGCTGCACATCTGAGCAGGTCTTGCACCCATACCTGTGCACCCTCCAAGGCCATGCAAACCTGCTGAAACCTCTCTTTAAACCAGGAATGTGTCTGGTCAGTACCATGAGAAACACAGACACTACAGGAGCCACATCTTTTTCATACCTTCAGCTCATGAGAAAAAAGGCAAAGACTTTGGCATGCTACTGCTACATCCAGTGCTCCCAGCAGTGTTATCTCAGTTATTTTGTCCAGTGCTTTTTGGAACACAAGTCTTCACCATCCCCAGGGAGCTGCCTCAAGACACCTTGCACAGGTTTATCCATAGTGACTGAATTGCTGACATCTATTCTCCTCTGACCTAATCCCATGGGCAGTAAAGCCTTGAGTGTATTTGTCCACACCTGAAGCTGTCTGCTTGTGGCATCCTGTGAAACATTTTTTCCCATCAAGGTTTTTGTTTGCACAGGGCAATGGGAGAAGGGGGGAGAGGACAGGCATTGTGGCTTACCCAATATCACATAAATGTGTCAAGCACTCTCTTTATAATAAACATACCCACTGCTGTTGCATTTCACAGCAGCCTCCTCCCTAAAAGCATCAGAAATTTCCACAACAGTCCCAACAGCTGTTTCCCAATATTCAGCCAGTTTGCAACTGAGGGAGCCTCCAGGTAGGAATGGCAAAATGCCTGTTGGCACGCCAGGAGCTCTCCTGTCTGCCCAACCCACTGGAGTGAGTTCAGAGATGGGCACTGGCCTGTGTTACACTGGAGTTTTGCTTTTGGTCATCCAGTTGTGCATCATTACACTGCTTCCTCACCACCATCAGCAACCAGCTGGTCAATGCCTAAAGCAGAGCTCCACCAAACAAAGCTTGTGATCAATATCCTGGGGAAGTAGCTGCTCTCTTCATCCACCTGCTCCTATTTCTTCAGTAGCTGCATGGCCAGAACTTCAAAAGTTTTATGAAATCACAGACCCAAAAGCATCTCTCTACAAGACTAAACATGTGCAGCCTCATTTCCATTAATGATTATCATGATCTGTGACATATGCTCTGTGCTGCCTTACAGCAGTTCAAAATGGAACAGCAAAATTCACAGACAGGGAGAGATGAACCATAAATTTTCCAGCTTCATTCCCAATACCAAAACTTCTGCAAGTATTACAGGCATTGACATCTGAAGAATTGCACAAACACACACAAAAAAGTATCTGATGCACAGCATGGAACTGAGTAACACAACATTGCACGACAGGCCCTACCTCCAGAACACCCCGTGGTTAAATTACAAAAGCAGGGAACACAAAATACACCACACTCCAGCAGGCTGAAGTTCTGGAGACACATTTCACTTGGACAGAGTCAAGTTGCTCCACACGGAGTAAACAAACTATTCCGGTTCCCCCAAGTGCTCCTCAGATCTGACAACACCTTCCACAAAGGTCCTGAAGGATCAGGAAGGGCCTGGGACACTGCAATTCCTGCATCAGGACACATTTGACAGCTTTCTAAAGGTAGTTCATTGCTGTGAAGTCTCACAGCTGCCCTGGCCTTTGTCCTTTCCAAGGATTCCTCCATGAGATGTGTGATATTCAGTAACTGCATTCCACATTTGTCAGCCTTCACTCAGGATTGCAAAACACACACCTAAAAAATATCCCATTGCTCGATCACGCTAACACAAGTCACAGTCATTAACAATGTGTTTGTGTAATTACATGGGAGAGGTGCTTTGCACAGCACTTAAAGTGCATGCAACATCTATAATAAGCAACCCTGTGTGTAAGACATTATTACAGTACAGGATTCTTGGTCTAAAAGAAAGAAGTAATTTGAAAACGGATGCCAACCCTTTGGCGTTTTCTAGGTCACATAAATTGTTATTAGGACCTGATATATTTAAGTAACAAAGCACATTAAATAATATTTTATCTGACTCAATAGGAACAATCATCCTACAGCATTTGCTGAATAAAGTCAAACACATTTCTTCCAACAAGTTAATTAAAATGTATCATTCACATCCAGCAACCAGATCTGAATGGCTATTACAAAACTCTGGTTTTCTTTAGACCACTTTACCTACAAGAATAAACATTGATGCAATCAAATTTTCACACCTTAAAGTTATAATGATTACTTTGGTTAGAGCTAACTCTTCTCACAGATGCAATAAGCAGAGCTGCACACACTTTGTGATAAAGAATTGCAGGCTAAAAAAACTGTTAGCAGGACAGCCCAAATGTCCTTAGGCAAGGCAGCTCCCAGCTACTGCCCAAATTAGGGAGCAATATACAGGAATAATGTGCACATGCTCAGCAAATCCATTTTTGTGTTTTCTTCTTAATTTTAATATCAAAGTATTCCAAAGCTCAATTATGCTTCATTAGTGAAACTGTGACTATCCCACTTAATTATTTTAATATCTCAGGATTAGACAAGGAATGCAGAATTTTGGTAAAGCAGACAATGAAGGAAACACACTGACTGTTCCAAGAAAAAAAAAAGCTGTATTTCATGTTTTGAGCCAATCAACGATGAGCCACAGATATTGTATTACAGATGATTGCTTTAATCCTAAGGCATTTTAGGGTGTATTTGAAGTAACACAAGGGAAGCTTGTTTTGATATATTCACAATATAAAGCTGCTAGGAGATGGTTCCTAGCTTCACACTGTGAGTTAAGTTCTCTCTCCCCCTTTGAAACCAAAAAAGGAAAATACTTGCAAGCAGACTTAAAGTCAAAATAAAACATCAATTTATCACAGAGCTCTTTCCTGAGAGATCCCTTTTCCTTCTGTGCATCACAAAAGCAGAACTGCAGGCACACTCCCCTTCATCCTGTGCTACAAATCTTTCATTTAAAACTGCTAACTTCTCTGCACACATTTCTCACAAGTTTTTAAACGCCGTTTTCACCTTCACTGCCTTCAGAAACTCCACAGAAGCACAACTTTACACAATGGCACCACCTTGTGTTTCAAACACCAATTTCCAATCCTTGTGCTGACCTCAACTTTATGCCTTTCCCTCACAAGTAGGTGAAAAAAACTTATTTCAATACAAACATATCAAATACGGTAATTTTAAAAGCAATGTATTATTTTACATTTATATATTATACAATATAACTATTTCTTTCAAATGAGACTCATCTCATTTTCTGCCAGTTTAAATTTGTCTCTTTCATACCTCAAATTACCTACAGTAAAACCTCTGTGAGCATATTTTTAATTCAGTCCCTGGTTGTTTTTCATATAAAAGAAATACAAAAGAAGCTCCTGATGGATGACCTATTTTGGGGTCAAAGTCAATTCAATTGTCTCTAAAGCAATATTTACCTGCTTGGTTAAATGGAAATCAAGCTACACATATACATGTCTTAAACCATTAACCAAGAAATGGCTAATTCAAAAATATAAGTCTTGAAAAATGTTTACTTAAAAGATTAAAGGCAGACATTATAGCATTAGTAAAACATGTCATCCAGTACCCAACCTTTTATTGGTAGGGCAGGGTGGCAGCCTTCCCAATTAGAAGTGGCAAACCACCTTAACTAATCTTACAACTCTACTTAAAGTTGTGAATAACTTTGCAAATCTTCATCTGTGTGAGCTGAAACACAAGTAAGTCCTCACCGGGCTGACTTTTCTTTTTTGGAAGTGGAAAATGAGGTAATTTTGCACCAAAAAATGGTTTGGTTACTTATATTTTACAGCATTAATGTTTATCTTTAAAACTCACTCACTGCTATACCCAGGCTAGGCCTTAAAAAAAATAATCTGTGACCTTTTCTTGGGAAAAACAGCCATGGTATCCACAACTGCTCAGTAAAAGAGAAAGTTTTAGTAAATAATAAATCCACAGAAGTTCCATTTCTACTTAGGATGCTCCAGTGTCCCTGTTCTCAACACTGATTTGGTAGTACCCAATCCTTTGAGTCCCCTCTTTAAGGCATTGTTGGGCCATGCTCTTCAGGCTCCTCATTTCCAATAAAAGCACTCTGTTATTCCCAGGCCTAGCCCAATGTACACTGGCATTCACAATAACCAACTTTTCACAATCTAAACTGTTCATGGTGCTCCTGTATCTCATATGCTCCTCCTCACAAACCTAACCCTTGCTTCAGGTGCAATCCTTCTCCCTATTCCACTCTTCCACCTGCTATTTTCTTTATCATTTTAATGTAATTAATATTAAAAAACCAACCAGCCACCACCACTGAGAAAACCTCAGCTGTATCTTTTATATTACTGGCTATACTCAAATCACATTTGCCAAATATAAATAAAGGCAGAATTTATAAAGGTAAATTTAGTCAAAAAATACCTACACATTTCCTCAGATATCTGCAAGGGATTGCACTGGACAGTGTTTGAGGCTGCTGCCATGATGGTCACACTTCCCCCTTGAGTCACCAATACCATGGAAACACCAGTTTTCCAGAACCTTCTTGGGCAGACTTCTGCACACCATTTGCCAAAATTTTTTAGCATTAGACCTTCAAAGGAGCTCCAGGAGTGTGAAGGTTGTGACAACAGACCTCTAAAACAAACTAAAGCTGCTGATCTTCCTTCAGCCATGCTGGTACAAGTGCTTCTGAGGCACACAAAGGAAAATGTCCCATTTAAAACCAGTTCAATTCCATGAACCAGCACACCAAGCAAGCCTACAAACACTTTGCCAGTGCAATTATGCCAGTGATGACAGAATGAGAGCTGTGTCAGCTGGCAGGGCTGCCAAAAAGATGCCTCTTAAAACTGCATTCTCAGGAGAGAATGTGAACTGGACTTCTCTGTACAGCCAAGCATTGCAGCACTTAAAGCCTTAAATTGTTTATTCCTTGTCTACATTGCTTTTGAGTGTGAATGCTGAAAGACTGAGGGAAAGGCTAAAGGATACAATTGCTCTGGTTCAGTGTGCCAGTTCCTGAGCAGGGCAGATCATCACCAGAAAAATGCAATAGCTCATACCAGTTGTACCCCTAATTCTCTTTTCCTTGGCAACAAAGGGGTTCTCAGCCTGTTGCAGAATGCCTAAGCTGCTTGTGACACTGGGATTTCACAGTCCTGCACTGATGCAAGGACAGCTCAGTGCCAATGCCCCCATTTCAGTTTTCCTTCATTTGCCAGCTGTACCCTGTGGACCTGCTACATGAGCAGCTGAATTGTTCCCAAAGCAGAGGCAGCACAAGAACCACAACAACCATCCCAAGATAAAATTGTCCCAAATTGTGCATCAGACCCCCTGAGGCACCTCATGCCCCTGCGAGCCCTGTTCAGAAGTGGCAGCATTTGGCACTCACTGGCTGATTAACACACACAATGCACCTTAAGGGGAGCCTGAAGATATTGCTGAGAGTTTGGTGAATCCATTGCACTGATTGCTTAATGCAGATGGTCACACATGAGCCTTCCTTCCCATAACTTGGATAAAGTTATTCTTTGTTCCACAGAGAGAAAACGCTCATAATAAAATTACTGCCTCCAATCTTCCTTCCCTCTCCTCCAAAATCAAACCTGATATTTACATTTCCTCCTTCTGCAGTGTGAGGAAAGTTAACCATCCTTGTGTTCACAGGGACAAATAAAGATGACAACCAAGGAAGCAATTACAGTAAATGTCTGATCTGCTTCCACTAAAACATATACTTCAGCCTCTAAACAATATGCCACTCAAATGGAATAAACCCCACCTGACACTAAAATTACCAATGTTTGTCATGTCTGAGCACATTTTTGGACTAAATTAAACAAGCAAGTCTTGACTTTATCAAGTCCCCTTAAAGAAAAAGAACATTTAGTGGCTTAAAAAGCAAGTTCATGTAGCATGTTTCTGCTACTTCTTCTTAAAGAGAGAGTTCTGGGCACTTGTAAACTGTGAATTTTATATATTTTTTTTTTTAATGGCATCTTGATTCTTGGTGGATTTCACTGGCAGTGGTGTCTGCAGCTTTGAAGTCTCCTCCAGGTCTGTCATTTGGGAAGGCTGCTGATGGGTGCCTGGGGTGCTTTGTCCTCCGGGAGGCTATTTTCCTTTAATTCATCTCTGATTAGAAGCAATTTATGCATTTTCATCTGTTTTATGTAAAGATCAAAGGGATCATGGTTCCCAATGTCGACCCTATTATAGACAAAAGGGGAAGGCTGCACATTTTTTGCTTGGTTGCAGTTTAAGCCTCCAAGCACCCCTTCATACTACACAGTTCTTGAGATCTCTCTCATAAACCAGTGTTTTCTGTGGACACCCATTTGCTTGCCTGTAAACACCTGCATGCTTTTATATTTATATAAAATAAAACTGTGGGGTGAAATTCCCATTCTCAAATCTGCTACAATGATTTTTTTTTTGCCCAATGAGAACACAGAGATAAAAGTTTCAATTCAATATTGCCATAACAATACTCCTCTTACCAGTGCCATTAATAAATCTATGGCACTTATCTAATCACAAGCACATAGCTGGCCCTGCATCATCAAGTCTGTTCAAAGCTTTCTCAATGTATTTTTTCTGTCTCCAAGTTACAATAAAGACTGACTTTTATACAATTTAAATAGAAATTATTCCCAACACAAAGATGAAGGATGTTTCAGATGAGGAGCTCATAACAAATGGTGGCTCTTACCTTGAGCATAGTGGAGTCTTCCCTTACCAAGTTTAGAAACTTTGCTAAAAACAATCATGGTCATTTCTCTCTCAGGAGTGACAAAGGGGCTGCATAAAGCAAGTGAGGTACAAGAAAGGAGCATTGAAAAAAAGATGCCCAAGAACTGCACAGCTTATCTGTTATCAAGATAAATCCTAAGCAGACAAGAGTATTTAGAATTTACATGTTGAAAAACAGAAAGAAAAAGTCTCTCACATTGTAAAGGACTTTGCAATTTTCTCCTCCAGGCCTAGATATTTGCTCAACTTGAGTTACCACATGCCACTTAAAAGAAAAAAAAAAATACCAAAAAACCCACCACCACTTCAGGGAAGTGATGAAACATAAAACTTGTGACATTTGCTATGGATTAAAAGGAAATAACTCTTAAATGCATGACAATGTTCCCATGTACTCGTGTTCTTCCATAGCAGCCATAGCTGGGGTTTGGTTGGTAATTCCCAATCTCCCAGAGCCATGCTTGTGGTAACTCAGATACTGCAAACAGGGAGGAGACATCCCAGTGTTCATTACAAGGTAATTATTATTTTTTCTTTGCAACATTTCATGTTTGTGTTATATTTTTGGAATCTACCTTCGAAATTTGTGAGAATTACCCTTAAAAAAAACTTGAAAGCCTTGAAAGCCACAGTCACAAAACAAGACAGGCTGAATTCTCAGCTTGCAGAACACAACTGGATAAAAAACTGCATTTTTTACTCTAATGAATCCTGTATTTTAAAATTCCTTGTTTCTCTGGTTTAGGCAAATAAGGACAACAATAGGATTACAATGATATACTTTCAGTTTTGCAGTCAGGTGTCTAATAAATCACTCAAAACCCCCTTTGGCAATTAAAACTAAAAAGCTTGTTCTAGATAGAGACATGCAATTTTATGTAGCAGGCTTTTAGAAATAAAATCCAGTTTTAAAAAAACCTCTTTTGTTCTCAAGCATTTACATCTCGGATTAATTTTTAAAGTTTTCTATAAATCTTCAACATTGTTCAGATATATAACATAAACATGAAATGTGGCAAAAGTCGACAAGGTAATTTATTGCACCCTGTAATCAACAATCTGTGCTGATCTTCAGAAAAGATAAGCTAGAAAACAGTTGCTCATTCTGTAAAGGAGATAAAAGCAAATGGGAAACTCTGAAAGTGTTCCAGAAATGCAAATGCAGACATCATTTGTGCTAAAGGCAACACCAACACTCTCCCTCAAACGAAGCCATATATCAACGTGTAAGAACAAGGAGGCATTCTTCTGTCAGCAGAAAACAAAGGGAACATTGCCCATGATGAATAAGCCATCAAACTGGAAACAGATGAGCAACAAGAATGACACACTAACTACTTCAAAACTCATTTTCAGTGTTCTTGTCTGCCACCACTCACACAGGTTGTGATCCAAAGAACAGTGAAGGGCACTGCAACTGGTCTGATTTTCTATGCATTGGTGATGTACAAGCCCAACCTCATCTTCCCAAACATCCCTGTGAGGTTCCTCAGTTTTCCCAAATTCCTTCTACATCATTCATCTTGTTCACTTCTTTGTAGTCAAGCCCTTCAGTTCCCTTCTCCTTCCTCTCCTCTGCCACTCTGTGAAACTCTGGAGCCAGCCAAGCACAGAGCATCACAACCTGGCTGCCTGGAGCCTTCTCAGCCATCAGGAGATGTTAATGACTCGTATCAAAAACTAAAAAACATCCTTGAGCTCAGGTCTCTTCTTGAGCAGTGTGGGCAAGGCAACACCAATTCGCATTTCCGTGAATTTAAAAAAAACACAACCACATTTGAAGCTTTTAAGATCTTTACCTCGTCCACCAAATCAGCCAACAAGCTCCAAAAATGAATGTGGGAACTGGAAGGTAGACTGTGAACTTGTCCCTTTGGATAATAATAATAAAAAAAAGCTGTGTCCTTACTCAGCAGATTTTACTTACATTAGTCAGGTGATGGTAACAAAAACCAAACAAGAAGGGAAATAACAATGTTCTGAATATAGATACATCTGTTGTCTACCTGCAAATTAGGGCTGCTACTTTGAGTTAAGTGTTTAGTTCCTCATTTGAAGACAGGAAAACTCTCAGGTACACTTCTTGTTAAATACCTAAGGTTGCAAAGCCAAATTAATTCTAGTATATAACTATACGTATGTTGTATAAAATATAATGTTTTAGCTCTCCATATTTACTGGTTTAAACCCTAATTTCAATAGAGATAAAGCACAGTTTTCATGACCAACAGAATTACTATTTGCTCCCTCCAGAAGAGTAAACTTTTACAAACCCCAGCTTGAAATCTATTTTTGGCACATTCCAAATCTGTTTAGCTTTAACACTGACTAGCAAGTGTGTAAGTTTTTTAAATGACCCATTAAATGATGATACAACATAGCCATTAAAAACACCCACTCTCCCAAGCTCTGAAAGATCTATTACAGGGTAGTCATGTAGGGTGAGCAACACACTGCTGGCTCCCTGCTCCTCCCAGAGCATGTCATCCCATTTCAGCTGCCACTGCTGAAATAAGTGCATAAATCCATAGGCACATCTCACTTTGGAGAACCAGAGCACTTTAAATTGGCACTGGAAGCCTGAATTGAGACACCTTGTGATTATGACAAGACTCCACTGTACATGAGGCTTGCTACTGGGCAATAAATGCCATTCCCTGATTCATTTTTGAACAATGCAACATCTTAATGATCAAAAGGAATGTTATCCAAGCTCTGAGGAAAGATGCATGGATGAGTGATAAGATAAAGTATCTTCAGATAAAAAGGATGAAGGGTAACTCATAGTTCCCAGAAAGAAAAGGTGAAAATAGCAATGCACCATTACCTGGTGAAAGCCATATGTATTTCAGGATTTTTTCTGCACTTTTCTAAACCACAGGCAAAAATGAGAACAAAAGTTGATTATTAACACAAAGCATCTATAAGAAGTGCCACAAAACCTACATTTTTTGTGTGCTTGGATATGCCTTTCCCCAGAGGGATAAACCTCCTTACACCCCATTTCTGCCATATCCAACCACAAACCTGGGCACATCCACTTTTTCATCACTTATACTTCACAGCAAAAGTGTGCCCTGGAGCAACAATCCTAAAAGGCAAACAATAACTCATTTCATAGCCCTTGCTTAAGTGCAGAAAGTGAATTCCTGGGCACTTCTCAGAATCAAAAAGAAGCAGCACACACGAAAATGTTTGTCAAGTAAAACCTGGGAGAGGTCCAAGAACACTTGAAGGTGTCAACAGGACTTGGAGGGGCAAAAAAGCCACTCCACTTTTTCTGCACAGAGAACAGGACAGAAGTTGTCATGCTGAGGAAACTGCCTCAGTTCTTGCTGAGCTCATTCCTGCTCTCACATTCCCAGGCACCAACTGCAGTTAAAGAAAAAAAAACACAAACCCACAGCTTTTTTTTTTTATATATATACTGATTCATCAAGATAGTTGTATCTTTTTGCAGCATGATGAGTGCCTAATTACAATGATTCAAATCTCTTGTCACCTTCAGGCTAGACTACAGATAGCAATGGGTTTTAGCCAGAGCAGATAGGGAAAATGAACTTGACACAGCATGCAATGGTTTGTTAAGCACGATATAATATTAAAAACATCACTCCCCTTTTTAATCTAGCCAGGAGGAAGAAGAAAAATCACATGATTTTGAGTTCAAAGTTGCTAAATCCCTTCTTCAGCAAGGGAACATGCTTGTCTGATTACATTTTCAGGTTGAATGCATTTGTCACTCTATCACCTTCCTCCACATTCAGTCCTGTTCTGAGCCCTGTTGGCTTCACACAGCTCTTTCTCCGCCGAATATCACTGGAATTTCTCAGAAGTTCCTTCAGCCCACTCCCCTTTTCCTTCTTGGGAAATGGTTATCTGCAGGCTGGGCCCTCTAGTGCACGGTTAATGCACCACATTCCCAGTGCTCCTGCCTTTGTTTTCCTCTTCTATCAGAGCACCCACTCCCTTCGGGTGTCTTTTTGAAGGGGACCCTATTTGTGCTTTCATAACTTCAAAAGAAGGAGGAGCTGTCTGAGTGACACCCACTCTGGTTCTCCCGTGGCTTGTTGCCAAGACTCAAACTCAAGCACTCACAAACAGCAAATTCTGCTAAACCCCTGCAAAAGGAGCATCAAAAGCCCAGCAGGAAACCTGGGAGATGAGCACAGAAAAGCAGCTTCCTCACCAGGGACAGAAATTTGGGAATTAAATCTGCTTAATACTTCCAATATAGGGCCTTTCTGAGACCAATGACCTGCACACTTCCAGCTTTGGTTTAAGACAGAGAGTAAAGCCCTGAGGCTGTGATTCCCTCAGTCACTGCTGCATGTCCTATCCAAACCCTTCAGCATTTAGAAAACCATCTTGATGCTCCTCCACCACACTTTTTGATTCCTCAGGTTATATTTCATGACCATTAACTTAATTATCCATATAATCTCAAACCATTTGCTTGTCTTTCACTTTTAGTTTCTTAGGATAAAAAGGACCTTGCTAACAGGCAAAACTGGAGATGATTAAAATGCTTTAAATTAAATCCCTGCAATTATACTTAGAAAATCCAGATATTTTTAAATCACCTAAAAATGTTAGGGTTTTAAAGTAATGAGTGAAATGTCTTTAAAATAGGCAGTATTATGTACATAACCAAAAGTTACACTAACAAAGCCTGCAATAGTCCAGGGGGGAAACACAACAAAATAAAGAAACTGGCAATGGTACAATTAGAGTGAATGGCATCAGAATAAGCTGCATTAATTCTCAATACAGCATAAAACCTCACCATGTCTGTGACCTCTAAACTGATAACATCACCAAATATCCACAAACATAGATATGAGTGTGTCCCACATGAATGACTGCTCTTCATACCCTGATGAAGCTTTCCAGCCACAATCATTAACAAAGAAAAAGGAAGCCCAGTTGACTAGAAACTCTCAGTATAGCCCAAGCTGCACATTTTGTTACAAGTTCCCAGGTTACTGACAATTAAATGCACCTCTTGACCGCATCACACCCAGCCTATGCTGTTGAAAGAAAAATGTATTTTGCTTTGTTTTTAAAATAGTTTTTTGACAGAGGAGGTACAACTGACAGCAAAGAAGGCTTCAAGCATCAGCACCTTGTTATCTAAAAGTCTAATACCTTTTCCATGCAGCCTCCCATGGGCAGCTCCACACACCTCTGGCTCTCTCTCCTTCTTCTCTCTTCCTTCTGCAGTTCTGGCTCACTCCCTCCTGTCCCTCCCTCCCCACAGCACACTCCAACTGCCCCTCTCCCAGGTAACTCACTCTTTATCACACCCACAGCTGTGAGGGCAAGGCTGTTCACACTCCTTGCTAATTAACACAGCTGCAATATATCGGTGGCAAGGTTGCCTTCAGCACTGTCTCTGTCTGCCCTCCCAGAATTTTTAAAACAAGCAAAGGCCTTCCCATTTTTGGAGGAGAAAAAGTAGTTATAGGACTCCTGTAAATGTTGCAGAACATGAGGGGATAGCACACAAGTGACCAAATTTGCTAATAGGCTTGGAGTTACCTGATAAAATCATTGCAAAGTGGAAGCATTTTGAAACTTGCTTTCCTTTCACCTCAACATTAAAGTATTCTTAAAAAACCTTCAAAAAGTGTTCATTCCCATTCAAGCTGTGTAGATGATTTGTGTCCAACAGGTGTGACAAAATATGAAAAAGTTTTTGAGAACCAAGAATGGGCTTATGTTAAATGGATCCACAGCAGTTAAACCTAAGGATCATGATCTGTTCTCATGGATTTTTAAATAAATCAGAATTAAATTTATACCCCTGACATTTAGCACAATGGCATAACAACTATTTATGGTTTCCCTGTCAATTTTGGTAGTAAAACTCTGGATGTGGTCACAGAAATTATAAATCTGCATTGTTATCTGGAAAACAAAATGATTATAATAATTTTCTGCTATTACAAGCAATTGTCTTTTAATTACCTCAATATATATTACTTAATTGTCTGAAAAGACAGGATGTCAGCATGAATGGCATTGCTTTGGCAGCCCCAAATTATGAACAGCCACTGAGATGGTGAATGTTCTCTCTATTCCTTTCCTTAAAATATGAGATCTGACAGAAGCCTGATTACCTTGGTATGTAATAAAACAAAAATCTGAAATAACAAGGAATCAGACAACACCAAAAATTTCAAGTGGTGTGTTCAGATCTGTTAATTATTAATCAGTTCACAGTCTGACCCTCCCTTTCTACCAAGCCATTTCTCATGTGGCTCCAATTTACACCATGGGTAAATGGCAGTGTAACTCCTGCCTTTCTCAGAGGCACATTCAAACACATAATCCTCTCTCAGATTTTACTTCATACATAATATATCACTCTATTCACTCAGAAGTTTGGGTACAACTGCCTGGGACCAACTACAATGGGAAAAAACCCCTTTATCAACATTCAGTGGGTCTCAGTTCCCATGAAAAGGGATGTGGCCACTCAGAGCCCACCAGTGGCCCTCAGCAGGGAATCACTGCAGTGAAATCCCAGCTTTCACTGCAGGAATCAGTGACATTCCTTTGGCAAGGACAGAGGCCAGCATTGCAGTTAAACTAATGGTGCTGTTAATGACATTTCACTAATTTATGTCCCACCAGATAAACCATCTGCAGGATGCTGCTCTTCTGAATTCTCTCTGCAGCTTCCAAGCCCTTAAATCACATTCTCC
>VWYE01005083.1:1769-16927 GCA_013398995.1 Alaudala cheleensis | reverse complement strand
CACAGCTCTCCCTGTGTCACCCTGTGTCCCTCTGCCCAGGGTGAGGTGACAATGCCAGCCCCCTGCGGGCTCAGCCCGGCCCTGTCCCTGTCCCTGTCCCTGTCCCTGTCCCTGTCCCTGTCCCTGTCCCTGTCCCTGTCCCTGTCCCTGTCCTGCGGGGCCATTTCCTGCCGGTGGCTCAGCAAAGCCCCGGGTTGTGCCGGTCCTGCCGGGAGATTCCTCCCTAATGCTCCTTTAAGCCGCTCGCAAATCCCGGGCTGAGCGCGGCTGCACGAGTTTAATAAAGCCGGGGACAGGCGCCATCAATCACCGCGGGCCCGGCACATCTGGGGGGAACGCGGGGCCCTCCCTCCCCTCCCTGCGGCCACCTTTGTGTCCCGCAAGGACACGGGAGGGAAACGGGGTCTGATTGGGGAGTGCAGCCCTGAGTGATTCTGGCAAAGAGAGGCACCGAAAATATAAAAAAAACAAAAACAAAAAAAAAAACCCACACAAAAAACCCCAAAACCCCCCCCCAAAAAACCAAAAAACCAAACAAAACAAAAAAACCCACACAAAAAAACCCCAAAAAACAAAACAAAACAAAACCAAAAAAAGGAAAAAAATTTAAACTATCCATATGTTTGTCCCCATCTGGAACAAATCCACACCTTTCCCAGCAGATCCCATCCGTGGGAGACATTCAGGGAGCAGATGTTCCCTCAGGAGGAGCCGGGGTCTCTCTGATTCCCATTTCGGGAATGCAGCAGTGCCCGATCCTCTGCTCAGGGACAGCAGAGCAGCTCCTGGTTTATTGATTTATTTTTTTATTGTTATTTTTGTATTGTTTTACAACCTCCTGCCCTTCCAAAAACGGTTTTTAAAAGCAGAGGTTCATCAGCTCCTCGTGGTGGGGTGGAGCTCACTCGCACTCTGCCCCCCAAATTTTAATTTTTTCTAATTTATTTGCAGCCCTGATAGAAAGTGAGAGACAGGGGAGAGGTTTGGGGGCTGATTGAGGACCCCAATTTCTGTTTTGGGCAGAGCTAAGTTGTGTTCTGAGGGTGTCAGAGCTCTGTGGATGTCACGGGATGCTGCCTGCACTGGGATTGGGATTTCCCAGGAGGTGCAGGGAGTCGATTTTGGGATGGGCCCCCTCAGCTGAGCTCATTTCTCCAGATCTGGGGTCAGCAGGGGGACTCCAGGTCCTTCCTGCTCCCAGGGGTGGGTGGTGACACAGCCCGGGCAGGGAGAAAAGTGGGAAAAGTGGGAAAAGTGGGAAAAATAGGAAAAATGGGAAAAGTGGGAAAAGATCCCCAGCCTAAAACCAGTCCAGGCCACGTGGTCAGCCAGATGTGACCCCCAGGGAGCCCCGAGGCCACTCCGAGGATGGCAAAGGGACAACGAGAATGTCCCACCTGTCCCTCACACCCTGAAAACCACGAGCCCGCCTCCCTCCTCCCCTTCCCCGGGCTCTGACGGGAATTCCCGGCGGGAATTTGAGACCACGGGGAAACCAGGAAAAACAGCCCAGCAGGAGCCACCGCTTAGCGAGAGCCTCCTGCTAAATCGAGCGGTCTTTGAGGGTTTAACGAGGCTCTTCCCCTCACCCATCCCCAGGGCTCTGCTGTCCCCTGGGTGTCCCTGTGGGTGACAGACACACGGGGCTGGCGGGAGCACACCACACTCACAGCCGGAGGATGGAGGTGTGTTTAGTTAAAGAAAAAAGGAAATAAAACAAGAGCGAGAAGGGAGGATTTGGTGCTCTGAGCTCCCGATGCTCCGGCACAGGGATGGGTTGTGGATAACGCAAAATGGGACGGGAATAACGCGGGGCTTTACTCCGGGTTTGTCTCCAGCCCAGGGAGCCAAAAACGCCGGGTCTGAAGTGCTCAGAGCATCCAGCTGCGCTCCTGGGTGAGCTTGGGGAGGTGAATCCCGGGGTTTTCCTGCAGAGAGGGGCTCGGAAAGGATGGGGTGGGATGGGACAGGCTGAACCCCTCCCGGGCAGGTGAATCCCTGCACTCCGCAGCTCCCGGCTCTTCTTCCCTGGGGATGGCTCAGGTGGGACAAGTCCATCCCAGGAGGATGGTCCCGACCCATTCCAGGTGGATTTTGGAGTGCAAAACTCTGCCTGAAGAGGTGTCCTCCCCAGAGGATGATCCCGACCCATTCCAGGTGGATTTTGGAATGGAAACCTCTGCCTGAAGATGTGTCCTCCTCAGGAGGATGGTCCCGACCCATTCCAGGTGGATTTGGGAGTGCAAAGCTCTGCCTGAAGACGTTGGGATGAGCAAAGTCGGGATCGCGGCATCCCCCGGACAACTCCNTTGTCCCCAGCCCAGGGAGCAAAAAACGCTGGGGCTGAACTGCTCAGAGCATCCAACTGCGCTCCTGGGTGAGCTTGGGGAGGGGAATCCCGGGGTTTTCCTGCAGAGAGGGGCTCGGAAAGGATGGGGTGGGATGGGACAGGCTGAACCCCTCCCGGGCAGGTGAATCCCTGCACTCCGCAGCTCCCGGCTCTTCTTCCCTGGGGATGGCTCAGGTGGGACAAGTCCATCCCAGGAGGATGGTCCCGACCCATTCCAGGTGGATTTTGGAGTGCAAAGCTCTGCCTGAAGGCGTTGGGATGAGCAAAGCCGGGATCGCGGCATCCCCCGGACAACTCCAGACCCTGGGATGGGCTCCCAGCTCCCGGTGACCCTCCCGCCTTCCCCCTCACCCCGCTGGCCTCAGAGGGAGCGGGGGAAGGTGCGGAGGAGCCGCCGGGATCCCGGGAAGGGCCGGGCTGATCCCGGGAAGGGCCGGGGCTGATCCCAGGAAGGGCCGGGTTGATCCCGGGAAGGGCCGGGCTGATCCCGGGAAGGGCCGGGCTGATCCCGGGAAGGGCCGGAGCGGTCCCGGGGAGGGCCGGGCTGATCCCGGGAAGGGCCGGGGCTGATCCCGGGAAGGGCCGGGCTGATCCCGGGAAGGGCCGGAGCGGTCCCGGGAAGGGCCGGGGCGGTCCCGGGAAGGGCCGGAGCGGTCCCGGGAAGGGCCGGGCTGATCCCGGGAAGGGCCGGAGCAGTCCCGGGAAGGGCCGGGCTGATCCCGGGAAGGGCCGGGGCTGACCCCGGGAAGGGCCGGAGCGGTCCCCGCATGTGGCATCGATTATCCCCGGCCGCTCCCGGGGGGTTTCTCCCGCTGCCCCTCGCCCGCCCCGCCCGGGTGGCAGCGGGCACGGCCCGAGGTTTGCACAGCTGGAATAAATTGCACCGGGGAGGAGGAGGAGGGGTTCGGGAGAGACAAAAACCAACATTGAACTCGAGAGGGAAGAAAGGCGGTATTAGGGGAGGTAATGGGGAAAATGTGTGTGAGAGCAGGGACGGGGGGGATTTTATTTACACGCTGTTTGTTTGGGGTTTGCCCACACACGGCGAGATCTGGGCACTGGCCGGGCTCCAAAATCGCAGCAGGAGCTTGGGCTTGGCCAGGGGAGAGAAGCAGAGAGGGAGGAAAAGAAGGGAAAAATGGAAATGGGGAATGCGGGAGGAAGAGGTGGGGTCGGGCGAGGGAACAATGGTGCTGCACTTGTTCGGGAGGAGAAGGAGCCGAGGGCATGGAGAGCTCCGGGACAGCCCGGGGAAATCCCTGGATGTTTCCTGTCCCCTCTGGAAAACCCCCGAGGCTGGGCAGGCCCCTGTGAGCGCTCTGAGCATCCCTGGGGAGGGAGAACCCAACCCCGGAGCTCCCCAGGGAAAGGTTTTATCCTTCCCCCCTCTCCCCATGCCGTGAAATATTGGAATTAATATCATAACACACCTTAATAATATTATCCCTGGCCGAGTCCATAAAAGTCCCCTCTTGCATTACGGCATTTGAGAGACTATTAAGTTTTAAGGCCACGAGGCCCTCGGTGAAGGAGAGGAGTCATTTCCATTTTCCCTCCCTCCCGAGGGTTTATGGGGTGCTCAGGGGTGGATGAGCCCCGTGGGAGGGCAGGGGGTCCCTGGGGGTGGCAGGGCCGGGGTCACAGCGTGTCCCCAAGGGTGGGGCTTCCACTGGAATCATCTCGGAGTGGTTGATGCTGTTTTCTGGCTCTTCCCAAATCCCAAATTTTCCTGCAGAGAGGTGAGAAATGGGGCTGTGAGTTTGCCTCGTAGGGCTGAGACCCTCCCAGGAGCGTGGCTGTGCCTGCAGGAGGGCAGAGACGATGAAAAATCCACGATTTGGCATCGAAAAGGGGAGAGGGACAGCGGCCAGCAGAGCCTGGGGACTGTCCTGTGGAACAGGAACTCTCCGTGTCCTTCCCTGCCTGCCCAGCCCAGCCTGGGAGGCAAATCCCAGCAGGGCTGGGACGGCAGGAGCTGCCCCTCGTGGGGCCGGGAGGGGCTGTGGGGGACAGAGCTCACAGGTGAGAACACCTGAGGCTCCGGGGGCTCCTTCCTGACCCGTGGGAGCTGCGGGAATTCCAGGGGTTTGTCCCCAAGGAGCAGGGAGGGGTCACAGCCCAAACCCGGTGTCACAGGGAGGGGACAGGTGCACCGGCTGTGGAATAAAAAGTGAAGTGGGAGGTTCAGATTGGTGGGAACAACCCTCAGTGAGCCAGAGCAGGAGGGGAACAGCAGGGGATGGCGACAGGAAAGGGGAATTTGGGAATTCCTTGTCTTTTTGAGGAATATTGCACTTATTTTGGGCACTGGGATCATTTCAGATTCACAGATTTGTGCCTCGATGAAGCAGCTGAGCTGTTTGTGCTTTACCCTTAGTTCAGAGCTCTGATTCCCCGCATTTCAATCCATCCCACCCCAATCCCAAAAACCTCAGCATCAGCTCTGGGGTCTGCGAGTTCCAGCTCCTCACTCTGTGTTGTGCCGCCAAAAAAGGGACTATTTATTCTTTTTTTTTTCCCCCAATCTATTTTTTTTCCTAAAGAACAATCTCACCAAGCAAAACCAAACCAATCCCACCCAAACCAAATAAAATAAAACTTCTGGAAAGGAACCACTGCAGGCTCAGAAAACCAGCGGGCCAATTAAAAAAAAAGAGCAAAAAAAAAAAAACCCCTTTCCCATTTATTATTATGTAAAATCTGCTGCTCTTTAGGGCAATCTCGTGATTAGGAAGGGGTCAGGGGAGCTGATTTATGATTAGAGAGCTCTTGGCATCGGCAATATTGTATATGTTTTAATTTGGAACCTTAATAATCCATCCAACGTGCAGCACTCGATGGTGACACTCATTTTTCTCACGCAGCTTTTTTTTGCCTCCTCCAAATCCTTTCCCTGTGCCAAAGTCAAACAGAATCCAACTTTTCCCTCTGGAATCAAAATCCCAAAACCCCCCCGGGTGGGTCCCTTGGCACCATCCGATGTGACAAAGCTTCCTGCTGGCACCAAGGGGAGGTTTCCCCTCAGAGAAAGGGAAAATCCGGTGTTTTATTGGATTTTTTGGGTGAATTCTTCATCTGGAAGGGAAAAAATAATTCCTGGCTTCTTTTCTGAACTCTTATGTGTAAAGACAGCTTGGCTTTGCTCCTTGGTGTGGCTGCAGGTGAGGCTCAGGAGCACCAAAAATGAGTTTTTGCTGAGGCAGCCCCTTGGGTCGCTGTGCTTGGCTTGATTTGAGTCCCAGCCTGTGCCCAGGGAGGTGGGAAAAGGAGGAATCAGGGCTGGTGAGTGAATTCCAGGCTGGGAATCTTGTTCAGGGAGGATTCAGGTTGGTGTAAAGCTGGCTCAGAGTCTGTCCTGCTCTGATTTCACAGGATTCTGCCTCAAACCACCCCGAGCTTCCTGCCCAGAATCACCAAAAATGAGTTTTTGCTGAGCCAACCCCTTGGGTCACTGTGCCCAACACACCTCGAGTCACAACCTGTGCCCAGCAGGATGAAAAACAGGAGGAATCAGAGCTGCTGGGTGAATTCCAGGCTGGGAAGTCTCGCTGAGGGAGAGCACACGAGGTGCAAATCTGCCTGGAGGCATCTCAGGCTCTGTTCTGCTGTGATTTCGCAGCATTCCCACTCCGAGATCCCCGAGTTTCCTGCCCAGAAACACCAAAAATGAGTTTTTGCTGAGCCAACCCCTTGGGTCACTGTGCCCGGCATGATTTGACTCACAACCTGTGCCCAGCAGGGTGAAAAAAAGGAGGAATCGGGGCTGGTGAGTGAATTCTGAGCTGAGGAACCTCTCTTAGAGAGAACACACAAGGTGCAAATCTGCCTGGACCAGCTCAGGCTCTGTCCTGCTGAGATTTCACAGCATTCCCACCCCGAGATCCCTGAGTTTTCTGCCCAGAAGCACCAAAAATGAGAAAAATGAATTTTTGCTGAGCCAACCCCTTGGGTCACTGTGCCCAACACACCTTGAATCCAAACCTGTGCCCATCAGGATGGAAAAAAAGGGGAAATCGGAGCTGCTGAGTGAATTCTGAGCTGAGGAACCTCAGTCAGGGAGAGCACACGAGGTGCAAACCTGCCTGGAGGCAGCTTTGCCTCTCTGATTTCCGTCCCGCTCTGATTTCACACCATTCCCACCCCGAGTTCCCTGCCCAGGACACCCTCCCTGCCACCCGGGGCTGTGTCCCCCGTCCCCCCGGTGCCATCCCGAGGTGTTTATGGAGCTGTTGTCGCCGCTCCCGGTGGCGGCGTTTCCCTGCCATTAAACGCTGCCAGCCGCGCTCTGACTGGGTAATTTAAAGCCACAGTTAAATTATGACTTCTCTGAACCTGTTGTGGCACTGACGCATAACCCTAATTAAATGATCGCATCCATTCCAAAGCCAGTCTTTTCTCCCCTCAAACGTTAATTACAACATAAGAGGCTTTAATGGCTCGCCTCACCTCCAGCTCCTCGAAAGAAAGGTCATGCGATTAATTTTCGTCATTAATCTTTTCCCAATGTGGACATTGTGCTGTCACCGGAGCCTATTAAACCCCCTTTGTCCCCCTCCCCTTCTCCTGCCTTCTCCCCCCTCCGTTCCTTTTATCCCCCCACCCCCGAGTGAAGCAGAGAACAAAAATATTTCAGCTCCACTTTGGCTCTGGAGCCTTCTCGGGGCTCGGGATGAGTTTGGGACGTGTCCCAGTGTCCACCTGAGAGCGGTGGGGACACGGCTGTGTGACACAGGGGGCGATTCGGGGGTGGTGGGGATGATTTGGAGGTGGTGGGGATGATTTTGGGGGTGGTTTGGATGATTTGGGGGTGTTTGGGATGATTTAGAGATGCTTTGGGATGATTTGGGGGTGGTTGGGATGATTTAGGGGTGTTTGGGATGATTTAGAGATGCTTTGGGATGATTTGGGGGTGGTTTGGATGATTTCGGGATGNGGGTTTGGGGTGATTTTGGGGTGGTTTGGGATGATTTGGGGGTGGTTGGGATGATTTAGGGGTGTTTGGGATGATTTCGGGGTGATTTCGGATGATTTCGGGGTGGTTTGCACCCCCTGAGAGCCGCGCAGGGCCCCGGGGTGCGACCCCAGGGCACCTCCTTGGTGCTGGAGGTGGCTGAGGCTTGGCTGGGGACACCTGGAGGGACCCAAAGGCGGGGGGTGGCTGGAGACGGGGACACGGGACAGCAGGAGGGGTGGGAA
This sequence comes from Alaudala cheleensis, assembly GCA_013398995.1. NCBI lineage: Eukaryota > Metazoa > Chordata > Aves > Passeriformes > Alaudidae > Alaudala > Alaudala cheleensis. The sequence continues at coordinate 9,381 of VWYE01005083.1, read as the reverse complement.
GGGCCTGGCCATGCCCAGCCAGGGTGGGCACAGCTCAGGGGGCACAGCCCGGACCCTCCCCGCGCTCCACCGCTGGAGGGGGACCGGTTTCCCATCCCCTGAGATGCTTTTTCCTCCTATTTTTCCCAAAGGAATCGGGCATTTTCCAGGCTCCACGAAACCTCCCCGAGTGCCTCAGGCCCCGGAGCCGGGGAGCAGCTCCGGCTCCTGCCCGGGTTTGGCGGCTCGGAGCACTCGCACACACTCGGGTAATTCGCGGTGTTGTTTCAGCTGAAACCGGGGCCGGAATAATTCCCTTTTCTCCGGGGTGACGTAACCGGGGAGCGAGGGACGGCTGGGGGCGGGGGGCTGGGACCAACCCGGGATGCAGGGGGATGCAGGGATGCAGAGATACGGGATACAGGGATAGAGGCATGCAGGGATCCGGGATGCAGGCATGCAGGATGCAGGATGCAGGGATCCGGGATGCAGGCATGCAGGATGCAGGATGCAGGGATCCGGGATGCAGGCATGCAGGATGCAGGATGCAGGGATCCGGGATGCAGGCATGCAGGATGCAGGATGCAGGGATCCGGGATGCAGGGATGTAGGGGTGCAAGGATGCAGGGGTGCAGGGATCCAGGGATGCAGGGGGATGCAGGGATGCAGAGATACGGGATACAGGGATAGAGGCATGCAGGGATCCGGGATGCAGGCATGCAGGATGCAGGGATTCAGGGGTGCAGGAGTGCAGGGATGCAGGGATCCGGGGGTGCAGGGATGCAGGGATGGAGAGATCCGGGATACAGGGATGCAGGGATGCAGCGGTGCAGGGATTCAGGGATCTGGGGGTGCAGGGATGCGGGATACAGGGGTGCAGGGATGCAGGCATGCAGGGATGCAGGGATTCAGGGATGCAGGAATGCTGGGATGCAGATATCTGGGATACAGGGATTCAGGGATGCAGGGATCCAGCAGTGCCGTGTCCCCAAGCTCACAGCGTGCCCCACTTTGAGGGGCTGCGGGCGCTCCTGGAGGCGGTGACCCACTTCCCGTCCCTCCCTCCCGCTCCCTGACATCCTTTCCGTGCCGTTCCCAAGGGCGCCCGCTCACGGTGGGGGAAAATCCTGGAGTGTTTTAATGAGGAGGAGACAGAGGGCGGCCACATCCCGGCCGGGAAACGGGGGAGGGGAGGTGGGAAAAGAGAGCGGGAGAGAGACGGGATTGAGCCGGGTGTGACCGGGATCTTCCCCTCAGGCACAGCCAAGCGGCTCCTCCACACCCTCCGGGTTTAGCCAGGGAAGAATCTGGATCCCCATCCCAATCCCTGGCACCGGCCCCGCTGGATTTGGGCTCTTCCCGTGCTCCTCTGGCTCATCCCCATCCCTTGCTCCCGGGGTGAGCCAGGAATCCTGGCTGGGCTTTAGCCAGAGGGGTTTGTTGGCAGCACGGGCAGGGCAAAGAGCTCGGGATGGGGCTGGAATTCTCATCTCGATTTGGGAATTGGGGTGAGCACAGGGGCTGAGCCTGGAATTCCATCCGGATTTGGGAATTGGGCTGAGCACAAGGGCTGAGCCTGGACCTCGATCCGGATTTGGGAATTGGGCTGAACAAAAGAGCTGAGCCTGGCTGGGACTGGAATTCCATCCGGATTTGGGAACTGGGCTGAGCACAAGGGCTGAGCCTGGAATTCCATCTGGATTTGGGAATTGGGCGGAGCACAAGGGCTGAGCCTGGAATTCCATCCGGATTTGGGAATTGGGCTGAACAAAAGAGCTGAGCCTGGCTGGGACTGGAATTCCATCCCGATTTGGGAATTGGGCTGAGCACAAGGGCTGAGCCTGGCTGGGGGAGTCTGAGGTGGCAGCCACACAAAAACCCCTCCGAGTCTCTTCCCAGGGCCGGAGGAATTCCCGGGAATGGGCGCTGGGTGGGCAGACACAGCCGTGCTCCTTCCTGGGAAGGGAAATTCCTGCCCCGTGGAATCCCTGGGTGAGTCGGGCCGAGCTGGGCACGGCGGCCTCGGTGCCTCCCTCGCGGTTGGATCTCTGGGGCTGAAATCAGGGAATCCTCCAAACCCAAACACGCCTGGAAGGAGCCCAGAAAAAAATGGAGAGAAATCAGGGAGGCATCTGAATTCACAGCCTGGGGCTTTGCTGGTGTTTTTGGGATGGAATTACAGGGAAAAAAAGGGGATGGGGAAGGGTGACAGGTGGGGGAAACGATTCCAGACCTGCTGGGATCAACAGACCTGGCCTGATTCCACTCCCTGGGCCCTTCTCACCTTGAACGGGGCTGAAATCGCCTCGTGAGAGAGCAGCGGCCAAACCGCGAATCCTGCACGAGCTTCAGGCAGCGCAGCCCTAATTAACACATCCCCGAGTGCCACTTCATTGCGGGACAATAAACAGCTGATGGATAAAACCTTCGCAGAGACTCCCGTGCCCTGGAGCAGGGGAGCTGCAGCGAGGGGCTGTTCAGCAGCTTCACACCTGGGACAGAACAACCGGGATATCCTGGAAAGAGGGGGGAAAGGGATTGGGATGGATTTCCCGTGCTCCTCACGAGCTTTATGTCCCCAAAACGGCAGCCTGGAGGCTGCTCCTTGCACAGGCAGGTTCGCCACGATAAAATCCTCATCAGCATTTCTGCGGCGCCGGGTGCTGAGGGGGGCTCTGGGCTCAGAGGGATCCCCGAGGTTCTTTTCCCAGTTCTGGGAAATAAATCGCTTTTCCCAGAGATTGGGAACTCTCAGCTCTGGAGTCGGGTCTGGTTTCCGCCCTCAGGGGGAGCGGGGAGGAGCTGACCCGGCTCTGCTGGGAGCACTGGGGNTCTGGATTTGGGAATTGGGCGGAGCACAAGGGCTGAGCCTGGAATTCCATCCGGATTTGGGAATTGGGCTGAGCACAGAGGCTGGGTCTGGCTGGGGGAGTCTGAGGTGGCAGCCACACAAAAACCCCTCCGAGTCTCTTCCCAGGGCCGGCGGAATTCCCGGGAATGGGCGCTGGGTGGGCAGACACAGCCGTGCTCCTTCCTGGGAAGGGAAATTCCTGCCCCGTGGAATCCCTGGGTGAGTCGGGCCGAGCTGGGCACGGCGGCCTCGGTGCCTCCCTCGCGGTTGGATCTCTGGGGCTGAAATCAGGGAATCCTCCAAACCCAAACACGCCTGGAAGGAGCCCAGAAAAAAATGGAGAGAAATCAGGGAGGCATCTGAATTCACAGCCTGGGGCTTTGCTGGTGTTTTTGGGATGGAATTACAGGGAAAAAAAGGGGATGGGGAAGGGTGACAGGTGGGGGAAACGATTCCAGACCTGCTGGGATCAACAGACCTGGCCTGATTCCACTCCCTGGGCCCTTCTCACCTTGAACGGGGCTGAAATCGCCTCGTGAGAGAGCAGCGGCCAAACCGCGAATCCTGCACGAGCTTCAGGCAGCGCAGCCCTAATTAACACATCCCCGAGTGCCACTTCATTGCGGGACAATAAACAGCTGATGGATAAAGCCTTCGCAGAGACTCCCATGCCCTGGAGCAGGGGAAGTGCAGCGAGGGGCTGCTCAGCCCCTGGGACGGAACAATCGGGATATCCTGGAAAGAGGGGGAAAGGGATTGGGATGGATTTCCCGTGCTCCTCACGAGCTTTATGTCCCCAAAACGACAGCCTGGACACTGCTCCTTGCACAGGCAGGTTCACCACGATAAAATCCTCATCAGCATTTCTGCGGCGCCGGGTGCTGAGCGGGCTCTGGGCTCAGAGGGATCCCCGAGGTTCTTTTCCCAGTTCTGGAAAATAAATCGCTTTTCCCAGAGATTGGGAACTCTCAGCTCTGGAGTCGGGTCTGGTTTCCGCCCTCAGGGGGAGCGGGGAGGAGCTGACCCGGCTCTGCTGGGAGCACTGGGGGCACTGGGAACACTGGGAGCACTGGGAGCACTGGGAGCATTTAGAGCACAGGGAGCACTGGAAGCACTGGGAACATTGGGAGCACTGNGCTCTGCTGGGAACACTGGGGGCACTGGGAACACTGGGGGCACTGGGAGCGCTGGGGGCACTGGGAACATTGGGAGCACTGGGAACATTGGGAGCACTGGGAACATTGGGAGCACTGGGGGCACTGGAAGTGCTGGAAGCACTGGGAGCATTGAGAGCACTGGGGGCACTGGGAACACTGGAGGCATTGGGGGCACTGGGGGCACTGGAAGCACTGGAAGCACTGGAAGCACTGGGAACACTGGAAGCACTGGGAACACTGGAAGCACTGGGAACACTGGGGACACTGGAAGCACTGGGAACACTGGGAGCACTGGGAGCTGCACTCGGGCCTCTCTGCCCATCGAGGAGCAGAGATTTGCCTTCACCTCCCACGATTCTTTTTGGTCTCTTCACCTCAGGACCCTCCCCGATCCTGCGAGTCTGTTCGAGCTCCAGACCTCCCCCGGGGCAGCAGGGCGGGTTTAACCCAGGCCCAGTTTAACCCAGTCCCAGTTTAACCCAGTCCCAGTTTAACCCAGGCCCAGTTTAACCCAGTCCCAGTTTAACCCAGGCCCATTTTAACCCAGTCCCAGTTTAACCCAGTCCCATTTTAACCCAGTCCCAGTTTAACCCAGGGCCAGTTTCACCCAGGCCCAGTTTAACCCAGGCCCAGTTTAACCCAGTCCCAGTTTAACCCAGTGCCGCTGGCAATCGCAGTTCTCTCCCCGGATAACCCCGGCAGCGGGGGCAGCCCGGGACCGGAGCCAGCGGATCCCGGCTGGCAGCGCGTCCCTGCCGGGCTCCTGCCCAAACCCTGGAGCAGGGAGACAATGGCAAAACCCCTCCGGCTTCCCCCGGAGCCGCCCCGGCTCGGACACCCGCCGCTTTTTTTTTCTCTCTCTTTGTCCCAAGGACATTGGGGACATCACGTCCGCAGTGCTCCGCGTAGCAGGATAATAATAATTAATAACCATTAGCAACAATAAGGATAATACCAGCGCCAGGCCGGACTGACTGTGCAGAAGAGACACTTTTTTTTTTTTTCTCTCCCCCTCACTTTAATGAAAACAATGATTTGACTTTGAAGAAAGTGACTTTTTTTTTTATTTTTAAAGTGAAAGCAGAATCCTCTCCCCTGCCCCCCGCGCTCACTCCCTCCTCACCCCCTCCCTCCTTTTTTTTTTTTTAACTCTCCTTTTTTTCTTTTTCTTTTAATACTCTGCGTTCTATCATGCAAATCCCCTTTCAAATTATGAGAGTATTAGAGCCATCAGCGGTAATGTCACCGCCACAAAATGAGAGCAGGGACTTAAGCACCTAACGAACAATGAAATGTGCGAGCCCTGGGACAGGACAATTAAGAACTGGGCTTAGCCAGCCAGGGAAATTTATTGCTATCAAATCCATATTTCTATTTTCCCCCTGAACAGTAACCTATTTGAATATGATTAAAGGGTTTCATTAGAGCTGAGAGAAAGGCCCGTGTCCCGCCGTTCCCTGTGAGCTCACAAACACGCGTGCTTCGGGGAGGACGACGACGAGGAGGAGGATGGGGAAGCAGGGGAGGAAGGAAGGAAGGAAGGAAGGGGATGTGTGGCCCGGCTCAGCAGCCCGGGGCTCTTCCCGCACGCCCGGGGAGCTCCGGTGCCGCTGGGGGAGAGGGAAGAGGAGGCGGCACCCACCGCGGGGTGCTGGGGGAAACTGGGAATCCTCGATCCCGCATCGCTGCTGCTCCCCCCGGGCGTGTCACCGTCACCGGGGACACGGGGACAGGCACGGACAGGGCTGCGCACACACGGGATCTGTCTGAACAGCGAGGGGGAGAGGCCGAGCTTCGGCCAGGTGAGCACCGGGGAACACCTGAACCCCCAAAAAAGGGCTCCCGGCTGCTCCCTGCCCCTCGCTTTGGCACCTGGACGAGTCCCTGTCCCCAAATGCTCAATCGCTGCTTTTACCCAGAGCCCACCAGCAGCTTCCCATCACTTCAGAGCTCTCCCGCCCCGAACATTCCCTGGTTTGGCGGCCGGAGGAATCTTTATTTCCTCACAATTCCCACCGCACAGCCCCAGCCCCTCCACGGGGCCGCATTTCCCGGTGTTTCCCGGCTCCATGGAGCCGTTCCTGCTCTGCAGCTCCAGCTCAGATTCCTGGGCTGGGATGGACGGGGTGAGGATCCGGGAGCACAGGGGAAGGGGAGCCGCTTCCCACAGCCCCGCAAATCCGGGAAATGAAGTGCAAAACTTTCTGGAGGCAAAGAAAGGAAGGAGGAGAGCGGATCTGCCCCCTGATCAATGGACACGGGCGCTCCTTGGCACTGAGAATCCGTCCAGGAGGGAATTACAGCGCAGGGATTTGTGATGCTGGTTCACCGCTGGTGTTTCTGGAGGAGTCTGGTCCCCAGGGAAGCATTTCCCACCTCTCCAGAGCAGGAAGAGCTCATTTCCCACCTTCCCCGGGCAGTGTGGGCACATTTCCCAACGCTCCGGGGCAGTTCATCCACCTGGGCACGGGAGGATCCTCGGCTGTCCCCTTCCCCTGCCCTCAGACCTGTCCATGGAACCCAAATATTCCATCCCAGGCTCCCGAGGCTCCCTCCCAGCACTTCCCGGCCGTTTCCACCACGAGTTTTTGGAGCAGCAGAGCAGCTCCCAGCTCCCACTCGGATTTCTCTCTCTTTTTCTCCTCTTGGAGCGAACAGGGATTTGATTTCCCTGTGGAATTCCTCACCCCACGAGTGCAAACCCCTTGGCCTCGGTTTGGAAGGGGTGGGGCAGAGGAGCGGGGATGTTTTTCCCCATCCTGCCCTCACAAGGAGCTGTTTCTGTCCCGGTTTCTCTCTGCTCTGAGCGGCCGCTGGGGCTGGGGAGGGGCAGGGAAGGTGCTGCCGATCCCGGGGGGACCCCAAATCCACAGGGCCAGACCCGGCTGAGTGTCTCATTCACTGCGGGGGTGGGGTGGGTGATGGCCGATTTGGGGAAGATCAGGGGGTTTTGGGAAAAATTAGGGGGTTTTTGGGAAAATGTCAGGGTTTTTTGTGAAAAATCGGGGTTTTTTGGGGAAACATCAGGGTTTTTTGGGGGGAACATCAGGGGCGTTAGGGAAAACATCAGGGGGTTTTTTTGGAAACACTAGTTTTTTTGGGGAAACGTCAGGGTTTTTTCGGAAAGCATCTTTTTTTTTTTGGAAAACATCAGGGTTTTTTTGGGGAAACACCAGGTTTTTTGGGGAAAACGTCAGGGCTTTTAGGGAAAACATCAGGGTTTTTTTAGGAAAAACATCAGGGTTTTTTTGGGAAAGCATCAGGATTTTTGGAAAAACATCAGGTTTTTTTTAAGGACAAACATCAGGGTTTTTAGCGAAAGCATCTGGGATGTTTTGGGGAAACCATCAACACTCCGGGAGCGTTTGGGCTTAAGCCCCATTCGACCCAACGGGACTCACGGACGTGCTTAAGTTAAGCGAGCGCTCAAACCCCATCCCGAGCCCATCCCAATATCCACAATTCCGCTTCTCCCGCAATTCCCGGCCCCGGCTGTCCCAGCTGCCACCTCGGGGACGCAGCCCCAGGAATCCCCACGGGAACCAGGCGGCTCCTTCCCCCCGATCCCCGGTTAATTAGAGCTCCCTAACGAGCTGCGGGCAGCAGCCGGTGACAGCTCCGTGTC
>VWYE01005082.1:0-10900 GCA_013398995.1 Alaudala cheleensis | reverse complement strand
GCCTGTCCGTGCTGCAGACGAACCATCCTGGAGCTGGAATGCAGAGGAGTGCGCTGCTTTTCTGAAAACAAACTCCACGCTTCTCTTTTCTCCCCCTTTGCTCTTGGAACCAGTCTTAAAGCTACAGAACACAATATCTAACACAGACAGAACAGAAGATTTGGGGATACAAGCATCATAAAGTCACCCTAGGATACCCATATTCTGTGATCTTGGTAAAATGTTTTAGATTGAAAAGTTCATTATGACAGTTTTCAAGTTTATTATGAAAAATTTTGGACTGTATTGGTAAACTTGCAGAGATGCAAAAGGATTTTAAAAGTTGAGGTGACGAATTAGAAATTGCTGGATTACTACAGGTAAGCACTGTAGTGAGTACTGAGTATGCAAATTACATATATTTAGTCTAAGATACATTTGTTGTATTCTTGAAGTATCAAACTTGGCCCTTTATATCTTGTAACATGAATATATAGTAATTAATGTATATTATTGTATATAGATTTTATAAAAACTGTGCCGGCTGAGAGGGCGGTGTGTGAGGGGTTCCTCTGAGGCCGGGGCAGTGTTGGAGAGAAATTCCCTTCGGAATAGAAAATAAAGGGCTCACAACAGTTGTGTTTAGGAAAAAATCCCCAACATAAGACCTTTTAAACCAGTCGATATCTATATCGTGTTTATGTGCATGCAAAGTACACAGCCTGTGCTGAAAGAAGGGACTTTGTTTACATGCAGCCGTAGTTCATATAATATCACTCAGTGTGGTAGTATTTGTTTTCTCTATATACGAATGATACTAGAGGAGTAATTTTTTATTCTTTTTCCTTATATATTCAGTTCTAAATTCTGACATCATTGCCTTGCTGTTTCTCTTAACTGCAAACTGTGCTCAGCTCCTGAAATAACTGTGGTTCTATCTCGTTCTGACTTTGTTTTGGTAAATAAAAGGGAATTTCATTTTGGTGATATCTAATTGAAAGAATGCATTGATTTCTTTGGATATTGATGCATCTAACACCTGAATCCCAGACTGGTTTGGGTTGGAAGGGATGTTAAAGCTCATCTCATTCCACCCCCACCATGGGCAGGGACACCTTCCATAGATCAGGTTGCTGGGTATGAAATGGAAGTTGATTTGCTTTCAATCCCTCCACACAAATTATCTGACTTGATTTCTTCCTCTCTCTCTGTTACTTTTCTGTTTTGTTGAAACAGCTGCACAAAAATTCCAGCTGCAGCTGGCACTAATTGCAAGATTAGTGAGGTTTAAAACTACTTGGAATTTAATCCACCCTGGTTCCTGCCTGCCGTGACTGTGGGCAGTGACTCTGCTGTAGTCCCCGCCACACCTTCTGTGCAGAAATTGCTCATATGAGGTGATTAAAAGTCAGGTAATTTTTAACAGCTTTTAAATATTAAATGAGTTTTAGATAAATTTGGTGGGAGTAAAAATAGCTTTCATTTTGCCTCCCTGGAAACTGAAGTTTTTCATGAAATACAGGAGAAAAGGAGGGAAAGAGAGGTAATTTTACAGACTTCATTGAACCTATATGGCCAAAATTACTCCAAACCTAATTTCTAAGGAACAACATTATTTCCCACTGACAGGGGGCAGGGTTAGATTGAATATTAGGAAGAAATTCTTCCCCGTGAGGGTGGGGAGGCCCTGGCATAGGTTGCCCAGGGAAGCTGTGGCTTCCCCATCCCTGGAAGTGTCCAAGGCCAGGTTGGATGGGGCTTAGAGCAATCTGGGACAGTAGAAAGTGTCCCTGCCCATGGCAGGGGACGGCACTGGATGATAATTTGTGTCTTGCTCCTGTCATTAAACAGTTTCTTTTGTCTTGTACTTAGATGAGATTCAGCTTCTGCTTGAGGGTTTTTCTCTTCTGAGAAATAGGAAATTTAGAAAAGTCACCAACAGTAAACTCTTCAGACTGTGGGCTGGATCCTGTGCTGAGGGGAGGGGTGGCTCAGTGCATGAGCTTGGCTTCAGCTTGAAAAGGACACCTGAAACCACCATGGGGGCACCTGGGACGTGCCAGAGGTAATTTTTGAACCCCTAAAGAGTGAGTTTGCTCAATGAACAACACGATTATGCAGAGCTGTCCACTGGCTGCTGCTTTCAGATTGGCGCATTGTCCTGTTTGCACATCATAGACACAGGGTATTTCATAAAAACTCGGGTGAAAGGAAGTTGCCAACTTCTTTCCCATCAGTGGCGCATCGCAAGACTCTAAATTTAGCTGCATGTTTCCAAAGGGGAAGTGGTGTAAGTCTACAAATCAGCTGAGCTGCACTAAGCTCCTGCCAGTGGAAGTGTTGGTGGAAGTCAGTTCCGATTTCGCTCTGTCTGGCGCAGCCCTGACTCTCTGCTCCTCCCCCATGCCCTGTTCTGGCTGTCAGCAGCTCCTCGGCACCACACTGTGGCCAGAAACAACTCCATTCATTTTCTAACATCCTCTTTTAAACGTAGCCCTCTCTTTGTGTTCAAAAACTGCGCCCTCTCCCAGCAAGATCACTTCTGTTTTATGAGTTAAAACCCCGAGGAACTGCATCATGAGCGCATCAGGCTTTTTCTGCACAGACAGCAGCGAGGGCAGGGTGTGTAACCATCTGCCCCCTCCCAGCATCTGTAGCAGGAGAGCTCTTGGCTCGGGGAAATCCTCCTCAGACCTGACCAGGCTTGGTAAGTTGGGCTTTTTGTGCCTTTTTATTTTCCTTATGCTTTGTTCCAGAACACAGGATGTAGTAGTGCAACATTAAAACAAACAGGTATTTTCCACATAAGGAAAAAGGATTTCAGTTTTGCCATAGAACTTAAAAAGAAAAGCCCTAGAAATTTCTTTGCTCTGCTTGCAGCCATTGGCTTAATGCCAAGACAGAAACACAGATAGGTCTGTTTACCTGTCTTTCAGATACGTAGCTATTCTCTATTGGGCAGTTTGCCAAAAACCCCACCTAAGTCATCCTGTTTTTAAGAGAGAGCCTGAAGCTTCTCAGCGCTTCTTGGGATGTCATAGCAAGGTGCAGTGCTTTCAGGTACTTGTGCTCGGTTTCTATTTAGTTATTTTATTGATTATTATTTTATAAGTTTATGAAACCTTTTGCTTTACAAAACATAAACAAGGAGCCAGCTCGCTATTATTTTTAAGATATTTTGTGAGGTGCAGACACCCTCAGAAACTTGATACATCTCCACATGGCTTATTCCATTCTGGCCACGTGCAAGGATGTATCAACAGGAACCACTTATTGTATTTGGAGGAGACCAGTTTTTCCAAGATTACCATATTTTAGCTCTTCATGAGCACTTTCAAAGCAATAAATCAAAATTTATCAACAGGTAAGGAGCTGGGTACCCTGAGGTCCTACAGAGCAGGGTAAGGACCTGGTTACCCATGTCCCTCAAGGCACAGAGCATTCCAAATTCCGCGGACCTTTAGCAAGATTTAGACTGCCGATTGAGTCTTCTTTCTTTGGAAATTGGTTTATCAAGTCCCTTAAGTGCTTAAGAGTGTGTTGCCTTGATTTTTGCAGATGTAAACGACTCTGTAGATAACCAGGTCTGCTGCCTTTCCTGCCTGCTTTGGCCTCGAAATTACAGTGTTCCTTTCAGCTTTGGGGAGGGAACTGTGTCACAAAAATAAAGAACTCCACAAAAATAATAAACCAAACAGTTGTGCTGTGCCAGTGTGTAAATTTTGGGGGAAAAGGTGAAAATTTCCATCTCTCAAATAACTGAAGTTTTAGAATATCTCCCAGAAGGAGCACTGGGATTGAAAAGTGACCCAGTGTAGCGAGTTTCAAATATACCAGGGTGTAGGGGCACGGTGAAAAGTGTTGAGCCACAAGCACACTTTGGGTGTGTGGATACTTCAATTATGCAGAGATTTAAAGGATATTTGAAGAACTGAATTATTTTCTTGTGTTCATGTTTCCCATTCCTCCATAAGANGGCCTCGAAATTACAGTGTTCCTTTCAGCTTTGGGGAGGGAACTGTGTCACAAAAATAAAGAACTCCACAAAAATAATAAACCAAACAGTTGTGCTGTGCCAGTGTGTAAATTTTGGGGGAAAAGGTGAAAATTTCCATCTCTCAAATAACTGAAGTTTTAGAATATCTCCCAGAAGGAGCACTGGGATTGAAAAGTGACCCAGTGTAGCGAGTTTCAAATATACCAGGGTGTAGGGGCACGGTGAAAAGTGTTGAGCCACAAGCACACTTTGGGTGTGTGGATACTTCAATTATGCAGAGATTTAAAGGATATTTGAAGAACTGAATTATTTTCTTGTGTTCATGTTTCCCATTCCTCCATAAGAGCAGTGGTTCAGGTCAGACTCTTAATGTGAATGTTCCCATTGATTTTAACAGTAGGTAAATTAGAACGGGATGATAAGGAATCATTAAGTGTAGTACATTATTTTGAGACACTTATCTCTTCACTATTACCACTATTGGGGAAGAAAAATTAACTATTTATATCTTTTAAGTTCATCATTAAGAGGGACTCTAAACACATTTGATCTGCATTTTGAATACAGTTTAATCATATTTGCAGAACTCTGAGTTTCTTTTGTGTCACCCTGAATTTTTAAGCCTTCTGATGGGTCATATTTGGAGTTAGTTTCTCATGGTCTGTACGTAAACAACAGGTGTTTTTCTATCGAGCTTTGATGTTTACATTCTTTTTGGTGGGATGGATTTTCTTGACAAGCATTTGTATTAGCCAGTGTGAGTGTAGAGGTGGAAACTTTCTCCACCAATCTTTGCCTGCTTGTATTTCTGTATATATATATATCAACTCAGAAGTAAAGCTCTTTTTTTTTCTCTGGGTGGGCAGAGGTCTCCAGATTTGCTTGGTGGAGGTGCAGAGAACAATTTAACCAAGCTTGAGAGGGGAAATATTCCAGAGGGCAGCAGTAGCCAAAGGGTTTGCAATTATCTGTAGCAAGAAGTGCTCTGTGCCATTTGGACTGCCGTGCCCCAGCCTTGCTTCCCCCTGGGATCTATTTATAGTTCATGCCAAAGTCTGGAAAGAAGTTAATTGCACGAGGTTCTTCCGCAGGAAATGAGGAAGTCAGAGGTTAAACCTGAGCTCCAGACTCCAGTGGTTTTCTGTCCTTCCCAGCGCTGAGGAATGCATTGGAGGAGCCCCTCTCTGCTGGATTTCATTACAAAGGAAAACAGTGCCATATTTTACAGGGCAGACATCCATGGCCAGATTCTGCCTGGAGTTGATTTTTAGGCACATGCCAGAAAATCTGATGTTGGAGGAGAAATGCTGGCAGGGAATTTTTACCTTGGTATCCAGCTCTCATTCTTTGTTCCCAGAGGAATATTCACCAGGTCCTGGGACCCAGACCCTGTAGAAAGATGGACTCTTTAGTTAAATTTCCCCAATTAATCCTGCAGTCAGAATGTTCCCCAGCCTGCCTCAGTTGTGGGAATTAAGCCCCTCTAGGAGGTGACTTCATCTACCTGGAGGATAATTAGGATTTTTACACATCAAAATTTTTTCTGAGATTTATGAAATAGTCAAATGGTGATATCTAGTGGTGGTTTCCTTTAGTACCTTCCAGGTCAGGATTTTCAGAACTTAACAATCATTTTCCAATGAAATCTCAAAGTCCATATTTCTCTGGAGGGATTATTATTTCCCATAAAAGGATGCCCAGGTGTCTTGGGTTGCAAGCTGTAACCAAAAAAAGGTATATATTCTATTTACCATCTGTTGGAATTGGTTGGGGAGGTATTTTTCTTTATCTCTTCTAACTCCGGGAGGGAGGGGGAGGTGTTAATGTCCCAGCTATTAAAACCAGGTGGGACAGTGTTCTTTATCTCTTCCATGATCCATCCTTCCTCCAGGGGGGATATCTGCTGTTAATAGGGCCATTTAAGGCTCACACATGACTGACGAATTTACATCATCCCATTGTGAGCTACTCCACTGAGTGGGAGGAGCCAAGCATTCCCACCTGGATAAAAACCTGGGACTCAAAACACCAGGACAACTGTTTTTTCCACAGGATTCCAGAGAGAGACTGGACCCATCTCATCACCACTGGACCCTTGGAAGGAAACTACAGGATCATCTCTGCACCAACAAAATCATATCTGTCACTCCAAGAGGACTTAATTGGACTGCTACCAACACCCTGACTAACAGGGTGCCAGGTCATATTCTGACTCTGTCAGTGTTTTCTTTTTGTTTGGTTTGTGTTTTGTACTACTACATTTTTATTTTTTAAATATTCCTAGTAAAGAACTGTTATTGCTCTTCCCACATCTTTTTGCCTGATGAAAGCCCCTTAATTTCAAATTTATAATAATTCGGAGGGAGGGGTTTGCACTCTCCATTGCAAGGGAGGCTCTGGCTTTTCCCTGGCAGATACCTGTCTTTCCAAACCAAGACACCAGGCGTGCAGAACAACATTTTCCATCATTTAATGTTCTATTCCAGTTAAAATCAAGAAGGACTTAAAACCTGGAAGGCTAAACCCTTCCCTTTGGGACTAAAAATTCCAACTGACAATCAGAAAAATCTTAAACACTAAATACCTGTATTTTTCATTCATCTGCCTTTTAATTAGGAAAAAGTCATTTGCTTGTTAAACAAATGAAACTAAATCTGAGCGGCTTATTTTTTCACCCAAAATGTAAAATAATAATTTACTTTTAATAAGCTGAAATCTACTTTTTAGCAGAGTGCTCTTTCTTGCTCTCCACTAGTTTATACATGGCATGGTAAAACTAATTTTTTCTCTCTGTTTTGCTCCGTTTTACATACAGATTTCAAAAATTCAGATATTTGATTGTAATTAACCTAATTTTCCTTTTCTTTGCCAGAATCTCCTCATCACTTAATCTTTGCCTGCTTTTCTTTTGAGTTAATTTATTTTTGATAATCCCATAAATCTGTTGGGAATATAAATCACTTGTGAGGGTCAGATGTTATTTGGTAAATGAGTGCTCACGTGCTAATGAACCTTCCACTCCCACATCCACCATCATGGCTCTCTTCTGAGGAGAAATAAAAGAGTTTTAATATAGAGCTGTGAATCCCAGGAGGTTGTAGACCTTCCCTTTTCCATCCTGTTCCATGTAGGGGTTGTGGATGTTCCCCTTCACTTGTGGGCTGTGCTCTTGGGAAGGCAAAAAATCTGGAGGAATATTTGATGCACTGGAGCAAAGTAGGGGGGAAAGTTGTGTGTGGAGCTGAATTGTTAAAACTTGCACAAAATGTCTTGGGAATCCTGTGTGGTCTATGTCCGTCAAGGCTTTGTTTTCCTCGGGATGCTTGTTTGGGGCTCTCTTTGGAGGACAAAGTTTGTTGATATTTTTACAAGCTTTTAAACTGCAATGCCATGGGAACAATGTGGCATCTCACCACTTTTCCTGGGGCTTTATTTGGCAGCGTTTATGAAAGAAACGTCAGTGAGGAGCTGAGGAGCTTCCCCTGGAAAAGGGAAACTGCAGGACCCTGAGGAACTGGGACTAAAACCAGCCCCAGAAGAAGAGCTGAGACTTTCACAGGTTTTCTATGTCCCACCACTGCTGCTCCTCCTTGAGGGTAAGTGGGAACAGCATCTTTCCTAAATGTAGCTCTTGTTAGGTAAAGCTCTGGTTGGTGAGATATGGGCTCTGGGCTCAGTGGAACTCTGGAGATATCAACTTCATTACGGAGCCAAGCTGAGAGAGGTGGTGGGGGTGGGGGGTTTTGGAAAAGAAAAGGCTCTGGAGAGAGCTTAGAGCCCCTTCTATGTAGGAGATATTGGGGTACACAGGACAGGGTACTGTGAACTTAATCAACATAACCAGTTTGATAAGCAAAATGCCTTGGCAAGAACAAACAGCTTTGAAGATTACAAGAAGATTGGATTAAGTCTGACAGGAAAAAGAAGATTAAACCAAATTCCTGCAAGCAAGAGATGATGTAAAATGTATGAGTTTGTGTGATGTTTAACTTAATCATTGCAGTAAAAAATTGCTAGGCTTCCTAGAACAGTATATAAGGATTTGGAAATCTCAATAAAAACGAATTCTGATCATGAATCAGTCTTCCCATCTCTCTCTCAATCCTCGATACTTCTAGTGCCTGAAGCGACTCCAAGAGAGCTGGAGAGGGACAAGGACAAGGGCCAAGAGCAACAGGACAAGGGGGAATGGCTTCCCATGCCAGAGGGCAGAGTGAGATGGGATATTGGGAAGAACTTCCCAGCTCTGAGCGTGGGGAGGCCCTGGCACAGGGTGTCCAGAGAAGCTATGGCTGCCCCATCCCTGGAAGTGTCCAAGAACAAGTTGGACAGGGCTTGGAGCAACCTGGGATAGTGTAAGGTGTCCCTGTCCATGGCATGGGGTTGCACTAGATGATTTTTGAGGTCACTTCCAACCCAAACCAGTCTGTCATCCCATGATTTTTTTATCTTTTCTCCCTCTCCCCCCATGCTGGTGCAGGAAGGGTTGCCCTGCCTCTCACTCCTGTATTGGGACACAGAAGCTTTGCTTTCCTGGGCTCTGATTTGCTATTTAGGGATCATTGATCCTCCTCAAAAAAGTTTCTAATTTTGTGCAATAGTACAATTTTCTAATCTGCTGTGTTGCTGTTTTTTGTTCTCATTCCCCATCTGTAGTGATGACACACCTCTGTTTTCCATTGCCAAATTTCTAAGGCCCACGGACCATTTATTTGCTTTCTCTATTGCTCAACTGTACAAAGTTGATATTTCAAGAATTAATTACTAATCTTAGAGGTAACAAAAGGTAACAAAGATGAGTTAGAGAACTCCCAGACCTGCTGTCACTTTTTTTTTTTAATTTTAGGCTGTGTTGGTTCTTTGTTTCAAATGAGTGAGATTTATGAATGTAATGGAATAGGGAACAGAACTCCAAATGAATTTCCTGAAAATCTTGCCTTGAAGTCTTAAATTACCAAATTTTGTTCCTCTTTCCTGGTAGTTGAATTATAAAAAACCCCTTTGCTGGAATAGAAAGCAAAAACATTCATGTTGCACATGTTAGATTTATACAAATCAGAGTGTGAAATGCTGTGTGTCGATATTGGTGCTGGTGTTTGCATGCTGGGAAAGACCACAGGCACAGCTCCCTTTGCTACCCAGGCTCTGCTCCAGCTCAGCCATCAAACAGTAAGGACAGGTCATTGATCATAGGCAAATGGCTTGGGGACAGTTTTACCAAATATTTTTATGTTACATAGACATCCTTGAAAATAGCCACCTGCTTATGTTTATTCCACGAAGAGAAACAAAAGGCTGAGTCCAGCAGGTAAAAAACTTCAGGGAAAGCATGGATTTCTCCCACAATAACTCTGTTCTTATCCCAGTCTTCCTCATTCCACCAGGAGTAAGGTACCTGTCAGCACAATTGTGGGGATCAAAATCTAGCTTGGAGACTGAAAAAGGTAGGAAAGAGCATTACATTAGTGAAAAAAATGAAAGCCTGTCCATAAACATTGGATCAAATGGTGCTCACATGAAAAGGTGGATNTCTCCCTTCTTCAGAGTAATGAGTAATTTCTTGTTCAATGTTAGGAAGAAATTCCTCCCTGTGAGGATGGTGTGGCCCTGGCACAAGTTTTCCAGAGAAGCTGTGGCTGCCCTGGAAGTGTCCAAGGGATGGAGCTTGGAGCAACATGGGATAGTGAGAGGTGTCCCATGGATGGCGGGTTGGAATGAGATGAGCTTTAAAGTCCTTTCCAACCCAAACCATTGTCTGAGTCTATAAAACTCAAATGAACCCGGGTAAAGTAGGAAGAACTCGCTCCTCAAGGGTATCACTTCATCCCCCCTGTCTTCCAAAATGTATCCTCTTGCTTTAGAAATGGGATGAGGAACAGGGAGCTCACATGCTGCTGAGGCCCAGGATCTGTGTCCTGGGCCCCCACAGCTCAGAAGTGGGTCACCAGCCTGTCACTGGCATTTGATTTTGGTGTCACTTAGGCAGCTGAAGGGAACAAATAGGCCATTGATCTGTCTGGCAACAGCCCCGACCCCAGATTTTAATTACCAGTGTTCTTTGGGCAAAATTTGTGCCTCTTGACACATAATCAACCTAAATGAAGCTTCACAATGGAGGAATTCGACCCAATACTTTTTTTTTCTCGACTGTTTTATTGAAATCTGTTAAACACTGTTGCAACTACCTTTATTTTTCCATTTTTCCAACAATTCTGAGCAATTCCATTTTTTGATGCTGTTTCCAAGAGAGATGAAGAGAACTTTTCCTATTAATCTTTTTTATAGGAAACTTTAAGCAATTGTAGAGCCTTATTTGTCCCACACAGGTGCCCTCCATTCCTGCAGCTCTGTATTTAGCCCAACAAACTGGGTGATTTGCTTGTTTTACGAAATGAAAACTGATTTCCTGTAATGTTTGTGTTGTGTTCTTTGTGTGGGCACTGCAGAAATCTGGGGAAGCCCACTGTGTGATGGAGCTGTTCAGGGATGGGGTTTTTTATGGGATCTGTTCTGTCAAGTCTGTCTGTTCTAATAGCACTGAAGGTAATTTTTTTCTCTCCAAGAGAGGTTTATGAGGGACTGGGAGCCAAAACACTTCAAGAGTTGGGACTAAAATGTTAGTTGTACCGTTGGTCTGAGGGCACATGAGGCATTTCCTCAATGAAGCATCCACAGGAGGAGGTCCTATTTGGGCACGTGACATCAAAAGGCACCACTCTACAGTGGGATCTCCCAACTTGAAACTGATGGACCAGGGAGGGAAACCAGCCTGAGGTGGAGCATTCACTCCTCCCTTTGCAGCCGCCCCCACGAGCACTGGTGTCTCCAGCAGGGCTTCCAACCACTTACCCACCGCAGTGGGAGCAGCTGCAGCTTCCAGGGACATGGAGAGCCAGGGACGCAGAGCTGCAGCTGTCCTGGCTG
>VWYE01005080.1:14142-29793 GCA_013398995.1 Alaudala cheleensis | reverse complement strand
ATTTATATTTATAATTTATTTGTCTCCTGCTGCTGCATCTCTTTGGGTGGATGGGGCAGCTCCTGCCTGTCCCTGGAGGGGACTCTGTGTCTGTGACCCTGCTGGGCTCAGGATGCTCTGATGGGGAGCAGTTGTTTTTCTCACGTGGCAAAAACTGAAAAGAAGCAGCACCTGGCCCAGGGAACAGGAGCAAACACAGCACAGAGTGTAGTAACACAACAGCTGAGGGTTTCCCAAATGTTCACAGCTTCAGGATGGATGAAAGTGCAAGGGGAAGGCAGGAAGGGTGGAGTTCCACACTTCCAGGCACAGGGAACACCCAGGGGAAGGCTTGGTTCAGCTGAATGTCACCAGCACAGCTCTGCCTCTGCAGCCAGAGGGGGATTTTGGGGCCCTGAAGGGTTGAATATTGTGAATTTCAGGTATTTCTCATCTCCACAGTTTGCTTATGGCCTGATATTCCTTTGTATTTTTTCACCTTTTGGTTTCTTCCCCTGCTGTGGAACCGCAGATTCACCCAGGCCAGTGGAGCTGCCAGGATAAAAGCGGTGCTTTGTCTGGAGAAAGCTTGATCAGGATTTTTCCTGAAGGTCTCAGTCATCCAGGGAATCACAGAGATCATTTTTAGCCCTCTGGGATAAGGAAGGAATTCCCATCCTGTAGCTCAGGGGCTCCCTTGCGTCCGCAGTCACGTTGAGGTGATGGGATTTTGACAACTTCTCCCCGGAGTGTTTTCATTGCTGAGACCTTGTTGGTGTGATAACATTAATCAGCACTTCTGTGGAAATAAGTGCTTTTGGAGACGAACATTGTAATCAGGATGAAGAGCCTCTGATGAGTATTGCTGGAATTAAAAAGAGTCTAAATTCAGCAAAATCGCTTTCACTGGGAAAAACGCATTCTGATCCAGAGCCACTGTTATCCACCAGCTCCTTGATAAAGGCAGGGATGCCCAAAATAATGGAATCACAGAAAACACTGAATGGTTTGGGTTAGGAGGGACTTTAAAGATCATCCAGCTCCAAACCCTCTGTGCCATGGGCACCTTGCACTGGAGCAGGTTGCTCAAAGTGCCCTTGAACACTTTTAGGGATGGTGCAGCCACAACTTCACTCTAAAATTTCTCCCTTATACCTGATCTAAATCTACCCCGTGTTTGGGGGGCAGCTGGAGGGCAGGAAGGAGAAGAAGGGAGCTGATTTTTTCCCTGCTTCTTCCTTTTGTACTGTCAAAAACATCCCCACCCTTCCTCAGGCACGGAAAGGGGGGTGATTCCAGCAGCCAGAGGAAGGCAGGAAGATTTGCTGGGAAATCTTCTTTGTGGTGTGGGAGCCCAGAGAGGCTGTAGGATTTCCCTGTCTGGAGCCCTCAAACCTCATTCAGACGTGGGTCCTGAGCAACCTCATCTGAGCCTTCCCACCTCGATTATCCCACAATTCTCTGCATTTCCATGAGCCAGAGGTTGGATGGAGGGACCTTCACCCCCCACATCAGGCACCCCAACCTTCACACTCTGCCTTTCATCTCCTGCTAATTAAATATTCAGGCCTGGGAGGCAGTGGAGGCAGAGATGGATCACTTGATATTTCAGCTGTGATTACTCTGAATTCATTCATTTAAACCAATTTGGGATTTTTTTTTTTCCTTGCTTTTGAAGGCTCGCCTTTGGACGGTTTAATAACATTAAATAACATTACTCCTTATTGACTGCAAAAATAAATATCTGACAGCTCCAGTTTGGCAGTGCCTCATTTGTATGGATGCCTCCTGGTGTGTAATAATAAACACATCCTCGTTAGGGGTAGATGATCCATAAATCAGGATTTCCAAGGTGTTTGATGGGTCTGTGTGAGGAAGATTGGCTCTCAGCCCTGTCACAGGCAATCCTTGCTCTGGGCTCCTGCAGCAACCACCGAGGTCACGAGTCAGATCCTGCTCAAATCCCATTTGTTTTCACTTCCCCATAACCTCCTGAGACATTCACCTCTGGGGCTGACATCTTCTGTGCTGTGCCTCTGCCCTGGGGAGGGTTTTAGACAGCTGTATTTTGGGAGGAAGGGCAGCAGGAGGCTTTATTTCCCCCCCCTCCCTCCCATGGCAAGGACAGTGGGATAACATCTGCAAAGTCACAGGAAAATCCTTCTTTCCAAAGGGGTGGATCCAACCCTCAGCTGGAAGGGGCTGGCTGAGGGACAAGGAAAAAAAATCTTGTCTGGAGCATGAGCTGCAAGGAGACACGTGGGGAATGGTTTGTGCAGCCCCAGCAATGCCCAGCTCTCATTTCTGGGCTGCTCCACTAACCCAGGTGTCCTCCCCACGACTGGGAGAGGGCAGGGAGCTGGGATATCTCCAGGAGAGTGTGAAACTCCCAGGAAAAATGCCTGGGCCCCCCCTGACACCAGCAGTTTTTCTGTCTCAGTGTGGGCCAGGGGTGTCCATGGCACTTGAAAAACCTTTTTACCTGAACTCAGTGAATTTTTGTTCAAGAAATTAAACAAGAGGAGCTTGAACAACTCAGTGTGTCCTTGTCCAGGTGTGCTGGGCTCCCTTTCCCCTGGGTGTGTTGTTTCCCCTGAGGAAGGTGGTGCCAGTTAACAAAACAAAAAATTCACATAATTCACATAAACCCCGACAGAATTTTTTAAAAATTTTTTTTTTGCAACAAGATTATGCTTTTACTTAACTCCAGCCTTAACTTAAACCCCATCCATCTCTCCCAGATTAAACCTGCCCTTTCCAAGCCCACACAGCCACTCCTAACGGCCTGAGCTCTCAAGGTTGCCAGAAGGACTCTGCTTTTAAAACCCCCCCAAGCCATTTTTTTGAGCCTGTGAGAGTTTCTCAGTGCTCCCAGACCCACTGCAGAGCTGAGCTGCAGCGTGATGGTGCTGAGGTTCCCCCCTCAGCCCTGGAGCTGAGTCAACAGGAGCTAAGATAAGCCTGGGGAGCAGCCTGAGCTCTGTGCTGGCGTCAGCTGGGGTGTCTCTGCAGGAGGAACATATGTTCTCCAGAGCAGCCCCTGCATTTGCTCTTCCCTCAGAAACTTTTATGGTTATGATTTCTTCTCTCTTAGTTCTAAATTAAGAACTTCAAGTTTTTTTGGGTTTTTTTTTTTTGGTTTTTTTTTTTTTTTTTGAGGTTTTTTTTTTTAATTTTCCCTTCCCTGTTAGGGGCTTGGAAGGGGCAGAAGCTTTCATTGATGGAATTGATGATCATGTCCTACCTAAGCAGGAAACTGGAATAACTGATGGATTTGAGCAGTGTTCTGAGAGATCCTCATGATTGTCAGGTTGTTCCATTGGCACCCATTGCCTGCATGGCAAAGAGGGAGGGAAATCAGATGGAGCCACATTAGGCTGGTGAATAAATCTGAATAAGGGTCCCTCAGAAATGCTCTGCAAACCCGGTGCAGGGGATTGGAGCTGCCAGGCACATTCCCAGGAAATCACAAGGAAAAGAATCCGAGGGGGCACGGAAAGAGGAGCTGGGGCTGTGTAGGAAAGCAAATTAACGAGTGTTTTCAAAGGTAAAGGAGGGATAAATACTCGTTTTCTCCACGGAGAGAACTTGCCTATGGAATCTCCCACACAGAATCCAGCAGAATGTGGCCAGGCTTGCTGCTGATACAGACCCTGTTCTGGATGGTCTGAACAAAATTAGGAGCTTCAGAATTCAAAAAAAAAAATAATAAAAAAATGAACTTGCCAATGAAATCAGTTTTGTTGAACTGCAGGATTGTGTCTGTGCATGCGGGGGAGCCTCCAGCGTGTGTCTATTTGTGTCCAAATCATCATTACAGAGAGGAGCTGGTGATTTGTGAGGCCCTGTAAAGCACAAATTAGGAAATCTCTGGTAGATTTGCAGCTCAGAATGGAACGTGGGATGTGAGCAGGGGAAAGCTCGGGGTTGTCCTGCTGCCTCCACCCCGCAGAGCTGGGTGCTCTCTGCTCCCAGAGAATCCCATGGGAAAAGGGATCTGGGAGCCAAGGGATGGGTGGATGCTCCTCAGGAAGGGTTTAAATAGAAGTGGAAAGAGGAAAACTGAGAGCAGAGAAACAGAGGCTGCTGCTCCTCATCACTGGAAAACCTTCCAAGATTTTTGGTTTTTTTTTTTTTTTTTTTTTTTAAGATTTTTGGGTTTTTTTAAAGAGATAATTAAAGAGATTGAAGAGAAGACCCTCTGCCATGGATCTTTTGAAACCCTGGTGCTCCCTGCTGCACAAATTAAAGATCTAAATGAGAGAAAGATTCAGAAAAGAATGAGAAGGCTCTTCCAGAGATGATCTGAAAGGTTTCACAGGGTAGTGACTGGCTGGGCAAATGTGGTAAGGGAGAGGTGTTTGTGTCTCCCCAGATGGGAGTTGTCCCCAGCAGGTGATCACATAAAATGCACACAAAATACACAGAAAAGGCACACAAAATACACACAAAATACACACAAAATGCATACACAATACACACAAAATACACAGAAAAGGCACACAAAANAATATACACACAAAATACACATAAAATACACACACAATGCAAACACAATGCACACACAATAAACACAAAATGCACTTAAAATACACACAAAATGCACACAAAATACTCACAAAATACACACAAAATGCACACAAAATGCACACAAAATACACACAATATACACACAAAGTACACACACAATGCACACAAAATACACAGAAAATACACACACAATACACAGAAAATACACACAAAATACACACAATAAACACACAAAATACACACAATATACACACAAAATACACATAAAATACACACACAATGCAAACACAATGCACACACAATAAACACAAAATGCACTTAAAATACACACAAAATGCACACAAAATACTCACAAAATACACACAAAATGCACACAAAATGCACACAAAATACACACAATATACACACAAAATACACACAAAATGCACACAAAATACACAGAAAATACACACACAATACACAGAAAATACACACAAAATACACAGAAAATACACACAAAATACACAGAAAATACACAGAAAATACACACAAAATACACACAAAATGCACACAAAATGCATGACAGACACGTGATGGCTGTGCCTGGTCTCTGCACAGGGAAGAACAACTCCTTGCCCTGTGGATTTTCCTTCCAGGCTGCTCCTGTGTATGAACTGACAGGAGTAGGGGTGTGGGGAGCTCAGGGTTGTGTCCCCCCAAAGGACAACATCACACAAAGCACAGGTGACAGCCACACTCTGCTTGGGACAACAAATCTTCTCTGTTCCCCAGGATCTCCAGAGCCCAAGTGCAAAGGTGCCAGCATTCCCCACGTGCCCCTGGATGGGTGGGAACAAGAATTAAACATTTTTGAACCATTTCAGTGCTTGCTCTCAGGAGTGGCAGCACTCTGGTGCCTCTGGATCCCATCCCTCAGATATTTTGCCTCCTCAGCCCCGGGTATCTCTCATAGTGAGAGCACTTTGCACATTTTGAGTTACTCAAAGCAGTGACTGCTTTCACTGTGTGAAAAGTGTGAAAATTTCCTTTTTATTCCCACCACTTGCTAATCCTGTTTTGGCTGGTGCAGCCCCTGCAAAGAGCTCTCTCTCTCTCTCTCCATGGGATGTGTTACTCAGGAATGATCTGCGCCCTTGCTGGGATTTGGGGAAGTGCTTTCATCTGTTTCACTTGCAAAGCAAATTTGTTTGCTGTTTGCCCATTTGGTGGGGAAAAAACTTGCATTGTTTATTCCATCCCTTTGCTCGGCAGGGAGAATTTTTGCCTTCCCAGTTTTTAGCAGATTTTTGAAAGAATTTTGCCCAGAATTTCTGGGCACAAGGCAGATTTAGAGGGGATGCAGGCAGCACATCCTTTTATTGATCATGAAGGTGGCAAATTGAATGAACCCTGTGAGGAAACCACGTTTTGAGTGTGCTCATTCACTTATTTAAAGTGAATTTAACATTTCTTCAACACAGTATTAGGAGGGAAGGGAATGAATTATGGAATGATCTTCAAGAGTGTGAAGGAATAGGATGCTTTTTTCTGAGTTGTGTGAGAAGGAATGGGGTGCTTTTTCTGGGTTATTTGAGAAGGAATGGGATGCTTGTTCTGGGTTCTATGAGGAGGAAGTGGGTTCTTTTTCTGGGTTCTGTGAGAAGGAAAGGGGGGCTTTTTCTGAGTTCCATGAGAAAGAATAGGATGCTTTTTCTGAGTTCCAAGAGAAGGAACAGGGTGTTTTCTTCTAAATTCTTGACAAGGAATAAGATGCTTTTTCTGGATTCTGTGAGGAGGAATGGGATGCTTTTTCTGAGTTCTGGGAGAAGGGATAGGATGCTTTTTTCTGGATTCTGTGAGGAGGAATGGGATGCTTTTTCTGGGTTATTTGAGAAGGAATGGGATGCTTTTTCTGAGTTCTGGGAGAAGGGATAGGATGCTTTTTTCTGGATTTTCTGGATTCTGTGAGAAGGAAAGGAGTGTTTTTTCTGAGCTCCATGAGAAAGAATAGGATGCTTTTTCTGAGTTCTGGGAGAAGGAATAGGATGCTTTTTTCTGAGTTCCCTGAGAAGGAATGGGGTACTTTTTCTGAATTCTTGACAAGGAATAAGATGCTTTTTTTGTGTTCCATGAGAAGGAATGGGGTGGTTTTTTCTGAGTTCTGTTAGAAGGAATAGGATGCTTTTTTTTCTGAGCTACATGAGAAGGAAAGGGGGGCTTTTTTTGAGTTCTGTGACAAGGAATAGGATGCTTTTTTTTCTGAGCTACATGAGAAGGAAAGGGGGGCTTTTTTTGAGTTCTGTGACAAGGAATAGGATGCTTTTTTTTCTGAGCTACATGAGAAGGAAAGGGGGGCTTTTTTTGAGTTCTGTGACAAGGAATAGGATGCTTTTTTTTCTGAGCTACATGAGAAGGAAAGGGGGGCTTTTTTTGAGTTCTGTGACAAGGAATAGGATGCTTTTTTCTGAGTTCCATGAGAAGGAATGGGTTGCTATTTCTGGGTTATTATAGAAGGAATGAGGTGCTTTTTGTGAGTTCCACGAGAAGGAATGGGGTGCTTTTTGTGAGTTCTGTGAGAAGGAATGGGATGCTTGTTCTGGGTTCTATATGAGGAGGAAGGGGGTTCTTTTTCTGAGTTCCATGAGAAGGAATGGGGTGTTTTTTTCTGCTTTCCATGAGAAGGAATAGGATGCTTTTTTTCTGAGTTCCGTTGGTGCTTTTTTCTGTGTTCCATGAGAAGGAAAGGGATGCCTTTTCCTGAATTCTTGACAAGGAATAAGATGCTTTTTTTGTGTTCCATGAGAAGGAATGGGTACTTTTTCTGGGTTCCATGAGAAGGAAAGGGATGCTATTTCTGGGTTATTATAGAAGGAATGAGGTGCTTTTTCTGAGTTCCACGAGAAGGAATGGGGTGCTTGTTCTGGGTTCTATGAGGAGGAAGTGGGTTCTTTTTCTGGGTTCTGTGAGAAGGAAAGGGGGGCTTTTTCTGAGTTCCATGAGAAAGAATAGGATGCTTTTTTTTCTGAGTTCTGGGAGAAGGAATAGGATGCTTTTTTCTGGATTCTGTGAGAAGGAATGGGATGCTTTTTCTGAGTTCTGTGAGAAGGAATGGGGTGCTTTTTCTGGGTTATTTGAGAAGGAATGGGGTGTTTTTCCTGGGTTCTATGAGGAAGTGGGTTCTTTTTCTGGGTTCCATGAGAAGGAAAGGGGTGCCTTTTCTAAATTCTTGTCAAGGAATAAGATGCTTTTTCTGGGTTATTATAAAAGCAATGAGATGCTTTTTTCTGCGTTCCACGAGAAGGAAAGGAGCTGCTTTCTCACCCATCTCCTCACAAGACCAAACCACCCCTCCGGTCTCGCTGCGAACACCGAGCCCTTCCCTCCCGCCGGAGCTCCCGCAGCCGCCGCGCACAGGCTGCACTCCCCTCTGCTGGAGGGATGCTCGGTGGGCCGGGAGCCTCGGGCAGACAGAAACCACGCTCTCCCCTCAGCCAGGGAGGTTTTCCTGCCCCTGACAGCGAGGGGTTGGGTGGGAGGTGAAGGATGCTGAAGCGCTGGTAAATGATGTTTCGCTGCTCCATTTCCTTTGTGCTGTCGCTGGGAGGTTTTTGCTCTGTCTCCAACATTTAACCCGCTGCTTTGTCATGCTGCTGTCTCTCTCCTTGAGGGGAAGATCTCCCTCACAATCTCTGGAGTGTTTCCCAGATCCCTGCCTTCTGCTAAACCCGCTCCGTTTCTCTTCATCCAAACGGTGGAACGCAGATTTTTACATCATTTCCATTTTTCCATCATTTCCATCTCCTTTGGGAGCTGCAGGTTAAGGGGAATCACGGATTCACCTTTGCAAACAAGCTGGGAGATAAAACCCAGCGCTGGAAGATAAAAGAAACAATGGGGAGGGTCCCACTGAGGGATGGGTGTGATTTTTCCTCAGTGCCACAGGATTTGAACGAGCATGGGAGAAGGCAGAGGTGCACACAGGAAATAGGAGCACTTTCAAAATCCTGAATTTTTAAGAAATTTGTGTGCATAAAAAAAAAAAAATGCAGTGTGGGCCACCAAAACGGAGCTTTTTACCAAATGCAGATTTGAGAAGCATTCTGGAATTATTTTACCTCCTGAGTGCCAGTCTTACCCTTTTTTGTGGCATTTTGCAGAGCTTTTGCACGTGCCTTTTCCAGCTCTGATGTACCCATCACACCTTTCCCCAGAGCAGGGATTTGGGGATGTTTTCCTGCCCTCCAAGGGGCATTAACCCCATGGCCTGTCCCATCCTCATATTCCTCTTTCCCCCGCCTTGAATTCTGCCCGGGGATCACTCCAGCAAGTTTTCCCAAAATAAAAGCCTGGAAAGATCTCAGAGAGCAGAGCCCAGGAGAGAGGCTCAGATGCTGTGCCAAGGCACGGAAAATGTGTCACCATCTGCAATATCTGCACCTCAAACCCCTCCCAGGAGGAGCTGGAGCTGGGCTGGCACTGAATTCTCCGCAAGGATTTTTGCTCCTGGCTCTGCCTGGCGAAGGGTGACTCGGGAGGAAGGTGGTAAATTGAATTAATCCTGCGAGGAAACCACATTTTGAGTGCTCATTCACTTATTAAAGCAAGAGCCAGTGTTTAACGTTTCCTCAACACAGTATTTAAGAGGGAAGTGAATGAATTATTGAATGGACCATCTTCAAAAGTTCCCCAAGGCTTATATCATCTTGCACTTACCAAAAGCACGATGCCTGCTGCGCTCAGATAATCCATTTACAAAGCTTTTAAATATATTTAAGGGGGGGGGAGGCTTTGTAGGTTTCCCATTTCCAATTAAACAAAGCAGTCGACTCCTTTTGGAGAAGCCTTTAAGGAGCTCAAAAAAATCTCATTGTTTAAAATAACTTTGCAAACTCGGTCCCAATTCCCAACTGGTCTCTGCAGTCTTTGAACTGATTATTTGTGGTTTTTTTTCTCTGTGGTGTCATTTTGAATTAAGCAGGTTTATCTTGAGCTGGCCATCTCTGATTTCCTCATGGCATTCAGGGTGTGGTGGTGTCCCCTGCCTCTCCCTGGATTGCCAAAATGCAGTTTTTGCAATGTTTTTTTTGTGTTCTGCCTCACCACCACGATGGGAGCGTTGCCTTCTCCAGGAGGTTTCACTCATTTTTTTTTCTGCAGCTGTTTCATTTCTGCCTTGCTTTGAGAAAGCTCAAGCCCCAAAAACCTGACCATAAGGTTCAGCTCAAAGCCCCCAGTGATGTAACAAAATACAAATACAAATCCAAATCTCTGCATGTGCATTTTTGGGGTGTAATGTTTGAGACAAGGTGCTGCTCCTTGGTGAAATTTGGAGCCAATTCTGCGACAGTGAATAAAAAACATCAGTGGCTTCATGACTAAATGACAGCACAACTAACAAATAATCTTTCCACCCAAATTAAATAATCATAAATCCCACCACATGAAAGCTTTTTTTTTTTTAATTGTTCTGGGTATATTCTGCAGTCACTCCAGTTCTTGCTGTGGCCCATCAAGTTGCAAAGACACCCAATATAAATTCCTGTGAACAAATGGAGAGAGATGCAGATTTCTACATTTGTTTTGCTGAGGAAAATAGATTTGTTCTTCACAGGGGGAAAAAAATAAAAATGATCCCTGAAAGACAGTGTGACTGTTTTAGATAGACTTGACACGGATTAGACAAATCTATATATTATACATAATTATATAAGCAATATTGGTGTAAAACATGCAGAAAACTGTCTGCTTGATGCTGGGTTTTGGTCTCAATGGATGTGCAATGCCCTTTTTGGTCGATTCAGGCCTTTCCTCCTCCCTTTCTCCCTCTCACAGACTCAGCTGCAAGCACAAAATTGGAGCTGCTTTGCCAGAAGGGTGGAAAATTTACTCCTGGAAGCAGCAAAGTGCTGTTTGATGGGAATTTCTATCCCAATGTTCCAGGGAGTGTCCTCACTGGGGACATCCAAGAAACCTTCTGGATGAAATCCTGCTCCCTGTGCTCTGGGATGACCCCACTGTGCTCCCTTCCAGCCTGGCCCATCCTCCTGGGGTTCTGTCACCCCGAAATGCCCCCAGGGTTCTTCCCTGGACAACAAAATTCATCCTCTTGTAGCAAAGCCTCACTGGGGCACGGCAAATTAATTATTCTTACAAAAGGTGTTTGTGGGCTTTGGGAGGCTCAGAATGATCTCAGTTCCTGAGGGCTGTGGCTAAATGACAGCACAACTAACAAATAATCTTTCAACCTAAATTAAATGATAAATCCCACCACGTGAAAGCTTTATTTTTTATTTTATTGTTCTGGGTATATTCTGCAGTCACTCCAGTTCTTGCTGTGGCCCATCGAGTTGCAAAGACACCCAGTACAAAGAGCTGAGAGTCATTTGCCTTGATTTAGGGCTTTCATCTTGCTGGGAGATTAAGTGGAATGGGTGTTCACACTCCAGGGAGGGCAGATCTGAGCTGGCTGAGGCACAGAGTGACAACTTCTAATTTGTACAGGGCAGCCTTCAGATGACAATGGCTTTTGGTTCCTCCAGTGAGCAGCCCCAATCTCATTCTCATGGCCTCTGTTTAATGTTTTGCTTCTGGGATCAGTGGAGAAATAGGAAGGGAAAAAAAAAAAGGGTTCTTTATCCACACACATTTTTCAGTGTTTTTTGGTGCTGTTGTGATTTAATTCCTGAAGGAACGGAATTAATGAGTCCTGAAGGTGAGCAGGGTCAGAAACACCCAGGGTGTGATTTCTGGAAGGATCCATGGCAGTGGGATGGATCCTCAGCTCTCCTCAGCCTCTGGTGGACTCCCAGGTTTGCAGAGGGAGCACTCCCTGAAACCTTGGGGAAAGGAGAGGGGATCTCCACAAAAAGCTGATTTTCTCATGAGGAAAATAAAATTCTTCAGAATGTCTGCACCCTCAGAGGAGGGAGGTGGAAAGCAGCACAGGGTGGATGATGTGGATACCTTTGAATATGTGAAAAACCCCTTTTTTTTCCTGTTCTTTCTCACTGGAAGTTCCTGAGTGGGTACAGCTGGAACTGGAAACTGTGTTCAAGCAGGAAAAAAAACAAACCTGCTGAGGGAGGTATAAAACAAATCCCAATGTGTGACTCTCTGAGTGCATCAGCCACTCCAATTGCCTTCCTCTGGGGGATTCAGGAGGTCTGGGTGTTTCAAATGAACTCACAGTACAATCTGTCCAAAACAAGCCTCAATGTTTTATTACCAACTCCTGGCTCCCACTCAGCTCTCAGATATTGGACTTTGGTTAAAGGCTGGATGTGTTTAGCTGAAAAGGGTTTTTTTGGGTTTTTTTTTCCTGCAAAAACACCACTTAACAGAAACCCCAATTTTTTTTCAGCACAAACCACTTCAAGCCAGGCTGTGCCACTCCTGCTGTCCCACTCTGCCCAGTTTGTGACCCACAGGGCTCCTCAGAGGGTTTCTGGGCCAGCCACATCCACCCCTGGAGCTCTGCAAACCCCACCAGGAGCATCCACAGGCACAATCAGAGCACAGGGGGCTCATTCCAAAGGATTCCTGCAGCTCTGGGCTGGGGGGGGGATGTTAATTGAACCCTGAACCACCACCTGCTGCTCCAGACCTCCATCCTGGGAGATTTTTGGGGCAGTTTTAAGGAGTAAGGAAGGCAGGGATGGCAGAACTCTGGTGGAAAACGACTCCAAAAAGTGCCAATGAATCTGAGCAGGGTGTGGAGGGAGTGAGGTGGAATCCTGAGTGTTCACAAATCAACAGCTCAGTGGCACTGGGGGGTGGGATTTGCACACCCCAGTGGGAGCAGGGAGGGGCTCTGGATCCACAGGGATTTTCGGGGTGAACCCTGGCAGGAAAATGAGGATGTTTGTGGCTGCAGGTCCTTTCTTGGAGCTGTCAGACCCCAGGGATGGAGGTGAAACCAGGCTCAGTGTGTTTTCCCTTATTTCTGTGGGGAAAAAGCACCACTTTTCCTCTCCATCATGTTTTGGATCTGCTCTTGTGGTCTGTCTTGTTCCTGGTCTGAGCTCCTGCCTTTAGGTCAGGGTTATCTAAGATCCTGCCTTGCCAGTTTGAGCTGTCCCACCTGTGCTCCATGAGATGCAAAATCCTTATTTGTGGCTGCAGGTCCTCTCTTGGAGCTGTCAGACCCCAGGGATGGAGGTGAGTGTGAAACCAGGTGTGAAATGTGTTTCCCCTCATTTTTTTGTGGGGAAAAAGCATCACTTTTCCCCTCCAGGTGCTCTTGTCAACCTACTTGTGGTCTTCTTGTTCCTGGTTTGAGCTCCTGCCTTTGGGTCAGGGTTATCTAAGATCCTGCCTTGCCAGTTTGATCTGTCCCACCTGTGCTCCATGAGATGTAAAATCCTGCCTTTCCTGGAAGGCAAAATCTGCCCTGAGTGTTGTCAGAGTTTAACCTGAGGGTCTCTGAGGGGAATTTCTTGTCTCTGAGGGGAATTCCCCACTGGGAGATGTCACCCAGGTGCTCTCAGGTGGGCTCCAGACCCACCTGGGGCTGTGACTTTGCTGCTGGGGCAGCAGAGCCCAGGGGCAGGAGCATCCCCAGCTCACACAGAAACCCTGAGGTTTGTCCCCACAGCAGCTCTGGAGCCTGTGGTGGCTCTGCTTGGCTCTGCTGCAGAGCTTTGCCAGAGCTGTCAGTGCTGAAGGAAGCAGGGAAATGAGCAGATCTCTGCTGACTGAGGCTGTTTTGAATTAANTTTGTGGCTGCAGGTCCTCTCTTGGAGCTGTCAGACCCCAGGGATGGAGGTGAGTGTGAAACCAGGTGTGAAATGTGTTTCCCCTCATTTTTTTGTGGGGAAAAAGCATCACTTTTCCCCTCCAGGTGCTCTTGTCAACCTACTTGTGGTCTTCTTGTTCCTGGTTTGAGCTCCTGCCTTTGGGTCAGGGTTATCTAAGATCCTGCCTTGCCAGTTTGATCTGTCCCACCTGTGCTCCATGAGATGTAAAATCCTGCCTTTCCTGGAAGGCAAAATCTGCCCTGAGTGTTGTCAGAGTTTAACCCGAGGGTCTCTGAGGGGAATTTCTTGTCTCTGAGGGGAATTCCCCACTGGGAGATGTCACCCAGGTGCTCTCAGGTGGGCTCCAGACCCACCTGGGGCTGTGACTTTGCTGCTGGGGCAGCAGAGCCCAGGGGCAGGAGCATCCCCAGCTCACACAGAAACCCTGAGGTTTGTCCCCACAGCAGCTCTGGAGCCTGTGGTGGCTCTGCTTGGCTCTGCTGCAGAGCTTTGCCAGAGCTGTCAGTGCTGAAGGAAGCAGGGAAATGAGCAGATCTCTGCTGACTGAGGCTGTTTTGAATTAACTTTTCTGTTTCTTTTTTTTTCCCTCTTCCCCCCAGGCAAGGTCACAACGGAGGCATTGGAAAATTTCAAGGCAAAGGAAAACTCGACGCCTTCAAACTCTGCCCAAAACTGAGTCTCAGACACGTGAAACCCCCGGGATGTTTGGCAGCCTGGAGGGTTTTGAAGTGTTTTCTCAGAAAACCTGAAGGTTTTAATGCTGGCAGAAATGATGTCAACAGGCTGTCAGCCTCCTCTTGGTCAGTAATTACAGAGAGCAATAAATGGTTCTGGACTCTGGAACTTGGACTGCAGCAAGGGAAGAAGATTTCAGCTGCCCCAGGTCAGCCTTGGAGCAGCTCCAAGCTTTGTGCAAGCGGCCTCTGCCCATCTTGAGAAGCTCAGGTGGCTTGGCCAAAGTCCTGGTGGGGACACAACATCCCCTGGCACTGAGGTTTTTCTCCTGGAGCTCCTCTGCACCTCACCTGAGGTGAGCAGGCTGCAAACTCACAGGTGAGAAGAAGGCAGAGTGGGCTTTTTAATTAAAATATCTGCATAAAAAGTGGTAAAAACACAGTGCTGTGGTCATAAATTTAATTTAGAACTAGCTGGGAGTTAATGCATTCCATGGGGTGTGATGGAGAAGGACAGCACCGAGCAGAGAATGGGTTTTGAGAAGTGCTCTGGTCACATTTAAGTGATAGTTTTCACTTTCATAGGTTATTAAACCAATTTTTTCGTGACAAGCAGAAAGTTCATTAAACTTAAAGAGAGATGATTGGTCTTCCTAAATACATTTTACATTTTTAGCACAGCTTTTGGTGGGTGGAAGCAAAAGGACATTTCATGTCTTTTTTTTTCCCCCCCTTCCTGTTTCACCTGCGAGTTCCCAAAGCTCTCAAATCCATTTGCCAAATTCCATGAGATCTGTCCAAAGGGGAAGGGATTTCAAAGCTGTCAGCTTGAATTCCATCCCAGCCACCTCAGAGCTGCCACACCATTTTCTATTTGCTTAATGAAAATTGGCATTTACATGGAGGTAATTGCTCCTTTTGGGCTCATGCTCAGTCAAAAAAGAGGGCTCAGAGCAGAGCTCACCCCTCCCACTTCATCTGAGCTGTCTGTTCCTTACAGAATCTATTCAGAATTTTTCTTTTTTCATTGATATAAAGTCTTCTCAGCACTGAAAAATTTCTAAATTAGCTTTTCTAATTGGCTGCTGTTAATCATAGATGGGACTGTTCCACCCTGGTGGTGTCAGGAGGAAGAAAAGCTTTTTTTTTTAATTTTTTTTTTTAATTAATTTTAATTTTTGGCTGGGTGCTGGTTTCCTCCCCAGAGCTGCATTTCTTGTGTGTGTGCTGTCAGGAATGTGAGGAACGGGCACACCAGAAAACAAGGGAGCACAGGGAGGAACAGAAAACAATGTTACCAAGGCAACTTTCTCTTGGTTTCCAGAGATCCCTTTTTTTTTTAAAAAATAAAAAAAAAAAATCCTGAAAACATTAGTCATACTTTTATTTTTTTTTTTAATGCCTTATTTTTATCTGTTAATTTGGAGTTTGATTTGCCACAGCATGGAAGGCGTGGAGGTAGAAAAGACAGGTTGAAGCTGTCCAGGAGGGATGTCTGTCTGTCTGTCTGTCTGTCTGTCCTGCAGGCCCATCCATGAGGATGTATGTCTGTCTGTCACACCACATCCATGAAGATGTCTGTCTGTCTGTCCTGCAGCCCCGTCCATGGAGATGTTTGTCTGTCTGTCTGTCATTCCCACCCCATCCATGGGGATGTCTGCCTGTCTGTCCTTGGAGCTGTCTGTCTGTCCTGCACACCCCATCCATGGAAATGTCTGTCTGTCTGTCCTGCA
>VWYE01005079.1:10756-34084 GCA_013398995.1 Alaudala cheleensis | reverse complement strand
GCCCAAGGCCTCAGGTCAGATGTTGTTCTTTCTTGAGGCTCAGCACCTTTTACCACAGGAACCCTGACATTTTCAGCCTCCAGGGTTCCATCACCCAGGCACTGAGGTTCTCCCTGGCCCCACGTCCCAGACAGGCTGTGAGGGACCTGCCAGGACACCCCTGGCCCTGCTGGCTCTGCCAGGGTTGTTGGGGAACAGGTGGAGGGAGCAGGAAAGGGGTTATGGGATCACTGCCCCGGGCACTGAGAGCAAACAGCCTGGGTTTGCTGGTCTTCTCTGGAGGAAGCTGACTTGAAATTGCAGGAAAAAGACGATTTTTCTCTTTCAAGGAGCTTGAGGCAGACTCTTGTGCTGGGTAATGATGAAGGAAAGGTTTGGTTTAGCTGCCCTGGTTTGAAGCCCTGTCTAAATGTCACAGCAGCAGAATCCTGTGTTGAAGGGACCTTAAAACTCCTTTAGTCCCAGCCCCCTNTGGCTCACACACATTATTAGATACTAAAACCCCAAACCCTGAGTGTTTCACCCTGTGAGATCCCACACTTCCAATCAAACCCCACCCCCACAGCCCCTGTGCTGTCACTCAGTGCTGGAGCCTGGCCCAAGGCCTCAGGTCAGATGTTGTTCTTTCTTGAGGCTCAGCACCTTTTACCACAGGAACCCTGACATTTTCAGCCTCCAGGGTTCCATCACCCAGGCACTGAGGTTCTCCCTGGCCCCACGTCCCAGACAGGCTGTGAGGGACCTGCCAGGACACCCCTGGCCCTGCTGGCTCTGCCAGGGTTGTTGGGGAACAGGTGGAGGGAGCAGGAAAGGGGTTATGGGATCACTGCCCCGGGCACTGAGAGCAAACAGCCTGGGTTTGCTGGTCTTCTCTGGAGGAAGCTGACTTGAAATTGCAGGAAAAAGACGATTTTTCTCTTTCAAGGAGCTTGAGGCAGACTCTTGTGCTGGGTAATGATGAAGGAAAGGTTTGGTTTAGCTGCCCTGGTTTGAAGCCCTGTCTAAATGTCACAGCAGCAGAATCCTGTGTTGAAGGGACCTTAAAACTCCTTTAGTCCCAGCCCCCTGCCACGGGCAAGGACACCTTCCAGCAGAGCAGGAGCCTTGTGAGGAATATCTGGTGAGATCTGTGTGAGGAGTGAAGCTGTCCTGTGTTCTCTGTGCTTCACCCCCTGGTATTTCATTGGTGGCATTTTCCTCCCCGTGACAAACACGTGACAGGCCGTGCCTGAGAGTTCTGGGGACATCCTGGGTGGTTTTGGTTTGGACTAAACCAAAATGGAGAGTTCATCCCTGGAGTGTCCCAGGAATTGCTGGAGGTGGCACTCAGAGCTCTGGGCTGGGGACAGGGTGGGCACAGCTGGGATTCCATGACCTTGGAGCTCTTTTCCAGCCTCATTTCTGGGATCCTGAGCACAGAATCCCAAAGGCTTTTCCCAAAGGGAATCTCCATCCCATGGCAGCCCCAGCAGCAGAGGTGTCCCTGCCCCAGCCCCTCCTGGCAGGGAACATTTCGTGTTCCCCCTCAGCTCCAAACCCCTCACAGCAGCTGCAGCAAAGGAGCCCTGAGAGTCCCTCAAATCCCATTTTTGTACATTGGGGGGGAAATTCTTCCTGGAAAGGGAGCTCAGGGCTTGGCAGGGGCTGCCCAGGGAGTTTTGGAGAGCCCATCCCTGGAGGTGTCCCTGGAGGTGGCACTCAGAGCTCTGGGCTGGGGACAAGGTGGGGATCAGGCACTGATTGGACTCCATGGGCTGGGAGAGCTTTTCCAACCTCAGTAATTCTGGGATTCATGGAAAAGAGCTGTGTGCTGGCAGAGAACAGCCTTTTCTTTTTCCTTTTGGCCATCAGCCTCCTGCTCCTTCCTTTACCCCTTTCTAACTCCCCCTCCCGACCTCCCCCCTCGTGGAGAAGGAACCAAAAGCAAGAAGCCCTTTCAGGAGGTGAGAGCTCAAATGGCTTTTTTCTCCCAGCTCTGAAATTTGTCAGATTAAGGAGAGGTTGTGAAAAGGTGCCTGGCTGTGTAAACTCCATCCTGGAGGCTTCAGGTGGGCCTGAGCCTTGTTTGAGCTCCGTGCCCAGGAGTGAATCCCATCCTGGATGTTATTAAAAGTTTCCCTCCTTAAGTGTGGCAGCAAATGATGGCTTAAATCTCCAAAGTAATAAAAGAGAGCGGAATTACAGTAATGTGGAAAGCTCTGCTTCTGCAGGAAAACACAGCCCAGCCCCCACGGTATTTGCATTGCAGCTGACCCACAAACACTCCCTGCAAAGTGAGGTGGGATTCAGTGTGAGTTAAACCATCCCGGGGAATTCGGGAGTGACGGTGCCTGAATAAAACACAAGGATGTGATAAAGGGTAGGAGCACGTGGCATTTGTTCTGTCTGAAATCCTGGTGGTTTCTGGGCTGGAAATTCCTGTCATCCCCCTTGCCAGGAGTCCTGCACCACTGGGGTGGTGGCTGGGAGGCAGCTGCTGATGGGCAGGGGCAGGAAAGGTTGATAAATCACAAAAAAAGACAGACTTTTATGTGGGGAAAAAATGCATTCAGCATTTTTTTCTTTCCCGGGTAAAGTATGCAGAAAACCTGCTTAAATGGAGCATATAATTTTTAATGAATCAGACCCTTTCTCCCAGGAAATGAAGCAAGTATGATAAATATGATGGAAAGTGGTGAATATCGAGGGTCTGGTAATCAGATCAGATGGGAAACCCACCTGAGGTTTGTGTGAAAGGGAGCAGCTCAG
The DNA here is from genome assembly GCA_013398995.1 of Alaudala cheleensis. Lineage (NCBI taxonomy): Eukaryota > Metazoa > Chordata > Aves > Passeriformes > Alaudidae > Alaudala > Alaudala cheleensis. The sequence continues at coordinate 31,336 of VWYE01005079.1, read as the reverse complement.
GAGGATTTGTCTTTGGGCCAGCAGACTTTGAGGGATGTGGGATCAATGGAAGGAATTGGATTGTAATCAGTTAAGGAAAAAACTCCTGCTGGAAGCAGGGGGGGCACGAGAGGCACCATGACAGGGCTGTGGGAGAGTCACTGAATCACAGCCTGGTGCCTTCCAGGTTTGTTTTGAATCAATCCAGGCATTGCTTTCCTGGGAATGCCCTCCCTGCCTGCCCAGAACTCTCGTGTTTGGCTGAGTGTAATCAGGAAGTGCTGAAAACCGACAAAAGAATTCCTGAGAGGGAATTGTGCCATTCACCCCATTGCTGTGGGTGTCAGCAGCTCTGCCGGGGCTGTCCCCGTCCTCCCGGGGCTGTCCCCGTCCTCCCAGGGCTGTCCCCATCCTGCCGGGGCTGTCCCCATCCTCCCAGGGCTGTCCCCATCCCGAGGCTGTCGCCATCCTCCCGGGGCTGTCCCCATCCTGAGTCTGTCCCCATCCTCCGAGTGCTGTCCCCGTTCCGAGGCTGTCCCCATCCTCCCGGGGCTGTCCCCATCCTCCCGAGGCAGTCCCCATCCCAGGACTGTCCCCATGTTCCCAGGGCCGAGGGAAGGGCAGGGTTGGGGGCATCACGTTCAGGGCCGAGCTCTGAGCCGCAGAACATGGATGTTTTGATTTGCCCTGGGCAGGAGCTGTGCCCAGGGAACAGAGAGCTCCCAGGAACGGGCAGGAAGCAGGGNCCATCCTTCCAGGGCTGTCCCCATGTTCCCAGGGCCGAGGGAAGGGCGGGGTTGGAGGCAGCACATTCAGAGCCGAGCTCTGAGCTGCAGAACGGGGATGTTTTGATTTGTTCATGTGGTTAAATGCCCTCGCAGGAGCTGTGCCCGGGGAACAGAGAGCTCCCAGGAAGGGGCAGGAAGCAGGTAAATGCCAAAGCTGAGCTTCTCCTGGCCCCTCTGAGCACCTTTCCTTCAGTTCCAAAAGCTCCAGAGCTCCCAGGCCATGGCACTGGTGCTGCTGTCCCTGAGCAGGTGAGGAGCATCCCCTCCCTCCCTGCTGCCAGGGTGCCCTTTCCCCTGCTCACTTAACAGGAATATTTCCCAGGACCAACTCCTCAAACTTCAGCCATTTGCCACTCACCATTTTCCCTTAGCCTGTATTTATTGTGTTTCTCTTTGACATTTTAAAAATCCTACACTCCATGGAAACTCTTTGGGGTTTATGGCTTCTCACTTTGTCCTTATTTCCCTTTCCAAGAGGAAACACTTGGATGGGAGCACAGGAGGGTGAGGCACCTGCAGCTGCTGGTGAGCCCCTGACCCCTCTGGTGGCAGGGCAGGGGCTGGCATTGGTCATTTTAGCTGTCCCTCGTGGATATTTAATGAATATTCCCTGGTGAAGGGGGTGTTTCCTGGGAGGGTTTTGCTGTGGGAAGGTTATGGCAGAACTGAGATGGTTTTAAAGCCCCGTTCCTGAGGCCTGGCCATACCTGACTCACCTGTGGCACAGGGATGGGGATTCATGTCAGATTTCAGGCAGATGGACATGACAGATATTTAATTATTGCTGTCTGTCTCCTTCACAATCTGCATCTATTCCAAACTTTGCTCTGAAGTCTTTGTGATGCCATTGAGTGTTCTTGAAGTGGCAAACAGTGTGCTTGTGTGTTATGAGACAATCAGGCTGCCTTGGGACCAACTACTGGTGTCGTTCCAGAAGAATTTATGGGTGTTCAGCCATAAATCCTGAGCCTGAAGTGCCTGGGGTTTTATCCTTGTTTAGAGGCGAGGGTGTGCATTGGAGCAGGAGGGAGGGGGATGCTCTGCTCAGGCAGGTGAGCTCTGCCAGTGACCAGGGGACAGCACAGGGGCCAGGGGCTTCCTGCCAGCTCCTGCCTGCCTGGCACAGAGAGGGCATTGGGGAGGGGCAGATTTGTCTGTGGGGGTGCTCTGGTTTGTAAGGCCATGGAATCAGAAGGTTGCAAAACGGTTTGGGTGGGAGGGAATTGAACAGTTCATCCAGTGCTGCTCTGGTGGAAGGGATGAGCTTCCCACCATCCCAGGCTGCTCCCAGCCCCAGCATCCAGCCTGGCCTTGGGCACTGCCAGGGATCCAGGGGCAGCCACAGCTGCTCTGGCAATTCCAGCCCAGCCAGGAATTCCTGCCCAAGATCCCATCCATTGCTGCCCTCTGGCAGTGGGAGCCATTCCCTGTGTCCTGTCCCTCCATCCCTTGTCCCCAGTCCCTCTCCAGCTCTCCTGGAGCCCCTTCAGGCCCTGCCAGGGGCTCTGAGCTCTGCCTGGAGACCCCTCCCATCCCAGGGGATCCCCTATCCCGGTGGGTGCCGGTCCCATCCCGGTCCCATCCCGGGGTCCCTGGTCCCATCCCGGTCCCGGTCCCGTCCCCGCTGCGGGCGGTGCCGCCTCTGCCGCCCTCTGCCGGGCACTGCCGGGACTGCGCCGCCGCTGCCCCGCCCGCCTGAGCCGCCCTTAGCCCGTTTGTTTGTTCATCCATTTATTTATCCATTTATTTATGCCCCACAGCAGCTTCCCTGCTGCTCCAGCTCCTTAAAAACCTCCCCCGGTGCATGGGGCAGCTTTTGGGGAAATGTCTTTCCCTTGCAGTGCAATGGCCGTGAGAACAGAACCCCCAAAGGCACCGACTGCGGGGTTTGACATGGTTCCTGTTCGGGGGCGCTTGGAATGAGCCCCACCACGGTGCCCGAGGGTTTCTGCCCTGCAGCTGGTGCCCGCGGGGGGTTTGGGGTCCCTGTGCCACCAGGACCCAGTGGGGATGGACAGGGAGGAGGGGGTGACCTTATCCCTGTCAGCCCCCGAGCACAGGGAGGACATTGGGGCCACTGGAGAGAGCCCAGAGGAGCCACAGAGCTGCTCCAGGGCTGGAGCCAGGCTGGGAGAGCTGGGAATGTTCCCCTGGAGAAGGGAAGGCTCCAGGCAGAGCTCAGAGCCCCTGGCAGGGCCTGAAGGGGCTCCAGGAGAGCTGGAGAGGGACTGGGGACAAGGGATGGAGGGACAGGACACAGGGAATGGCTCCCACTGCCAGAGGGCAGGGCTGGATGGGATCTTGGGCAGAGAAAGGGGTCCTGCAGTTCCCCACGTGAGCACCCAGCCCATCCCCAGCCACATCTGGCTGTAATGGCTCACATGTCACCCCTCAGGTGCGGTTCATGTCCTGGGACAGCCCAAGGCCGTTCAGGTGCCCCAGGAGTGTCCCTGATTCCGGGTGTGGGGTGGTTTGGGGGCTCAGAGCTGCCCGGAGCTGCCAGCAGTGCTGGAATGCACCCCGGGCTGCAGCAGCCTCTGCTCCCGAGGGGAATCGATCCCAGATTTAACTCACAAATCGATCACAACGGCTGAGATTACACCGCCAATCCTCCTGCAGTGGATTGCTATCAATTAGCGCCTAAAATGTTCCTGTAATGGGCTGTTGATGTGTGGCTGCCTTAGCCTCGAGTGGCTCCAGGTAAAATTTGGGTGGGAGAGCAGATCAGCCTCAGGCTGGGCCAGGGCAGGCTCAGGTGGGACAGCAGCAGGAATTTCCCCATGGAAAGGGAACTCAGGCCTTGGCAGTGCCCAGGGAGGTTTGGAGAGCCCATCCCTGGAGTGTCCCCTGGAGGTGGCACTCAGAGCTCTGGGCTGGGGACACGGTGGGCACTGGGCAGAATTTGGATTCCATGACCTTGGAATGCTTTTCCAGCCTCAGTGACCCTGAGATTCTGTGATTTTTTTGGAGGTGTGTTTAATTACAGTCACACTCTTTGCACTGCCCTGTTCTCTACTCTCAGTCGGTTGTGCCGAGGTTTCAGGGATGAAATCTGTGCTTACAAAGCAAAAATTAAGGAGTTTGACTTTTTTCCCCCTTTCCATTTATTTTTTTTCTCTCTCATGTACCCACTGTTGGTACAGGTGGGGGAGTTTAAAGGCTTTGCCTGAGGTGATTTTTCACGGAGGCCCGAGGAGCAGGGGAAGATGACACTTGGTGACAATCGGGTCTCTGGGTATCTCCAGGAGCAGTTCCCTTTGCCCGTGGGGTGTGTGGGGAGTTCCTGGGGGATGATCCGTGGCTGGGCTGTGAGCACACCTCGGGACGAGGCTGCCGGGGTGGGTTTGATGGAAATGTGGGGATGATGATGATGATGATGATGATCACCCCAGCAGCACGTGTGATAAATGAACGTATTACAAAGACAATAGCGATCGGTGTGATCTCGGTGTTCCAGGTGTGCCTCCTTCTGGGCATGGGTTGGGACTCCCAGAGGGATGTGGGGGCATTCCCTGCCCCTGGAACAGGAGGAGCTGCAGGGGCTCAGATCCCCGCTGGGGACACCCTGAGCTCAAAGCCTTGTGAGCAGTGACAGAGCCTGCTCGGGCCCCTGCCCCTGAAATCCCACTTCTAGAGGTTTCTGCCCATGTTTTCCTCTTTTCCTCCTTAAAGGCAAATAAGCAGCCAGGTAGAGCCTGCCCTGCTGGAAACACCAGCCCTGCAGCTCAGCTTCAAACTGAGAAAGGGAATAAAAAATAACCCAAAAAACCAAAACCAAACCAAACAAACAAAAACAAACAAAAAACCAACCAAACCAACCAAACACCAAGAAAACAAAAAAAAAACCCCAAACCAAAACAAAACAAAAAAACCCCATATAAACCCAAACCAAAACAAAAAAAAAAACCCACCAAAACAAAAAACCCAACAAAACAAACAAACAAAAAACAACAAAAAACCACCAAAAACACCCAAAACCCCACAAATAACAACAAACAAACAAACAAAAACCCACCCAAAACCCCCAAAATAAAAACCCCAAAATGTCAAACATCTCTTTTAAAACAAAAACTAAAACCTAAGACCCAGAACCCTCAAGCCCCAGCTTTGTGGTGTGTTTTAGCTGCAGTTATTCATTACTGCATGCAGCAGTGTGGTTTGGTGAGCCCAAATAAAGTGCAAAAGCAGTGGTTTTTGGGGCCAGGGTAGTGAGCACAGCACAATTGGGGTGCTGCAGTGACGGGATGTGCTCAGTGCCAGCAGTGAGTGTTCCCCTGTTGGGCTCCAGCTCCTCGGCCCTGCTGCCGCATGAAAAGCCAAGCTGAGGAGCAGATCAAAGGCAGCGCTGCTCCAAAGGAAGGGCAGGGCTCTGCAGCAGCCACAAAGGAAATACTGAGCGAGATCAGAGCCCGGCTGGGCACCGGCACCTGCTGGGGCTCAGGCAGAGCAATGCAGATGAGAGCCGGGGCCATCCCCGGGGCAGGGCTCAGGAGCACTTCAGCAAGTGCTCACTTCCTTCGAGCTCTGCGCGTCCCTCTGCAATTAGGAACGTTCTTCATGATACAATTCTGAGTTTTAGGGCTTCAAAAAAACCCCCAAAACCCCTGTTGTGCTTCTGTATGTTCAGTGATAAACAGTTTGTGAGGTATTTGGTCCCTTTCCAGTGTTCATGGAGCTCCAGGTGATTTTCATCTTCCAGTTTTTGCAGTTATTTGATGAATTCTGCCCTCCACTCTGCCTCCTTTAATGTCCAGTGGCCTCGAGTCCACCAACCCTGGCTTTGCACCACAGGGACGTGGTTTTGGCATGAATTGTCCCCATTGGTTCTGCTGCTGCTCCTCCCTGACACCTTTTTCTGTGAATCACCCACCTCTGGAAACTGGGGGTGAGCCCAGAGACACCAGTGATGCCTGAAGTTTTAATTTTCATTTATTCCAGGCTGTGCTGCCCAGGGGTGCAGCTCTGAGCTCACACTCAGGCTCACTCAGCTCTGAGCTCACACTCGGGCTCACTCAGCTCTGAGCTCACACTCAGCTCACTCAGCTCTGCACAGAGCAGGGACACAAAACAAATCCTGTCCCTGCTGCACCCCAAGGACAATGGGGCAACTTTCAGCCCCAACAGCACAAACAAGGGGGGGCTGAAGGGACAAAACAAGAAGGGTGGGACTTCATCAGCTGCAGCTGGAATGGGACAATGAAACCCCAATGTGCAAATGGACCCAAACTGATCAAAGTGTGAGACCTCGTGACCAGGGGGCCATTTTGTGCCCATTTTGGGACAATTTTTGAACCCTTTTGTGCCCATTTTGGGTCCCTTGTGTGCAGCCCTGCCCAGGCTCTTGTCCTGCCCAAGCTGTGCCCTAAAGGCCTTTCAATAAATCTCTGCTTTATCCCCTGGCTCTGCCCAGTCTCTGTCCCAGCTCAGCCTCCCCAAGGCACCATCAGCAGTTGGAATTTTTGAGCAGGGACAGGCAGGAGCCCTCCAGGGTGTGCAGCAAACCCCTCCCAGTGCTGCTGCCGGGCTCCTGGGTCTCACATCTGCTCCCAGCCCACAGCAGCTCTGGNNNCTCCCAGCCCACAGCAGCTCTGGGCTGGGCTGCAGCCAGGTCAAAGGGGGGCTCTCCTGCAGCCAAGGCAGGGGGTTGGTGCCTGTCTGTGTGTTCAGAGCAGCCCGTGGTCCCTGGCACCAGCCCCTCTCGATGTTTGGGTGACACACAGCAGCATCTCGGTGTGTTTGCATTTCCTGCTGCAGCGCAGGGAAGGTGCTGCTTGTGTTTGCACAGAAATCCGTGGTACCACGGTGGGTTTTGGTGGGAGATGATTTCAACACCTTCCAGGGGTGGAATTCTGAAGCTGATCAGGTGATTTGGGCTTTTCTTTGCCGCTGAGAATTTTGGTTGTGCTGTTCAGAGATTAGGAAGGAATTCCTGGCCGGGAGGGTGGGCAGGCCCTGGCACAGGGTGCCCAGAGCAGCTCGATCCCTGGATCCCTGGCAGTGTCCCAGGCCAGGCTGGAGCACCCTGGGACAGTGGAAGTGTCCCTGCCCGTGGCACTGGGGTTTTTCCCGTGTGTTTTGGGGCAGCAGCAGCTGTACTGCCGCGTTCTGCAGGTGCTGCTGCCACGGGAAGCCTCCGATTCCGCCTCTCTCCAACTTCCCACCCCAAAGCAGGCACTTGGAAGGGCACTTCAAGATCTCAGCTGAGAATCAAATCAGCAAAGGTTCTTCTGGTGAATGGCTGAGCAGCCCCGGCTCGCCTCGGCTGCAATGCGATTTAAGAGTACTTAGCACCTTGCATTAATTGGCTCTAAATGGGCAAAAGGCATTAAAATGAAATTCTTTTAATTAAGTGACAATAAGCGTTCCGTGCTCCGGCACTCAGCTGTAAATTGTTTGGGAAGCCCCTGAAGCGCGGGGCTGTGCCCGGGGTGGGTGCCGGGGCTGGGGCTGTGCCCTGCCAGGCTCGGCTCAGGTGTGTCCCGCCCTGCATGAGGAGGTTCCTGCTCGTTTTTCCCTTGCCCTGCTCACGGAATCCCGGCCCGAGGCTCTGGGTGCTGTGCAGGGACGTGTCTGCTCCTAACGCGGCTTTTCCTGATGTTCCTCCGGATTTGCTGATGGTCCCGGCTATTTTTTTATCCAACGGGAGAGGGAACAGCGTTTGGAAAACTGCAGCGGGTGGTGAAGGAGATGCATTTTGGCCACTGTGGGGTGTTTGGGGTGCCGGGGCTGCCGCTGCCAGCAGCATTTGGGGCGTGCCAGGGGCAGGGCTGGGGCAGTGACATTAAAAACCCCTCAGGCAGCCCCGCTGGGGGAAAGGGTCCCACCCGCAGGGTGAGACACCTGGGCTGGTGTCCAGTTGTCCTTCCCAAACACAGCGTGCGACTGGGCTCCTGTCCCTGTTCCTAAACCTGTCCCTGTTCCTAAACCTGTCCCTGTTCCTAAACCTGTCCCTGTTCCTGTCTCTGTTCCCATCCCTGTCCCCATCCCTGTTCCTTTCCCTATCCCTGCTCCAGTCCCTNGTCCCTGCTCCCGTCCCTGTTCCCCTCCTTGTCCCTGTGCCCGTCCCTGTTCCTTGCCCTGTTCCTGTCCCTGTTCCCATCCCCCCTGTCCCTGCTCCCTGTTTCTGTCCCTATCCCTGTCCCCATCCCTGCTCCCTTCCCTATCCCTATCCCATATCGCATCCCTGTCCCTGCTCCCATCCCTGTCCCTGTTGTCCCCCTCTGTCCCCGGTGTGGCTGGTGCCGAGCANTCCTCATCCCTGTCCCCATCCCTGCTCCCTTCCCTATCCCTATCCCATATCCCATCCCTGTCCCCATCCCTGTTCCTTTCCCTGTTCCTGTCCCTGTTCCTAAACCTGTCCCTGTTCCTGTCTCTGTTCCCATCCCTGTCCCCATCCCTGTTCCTTTCCCTNAGTGGCAGCAGCTCGCTCTGTTACCCGGGTTTATCCCGGGATAGCCCGCTCTGTTCCCCGGGTTTATCCCGGGATAGCTCAGCGCTGGAGCGGCAGCAGCCCGCTCTATTACCCGGGTTTATCCCGGGATAGCTCAGCGCTGGAGCAGCAGCAGCCCCTCTGTTCCCCGGGTTTATCCCGGGATAGTTCGGTGCTGGAGCGGCAGCAGCCTGCTCTGTAACCCGGGTTTATCCCGGGATAACTCAGCGCTGGAGCGGCAGCAGAACCCCACAGCCCCGGCGCTGCCTCCCCGCCGCATTTGGATGCGCTCGGCTCCTCGGAGCCGCTCCCCTCCGTGAATGGAAATCTCATTAACGCCCTCTTGGTTCCCTGCCCGCTGCTCCACCATGAATCCGATCGCTGTCATTATTTCTGCCTGTGTCACTTTTATTTTCTCTTACCTTTTCCCCCTCGGTTTTATGTAAATAATGTTTGGATAATGGAGTGAAATGGTTTCCATGGTGCTGAACAAATACAGGTCATGGTGTGTGGGACTCCTCTGCACCTGAACACAAAGGTGAACATGGATGTAATTTTTAATTATTCGCTCTCTTACAACTAAGAAATAAGTTTTGTGTCTCTTTTAGCGTCGTTTTGCTGACGAGAAAAATCAGCTCATTGCGAATTCTGCCAAAAATAGTTCTGCCTTTCACATGGTAATTTTTTCACTGTATTCACCCGTAGGTTTTTTTTTTTCCCTTTTAAATGACACTATCATGCATTACACCATCTGATTAAAAAATCTGCTGGAATAATATTTACACGGAACATCTGTCATTGGCAGCTGTAAGTGTGTTCTGTATTTATCTACAAGAACTCGAGCTCGGAGCCCCTTGCAGGCAGCAGCCCTGGGAGGGCAGGGGAGGGAGGCTGTGTGTGCCTGGCCCTGCCTGGGCCTGGCAGAGCTCACACGGATGGATCATTGCTCTGGGAACCAAGCTGGAGCTACAAAAGCCATTTTCAAAAACCTCCCCAGCCCTTGGTGTCACGGAGGGAAAGTTGGAAAGGGAATTTTGCAGGGAGATGAGGGTGCTGGATTTGGGGATGTCCAAGGCTGGTGGGCACTGGGAGGGTGGGGTTGTGCTGCTGCTGCCCCTCAGAGCCCCCAGCCCACTGCTGAGCTGCCTCTGTCACTGCTGGGGCTGGGCAGAGCCTGGCTGGAGCTGGAGGGAAGGTGAGGAGCCCTCAGAGCCCCCCAGCCCACTGCTGAGCTGCCCCTGTGGCTGCTGGGGCTGGGCAGAGCCTGGCTGGAGCTGGAGGGAAGGTGAGGAGCCCTCAGAGCCCCCCAGCCCACTGCTGAGCTGCCCCTGTGGCTGCTGGGGCTGGGCAGAGCCTGGCTGGAGCTGGAGGGAAGGTGAGGAGCCCTCAGTGCCCTCCCAGCCCACTGCTGAGCTGCCCTGGGTCCCTCTGTCACTGCTGGGGCTGGGCAGAGCCTGGGTGGAGCTGGAGGGAAGGTGAGGAGCCCTCAGAGCCCCCAGCCCACTGCTGAGCTGCCCCTGGGTGCCTCTGTCACTGCTGGGGCTGGGCAGAGCCTGGGTGGAGCTGGAGGGAAGGTGAGGAGCCCCCAGTGCCCTCCCAGCCTGTGGCAGCCCTGTCTCACTCTCAGACGGCTCTCTCACGCTCTGCAAACAAGCAAAGAGGATTTCGCTCATCCTCGAAGAAAGAGGATGATAAAACAGAGTTTATGAGCTTGATCTCATTGTCTGAGTTGCCATCTAAATAGAATTTACATTGTGTGACCCCGCTCAGGCCCTGTCTGTGCCTGGCAGCTCTGCAGAGAGCTGGGCTGCTGGGGCTGGGTGTCCCTCACACCCCGGGGCTCTGCGGGGGAGACACACCCAGTGCTGGGCTGCGGGGACTGATGGGGGTCCTGGAGTGTCACCTGGAACAGAGGGACACCAAACCCTGCAGGGACTGCTGGGGGTCCTGGTGTGTCACAGANAGAGGGACATTAAATCCTGCAGGGACTGCTGGGGGCTCCTGGAGTGTCACACAGAGGGACACCAAATCCTGCAGGGACTGCTGGGGCTCCACAGCACCACCTGGAACAGAGGGACATGAAATCCTGCAGGGAATGCTGAGGAACTCCTCTTTTAAGATATAATTTAAACTAAGATGAACATTTTTAGTGTCAGTTTAACGAGCAGTTGTTTTGCTGTTCACAGACCTTGCCCTTCTTAGCAAAACTTGGGGTGAGCCTTGGAGTGACCTGGAATAATGAAATCCTCACCAGGTGAGGACCTCCAGGAGCAGCTGAGAGCACGTTCCCAGCTCCACACCGTGTGAGAACCTGCAGAGATGGAGCTGGGCCTCCCTCTGAAACTCAGCCTGGGCTGGAATGTCAAGGCAAAAAAAAAACAAACCCAAAAAATTATCCAGATATGAAGTTCTTTAATTGAAAATTCCCTGCCACAGTTTTAAGGCATTCACATCTGGGCTGAGCTCCCCTGGCTGGGGACATGAGGTTGGAGTGGTGGGGTGGCTGTGAGGAGCAGAGGCAGCAGCGTGAGGCTGAAGTGACTAATCAGACACGAGAGGAAATGCTGGAGCCAACAGATTCAGGAACAGTCCGTGGGCAATCTGTGCCTGTCCCTGCTATTGGAAATGAGCTGCTGGATAGATCACAGGAAGTTACAAATGCAAGTGCTAAATTAGCAGCAACAGAAGTTTGTGTAGGGGTGACTCACACGGAAAAGGGAACTCGCTGTTTATCAGAAAAACTTGTGCTGCAAATAACTCATCTGTTACTCTGAGCTGTCCTGAGCTGGTCCTGCTGGCCAGGGGGGCATTGTTCTGATAGAAAGGTGTGCTGTCCCCAGCTGATGGCACTAAATAACCCCTGGGCCCACTGGCCTGGCCAGTGCCATCCCCTACCCCTGCCTGGAGGTGACAACAGCACCAGGGACCTGCAGGGATGTGACCTGCGAGGACCTGCAGGGATGTGAGCTGCAAGGACCTGCAAGGATGTGACCTGCCCCAGCCAGGGGTTAAAGGTGGCCCTGGTGTCAGTGGCCTCACAGGTTTGACAGTTCTTCTCTTCCCCAGCTCTGGCAGTGCTCAGTGGTGCTGTGGGGAGCAGAGGGGGCTCTGCAGGAGCAGCTGGAAATGTGCTGGAATTCCTGAGCCTGGGACAGGCCTCCTGCACCCTCACAGCCTCCTCAGGGAGCTGAGTCAGCAGCAAAGTGTTCCCTGCAGGGGATGTAACAATGCAGCGTTGCCACCTGTCATTCAGGTGATGCAGGTTCTCATTTAGGCCCCACAGGTTCTGTGTCCAGAGCTGGTTCTTAATGAGGGAGCAAAACTGAGGAGTCCTGTGGCTGCACCACTGAGGGCATCCCTGGACATCATCTCACCATGTGCAGGGTCTCCCCTGTCCCTCTGGGGTGTTTCAGGTGCTCTGGGAAGGTTTTGGTTTGATGCTGGGTTTGGACAAGGCTTTAACTCACCAAAACACAAACAAACAGGGGGTTTAGAAAGGCTGGAAAGTCAGACCTACCCCTCCTGATCCTGATTGTTTAAAGGAGCAATTGTGCCTGTTCTTAGGGAATCCCAGGATCCCTGAGGCTGGAAAAGCATTCCAAGGTCATTAAATCCAATCTGTGCCTGATCCCCACCTTGTCCCCAGCCCAGAGCTCTGAGTGCCACCTCCAGCAATTCCTGGGACACTCCAGGGATGGGCTCTCCAAACCTCCCTGGGCACTGCCAAGGCCTGAGCTCCCTTTCCATGGGCAAATTCCTGCTGCTGTCACACACACACAGAGGTTCCAGTTCCAAACCAGCTCAGAACCAGCAGCTCCCATGGAAATCCTCCTGGGATTGCCCCAATTCCATGTTTCCATCTCCCTTTACAATTCCCACAGGGATTTCCATTCACACTGAGCAGCACCCCCAGCAATTCCTGGGACACTCCAGGGATGGGCTCTCCAAACCTCCCTGGGCATTTCCAATCCCTGAGCCCCCTTTCCATGGGGAAATCCCTGCTGCTGGAATCCTTCTCTCCCCGTGGGGTGCCACCATTATTTTTCAGGAGCCCCATTTGCATTGTGAGATGAGGGCAGCTCTCTCCATTCCTGCTGCATCATGTTGGGGACAGCAGGCTGATAACAACAGTCTTTAGGAGATATTCATAAACATAATTTCCCCTGAAGTTTTGACATGGAAAAGTTTGTGAGGAGAATTATGGCTCCTATTATCAGCAATATGTTAAGGGCTAAATTTAGTTACTGATGTGGCAGGAAACTATGGGAGCAGTTTTGGTTTAGGCTGAGGCTGAAGCAGAGCAGCCCACCCTCCTCAGGAATTAATGGAGGCTTTCATTCTTCCTGGCAGAGCTACTTTATCATTCATATGACTAAACAGACAATCAATTTAACAGCAACGTATGGGAATGGAGGGAATGAACAAATAAGCTATGAATGATGAGAATAGAAAAATCAAGCCCCCCTCCCTTATTCCCTTTTAATGGCTAATACCAACAGGGACAAGACCAGTAAAAAGAGGTTAATGAATTGCAAAGATCCTTTAGAAAGTGATTGACTGGTATTGAAGCTCAGTCAAATCAGTCATAAATATTTACTTTTATTAGCAACAGTGGGTTGCCTGTTATTTTCAATTGATTTTTAAAGCTGTCAGAAATCTACCACTGTGACTATTATCAAGTGTTTTATTTCATCGATATTTCTGAGCTGCAAGGAGCTGGACAAGGCCCTGTCCTGAGCCCCTTTGGCTGGGGAGAGCTGCTCCCCAGGGATTATCAGAGGGCAGCTCAGATTGTCCTCCCTGGGGATCTCCCTGTGACATTCCATCCCTGGGGTGGCATCCTGTGTCCTCTGGGGGTTCCTGTGCCACCCTGGGGACCTCCCTGTGCCTCCCTGTGACATTCCATCCCTGGGATGGCATCCCGTGTCCTCTGGGGGCTCCTGTGCCACCCTGGGGATCTCCCTGGGACATTCCATCCCTGGGGTGGTGACATCCAGTGTCCTCTGGGGGCTCCTGTGCCACCCTGGGGACCTCCCTGTGCCTCCCTGTGACATTCCATCCTTGGGGTGACAGCCTGTGTCCTCTGGGGGCTCCTGTGCCACCCTGGGGATCTCCCTGTGACATTCCAACCTTGGGGTGACAGCCCGTGTCCTCTGGGGGTGCCACCCTCAGCCCGGTGCCAAGGCTGGAGCTGTGCTGGGGGTTGGGAGGGAGCCTGGTGGTTCCTGCCATCCCTTGGGAAGGAGCCTGAGATGGTCCCTGGCATCCTTTGGGAAAGAGGCCGGTGGTCCCTGGCAGGCCTTTGGAAGGATCCTGGTGGTCCCTGCCATGCCTTGGAAAGGAGCCTGGTGGTTGTTGTCATCCCTTGGGAAGGAGCCTGGTGGTTGTTGTCATCCCTTGGGAAGGAGCTTGGGATGGTCCCTGGCATCCTTTGGGAAAGAGCCTGGTGGTCCCTGGAAGCCCTTGGGAAGGATCCTGGTGGTCCCTGCCATGCCTTGGGAAGGAGCTTGGGAACATCCCTGCCATCCCTTGGGGAAGGAAGGACCCTGGTGGTCCCTGCCATTCCTTGGAAAGGAGCCTGGAAAGGTCCTGCAATCCCTTGGGAAGGATCCTGGTGGTCCCTGCCATCCCCTGGGGGAAGGAAGGACCCTGGTGGTGCCTGCCATTCCTTGGAAGGGAGCCTAGAAAGGTCCTGCAATCCCTTGGGAAGGATCCTGGTGGTTCCTGCCATCCCTTGGGAAGCACTCTGGGAAGGTCCCTGGCACCCTTGGAAAGGATCCTGGTGGTCCCTGCCATCCCCTGGGAAGGAGCTTGGGAACATTCCTGCCATCCCTTGGGGAAGGAAGGACGCTGGTGGTCCCTGCAATCCCTTGGGAAGGACCCTGGTGGTCCCTCCAGCCCTTGGGAAGGACCCTGGGAAGGTCCCTGCCACCCCTCCCCTGGCTGGGGCAGCCCCAGGCCCCCACCCAGGCTGTCCCCAGGGACCCCGAGGGGACAGAGCCACCCCCAAGGAAATCCTCCCTGGCTGGTGCTAATTCCAGCCTGACCACATCATTCCCAGGGAAATAACAAAAGGAATTTCCCGGAGAGAACCACAAAGAGTTAACATTTCCCAGGGCAGACAAGTTTCCAATTCAATTAGTTTTAATGAACCTTCTGCTCACTGGTTACTGAACTAGAAAGAACAGCAATAAATGCCCAGAGGAAAGAGAGAGAGGATATTAAAGGAGGGTTAGTGTATAGTATATAAATTTCCAAGTTGACTAAAAGAGTAGCCTTGATTTGGTTTTAGGAACCAAACCTGCAAAATCATCTCAGCTTTCCTTTCCCCTGCTGGATGAACCTTCCCCTGTCCTGACCCTGCCAAACCATTGACCCTCTATTGTCTCTGGAAACACTGGGGAAAATGACAAATTGGGGTTTTGGGTAGTTTTTTAATCAACTGTACAGATTTTTAACATTTTTTTAAGAAAAAAAATAGTTGCAGTATTAGTATTTAATAAGTCAAGTGCAGAGAAAACAGGAGTTAATAAGAAAATTAAAAAGCAAATATAAATTCTGTGGTGAGAACTCTGTATTTAATGTATTTTAATGTGAAATGTGCAGTAATTTTTTTAAAAGCAAGCTTTGAGGCTGTTACTCAGCCTGCTATTAACAGCATCCCCCTGCATGTCTGCTTGAAGTTTAAATATGAATTTTGTATGAATTTGGGCCCCTGGAATTCTGGCGTGTGGGGTTTTCCTCTGGCACTGCCAGAGCCCAGCAGAAGGTGCCAGGTCCTGGTTCAGCCACAGCCACCCTGGGGGATGTGTTTGCTCTCCCCTGCTGGCTCCATATCTGACAGAAATAACAGATTTTAATAAGAGCTGCACATTGCATTATTGTTTCACAGAGCATTTGCTGTTGTGTGAGGCTCCTTCCTCCCCTCACTCCCTGGATTTGCTTGGAATTAGCAACGTGCACTTAAAATAGTTCAGTGCCTGCCTTCCTCTGTCAGCAGTGGGAAGCACTGGGGGAAAATCCTGCCCTTCTAAACACGGAATTGATCATTCATTTGTGATCTGACACAGATTCAGAGCAAAAATCAGAGTTTTCCTCCTTGCACTGGTAGAAGTTAAAGGCAGAATTGTGCTGGCAGTGTTGTGATATTGGTGTTTGTCCCTGAGCACATTCCCAGTCCTGCCCAGCAAAGCCAGGCTTGTGTCCCTTGAACCCTGCAGCCTCCCTGAGCAGCACAGCCACACCTTGGGGATGGAAATGATCCCACAGCCACCTTCAAACACCAAAATGCTCCTCCTAAAGTCAGGCTTTGGCACTGTGCAGGTCTGAGATAACAGATGCCACCTCCTTTCCTGCTGCTTGGTCTGCAGGATCAGGACCAAAAGGAGCTTTTAGGCTGGGGTTCTGTTTTAATTTAATTTTGTATACAGGAGCTGGACCAAGATTGTTTTTTCTTTTCATTTCTTTTCATTTTTTTTTAACCCAGTAAGTAACCACAAATAAAGAGGTTTTTTATTTTTCTTTAAGTACTAAAATAGACCAGTTATATTTCCCATTTAGACCAGTTTTATTTTCCCAGCAAAGCACAGCAGAGAACTCCCTTTCCCACTGCAGGCAAAAAGGATTTTTTTTGCTGTACAAGGCACTAAAATCTTATTTTGATTTTTTTATTATTATTATTATTAATTTTTTTTATTCTCCGGTGTTCATAACACGATAGAAAATGATGACAGTCATTTTACAGCTGTTTGCAAAGGAACAAATGGAGCAGCTGGGGGAAAACTCCTCAGGAACACAAATGTCTGTGTTTGTGGGGAGGGCTGAGGGACAGGGATGGGTTTGGGATGTGCTGAGGGACAGGGATGGGTTTGGGGTGGGTGCTGAGGGGCAGGGATGGGTGCTGAGGGGCAGGGATGGGTGCTGAGGGACAGGGATGGGTGCTGAGGGGCAGGGATGGGTTTGGGATGGGTGCTGAGGAGTAGAACAGCTCCAGCCCTGGATGACTGGGCTGCAGCACCTCCTGCCCTGGGATCCAAGCCCCACGCAGGTGCAGGGGAGCTGGGCAGAGCTCCAGTGCAGACTGGGCAGCAGGAGATGCCTGAATCCAGCCAGTGGCTCTGTAAATGCTGATTTGGATTTCTTCTGTTGTTGCTCACTGAGTTCTGTCCCCGTGGGCTCTGGGAACGTTGGCTCCTCACGGCAGCAGGGTCAGAGCTGAACCCCACACCGGGTTTAGGAGCAGGGCCCAGCCCAGCAGAGCTCCCTAAGCTGAGCCTGGAGCTGGCTGCAGCCTCCTCCCAGCCCACTGAACCCCAGCAAATGTGCTGCTCAACAAGGAACAATGGGGAGATAAAATAACCCTGCCTGCCAGCCTCTGAAATAGCAGCTCCAAGTCTGGAACTTGCCTCTAAGATATTACAAGAACTTTGCCAAGGAGCACATGAGAAAAGAGAGCCCACAGCCATATAGTAAGCAAAAAAATTCTGTTTGAGTATTGACATGACAGTTTTTGAAAGTTCAAGCAGAAAACCAATTATAATGAGCACTGAAAAGCCCGAAGCCCTGCTGTTCAATAAATAAAAAAGTACAACAAACTATTTTCCAAAAAGGTTCTGGAGAGTTTCTCCTTGTCCCACTACTTACAATATGATTACATAAATAGTCTCTATTTGCTGTCGAATTGCCAGGCAGCTGTATTAAAGTACAAATCAAATCAAGTCAGGATTAGAAAGTAAAAGAGCATGGTTTAAAGTAATCTATCCCCCAGGAACTGTGCTCAGATTCATCAAACAGAGCTTAAAGTACAGTATATCTTATACCCTTGTGTTTCCACGCCGCACTGCCGCACAACCAGTTATTATTTTTGATATCCACAGAATGTTGCTCGTAGCTTTAGGAGGCTCACTCGCTTATTTAAAGTACCAGGAACCTTCTCTGTCACTTATTATTATTTCTCTTGGTTAAGATTCATGAGGAGGCCGTGAGTGTGGAGCTGGTTATTGATCGCCTGGCGTTTGCCTGCCCTGAATTACCCGGGATCTGCGAGAGAGGAGCGATGTGTTTTCCTCCTGCTCATCTGCAGGTGCAAGATTTTTAAAAGCTTAAGCCCCTGTGCGTGGTTGTGCCTCATCAGCAGAGCTGCCCCTCCCCGGGCTGGGGGTCAGGGATCTTTGGGAGCAGAGCTCTGGCACCAGGGGCTCTGATCAAACACATTTCTGCTGCTTTGGGAGCACAAAGAGCTCTCAAACCACACAGTGAGCACGGCTTGATAAAGCTTGCCCAGATTCCTCTTCTGAGCAGGGTGAGATCCCCTTGTGCAGGGCCTGTGAATTTATTATGGTCCCAGAGTGGCAGGGGAAGGGCAGGGCCGTGGCTGTCCCGTGTCACTGTCCCCGGAGATGGGCACAGCCAGCCCCGGGTCACTGCTGGTGGCCAAGAGGTGACGTGCAGGAGTGACAGCTCCTGAGGACGAGTTAAAAACCAGCC
Organism: Alaudala cheleensis; assembly: GCA_013398995.1. Classification (NCBI taxonomy): domain Eukaryota; kingdom Metazoa; phylum Chordata; class Aves; order Passeriformes; family Alaudidae; genus Alaudala; species Alaudala cheleensis. The sequence continues at coordinate 13,654 of VWYE01005079.1, read as the reverse complement.
TGGCTGTGTGCTGAGCAGCTGCTGGGTCACAGACAGCTCCAACATCCTCTCCCGGGGACGCCAGGGGACCTTGGTGGCAGCTCCTGGGGCAGGGCTGCGGCTGCAGGGTCCCCCTGGGCTTGTCCTGTGTCACACAGGCTGCAGGACGGAGCCAGAGGAGGAGCTGGGACACCCCGGGTGTGACTCCTGGCAGGGAATTCCTGCCTGGCCTGGCAGCTCAGGGACACTGTGCCTGCCCTCAGGAGGAGCAGGGGCACTGCCCGTGTCCCCTGCCAGTGCAAAGTGCTGCAGCAGAGCCAGGGGAGCCTGGGGCTGGATCTCAGGGAGTATTTCCTCATGGGAAGGGCTGTCAGAGCACTGGCACAGGGCTCCAGGGCTGGGGGGAGCACACACATCTCTGCAAGTGCTCACACCCTGTGGATGTGGCACTCGGGGCCGGTGCTGTCACACAGCAGCAGCAGCAGCGATGGCTGGACCTGGTGATCCCAAAGGACTCTTCCAACCCTCCCAATTCCCTGGTTCCGTGGCTGTTGCCTCTCTGCTGGGGAAGATCATCTCCCACCGAGCACAGGGCAGTGCTGTGGCTGCCTCCATCGGGGGGGTTCAAGCAGAGCCACTGAAAATTCAATGTATTGGTCATTTCTGGCTGCTGGGGACGAAGGGGAAGGGGTGACAGTGAGCACTTTGCACTTGTCACATCACTTCCCCTCAAGTTCTGTCCCGCCTCCCTTTTTCCTGTCACTTGTGGGTTTTGTTTTGGGGTCTCTGGGGGAGAACGGGGCCCTTCTCCCCCCTTTGCCCTCCCCACAACCCCACAGGTCTTTCTCCTGCTCCTGCAGAGGCTGCCCTGCACAGCACAGCCCTGGTGCTTATATAAATGTTAGTGGGTTACAGATGAGCCCCTTCCTCCTTCCCTCTCCTCGGCTGAAATTGCTCTCAACAATTTTTTGGGGGAATCTTTTAATGAAGTATTGATTTTTATCGAGCGCATCAAACTAAAGGTAAATGTACCACCGTGTCATGTTTAAGAAAAACAATACAAAAAAGAAACCCCGAGCCCCAGTATATTACAGATAAACTAAGATAAATGACTTAAGTGCTCAGTTTGTGGAGTAAATTGAAACCATACATCACAGGCTTTCATTATTTTATATTATAAATACTGTAAAGAGTAGGGAAGATGATTGAACAGTAACACAAAATTAGTACTAATTGTCGTGACTCCCTTGATGAGGAAATGCGCTTTTAATACAAATAATGCGGAGCAATCACGATAACAAAAGTTAATTTTTTATCGCCCGTGATTGCGGGGTGATAATCAGAGGACTCTGACATCCATTAAATTGCCCTTCCCCAATCCTGCATGAAGAAATGAAGGGATCTGTGTTAATTTTCAGGCTCCCTTTGATTGGGTGAACCTGTCTCGGCGCTGTGTGACACTCCTGCCACAGGTCATTGCCTGGTGCACTGTACCATGAAACAAACAAATAGAAAAAGGCACCTTCTGGCACTTGAAGTTTCGCTGCCGTCTGACTGCGGCCCCGGCGGGTTGGAATGATGAAAAGCACAGCCTTGGAAAAATCTTCCTATGCTTGGATTGGGAAAAATGAGTATGATTATCACATGTGCTGGGAAGGGCAGGATAGACAGCCGGAGTCATCTCAAAACTCCTGAGAGAGGGGGGAGACAAGAGGTCACAATTATGCTCTGGTATCACCCTCCCTTCCGCCGAGATCTGATCTATTCCGTTTGTTCTTGCAGGGTGCTTAGGGAAGTTCTAATTAAGGGAAGAAAGAATTTTGACACATGTGAAGCAGAGATCAATATTTAGCACCGTAATCAGCAATTCCTGATGGTTTGACAATGTCACCATGCGCACTGTAACTATCCATTATTCCCGGCGAAGGGAGCCAGGCAAGGCTAACAGCCTGGCTGGGGCTCCCATGAATCACGGCCAGCAGCGCCTCATTCACTTCTATTTGTCTTCCTTTTCATCTTCATTCATCCTTATAAAGCAGCCCGGGCTGCCACCAGCCTGGAGAGCCACCGAGGCTGGGAGCTGGGAGCGGGCCTGGGAATGGGGGGGATTGCTGTGGGGTCAGGGGGCTGTGTGCTCCCTAAATCCTGTGGGGTCAGGGAGCTGTATGCTCCCTAAATCCTGTGGGGTCAGGGAGCCTGAGTGTGCTTCCTAAATCCTGTGGGGTCAGGGAGCTGTGTGCTCCCCAAATCCTGTGGGATCAGGGATCTGAGTGCCACCCAAATCCTGTGGGGTCAGAGAGCTGTGTGCTCCCTAAATCCTGTGGGGTCAGGGAGCTGTGTGCTCCCCAAATCCTGTGGGGTCAGGGAGCTGTGTGCTCCCCAAATCCCATGGGATCAGCGAGTTTTGTGTTCCCCCAAATCCTGTGGGATCAGGGAGCTGTGTGCCCCAAATCCCATGGGATCGGGGAGTTTTGTGTCCCCCCCATCCCCGTCCCTCCTGCCCTGTGTCACTGGTGGCTGGTGCACGAGGAGCTCCCACANACAGGGAGCTCTGTGTCCCTCAAATCCTGTGGGGTCAGGGAGCTGTGTGCTCCCCAAATCCTGTGGGATCAGGGAGATCTGTGCTCCCCAAATCCTGTTGGATGAGGGGAGCTGAGTGTGCCACCCAAATCCTGTGGGATCAGTGAGTTTTGTGTCCCCCCCATCCCCGTCCCTCCTGCCCTGTGTCACTGGTGGCTGGTGCACGAGGAGCTCCCACAGCTGAGGGTCCTGGCAGGGACAGGAATGGGTGAGGAGCCCCTCCCTCACACCGGGGACAGGAATGGGTGAGGAGCCCCTCACACCGAGGACAGGAATGGGTGAGGAGCCCCTCCCTCACACCGGGGCCAGGAATGGGTGAGGAGCCCCTCCCTCACACCG
>VWYE01005078.1:50486-128030 GCA_013398995.1 Alaudala cheleensis | reverse complement strand
AAAAAAAATCGGAATTTGATACCAAACAAACAACCAAGTGTGGGTGGTCACACTCCAGAAAACAGTAGCTAAGTGTTTTAATAAGCTGCTTTAATATTCAGCATTAATCTTTGGAACTGGGCCCACACAACAGAATCTTGTGTGTCTGCTTTGTGAACCTCCAAAATCAGGAAGGCTCTGAGCAAAGTGATGTGCAAGGCTGGTTTGTCTTAACCATTCCTTGGTAATTTCTCAATGAATCCTGTTTTTGTTGCCACAACTATTTAATAAAAAATGCGCTTTATTATCCAGCATGTCTGCAAACCATCTGTGAGTTGATGGGGTCTATTGAAAAAAAAAAAAAGAAAAAAGAAAGGGAAAACTGAGATGTCTATGAAAACTCATTTTGAAAAGCCATAAAAATAATAGGCCAAATTTTGGTTCTCTCTTATGTTTTGATCTTGAAAAGCTTCATTGGTTTCAGTGGAGCTACACTGATTTTCATCTGCTATGTATCCATTCCTTAGCATATGCAAAACTTCTGTTATTTGCCTGCATTTCTTATAAAGCTGAAACAGATTAAAAAAAGATGCAAACCAAAGACATCCTCCCAAAGCCAGTAAAACTGCAATTACTGCTTTACCTTAAATCTGTTTATCTTTAAAATATAAATTCTTCTTTTAGGTTTTAAAATATGGTTGGATTTTATATATCAGCCTAGAATGTTGTTTTAATACTTTACTGTTATTTGCAGATGACTCACAGTTAGGAAAGGGAACTCACTAAAGTCTGGAATTTTACCTATTCATTCTTGGGAGTTTAGTGGGCAGCTGCAAAATAAAATAATGTTATTTCTTGGCACTCCAGTCTTGGAAGAAAATGAAACATTTCAACGTAAGGATGCCAAAGCATACATCACAACCAAAACTGATAGTGAGTTTGTAATCATTCTGTCCATTTTATTGGCATGCTACATTTCTGAGGGGTTTGTGAGGAATGCAACTCAGTGACAAACTGAGCTCTGTCAATGAAAAATCAATTCTTCTGATTGGATTTTTAAAAGGCATTTCAATATGGCACCAATTGCACATCACTTGCGAGGCCTGAAAAGCACCAGAGCACAGCATCTCCCATTCAGCAAGCCAAAGAAAGTATCTCAGGCACTGCAGGGAAGGATTTCACTGCATTTTGCAAACAGAGTATTCAGGAGGAAGAAAGAAGATCCTTGATCTGGTTCACAGCCATCCTTGCAGAAAGAGCCTTCCCTGAGCATCCACATCACCCAGAGCTTGCACTATGCTCATGATTCTGCACACAGATGAGTTGGTATTAATTTCCCTATCAGATTCCCTTATTGAAGTAATTGATCATTCATGGACATTTTTCACCAGACACGTCACATCTGAGTTTTTGCAAGAACAAGATCGAGGTGTGAACAGTTTGCAGAGAGACACATTTTGGTTTTGACAGGGATTTTAAGATTAAAGGTGAGCTGAGTCCACACAAAAAAAGTAAGAGAGGGCAAATGAAGGTCAAGTTCTGAAATACCCAGTCTAAAGTACACATAGGAATTGAAACAAGATGTCAGAGACAGTATTTGATGGTCAGTAAAGGATTAGCATTCAGATTCTTCAATTCATTGTCTCCTGCTCCTAGATATTAGTGCAATAAATCTTGCAAGTATTAAAATATATGTAAATGGGGCCTTATTTTTTTCTTAGGTATTGAACCCTTGAAGTTCACATTTTCAAGTTCACTGTAATCATTTCAAGAAGGCAGTTACTGAAGGAAGAGATTTTCACACTGCTACAAGCCCATAGAGACTTAAAAAAAATGCCAAGGCACTGGAAGAGTCATGACAGAACTGCTGGAACCTGGCTTGTGCAGAAAACTTGCAGAACAAAGTCCAATCCCCTGTTATTGCAGGTGGCCAGCTCTTAGAATCTGTTTAAAAATAGGATTAATCTCCATCTTAAAACTAATTAACTCTTTGCCCCCGTAACTCCCAGTGGGAGACTATTTTCCAGCATCTCATGACTCTGCCACTTAAAAACTTCTGTATTTTCAAACATATATACATTCATCTGCGACCATTTTCTCTCTAACAACTTCTCCAGTGACATTTTCCCTGAGCCCTTTTCCCATTTCCCCCATTTTCTTTTTCCTGTTGAGGCAGTTATAAAGAGCAATTGTAAAGACTTCACTTTCTTTTTTTTTCTTTTTTTCTTTTTTTTCTTTTTTTAATTTTCACATTTGACTAAGGCAATACCTTTCACCTTCTCCTCTTACAGTATTTGTGATCTCTGGTTACTGTAGCAGCTTTACTTTGCATCTCTCCTAGTCTAGGTTTTCTGAACCTGGGTGAAGAGGAGTGCACACTGTGAGAGCCCACCAGTGCCCTGCACAATGCCAGGAATTCCTGTCTTGATTATTAATATGATAAATAATCACATCCTAGGGTCTCATTCTCATTTTGATAGTTCAAATATCCTGGTGATGCTCAAAGGAACCAAAAACTTCCCTTCCTCAGATATTTCCTTCTTAGCACAGATCATGGAGGTCTTTCCATGTAATAACTGTCAGCAGCAAAACTTGCCAGTACATTCTTATTTTTAATACTGAAAGTTTTGAATAATCTTTTTCCTAACTCCTGAAGAATACTGCTAATGAATATATGATTTTTCTAATTTACCCATTATTATTTGGCTTTCATTCAATTTCTCACTGCTTTACAGTTGCTCTGCTAAAACCCTGTCTTCTCATGCTGCACTAATTACTTCATATCAAATGCTTTAGTGAATCCAAATAAAGCACCCACTAGAACTCCATTTATAAAATCATTTTGTACAACACATTTATACAACTTTTACAGTCTTTTCCCCTTAATGTTTTGTATTTCATATAGTTTAATCTCTATTTGTTCCAGAACCTTAACTACAGTGATGTGCAACCAGCAGGTCTGTTTGCTTCATGTCTCTCCTGTTGAGGCCTTGGTTCTTCACACTTCATCTGCTTGCAGAAGTTAATTTCCTTCATTTCTCAGACTTTGTCTCTCTGAAAATATTTATCCTTCCATTTAATTTTGGCTGATTGAAATAATGACTGCTCAGTTAGATACCACTGTGGCAACAGTTATAGAAAGTAAAGTATTTTAAAAATAAAACCTTTAGGACTGATCAATAATTTTAGTGAAGAAATCTGTTGGATTCCACTTACAAGCCTAACTGCATTACCATTCCTTTTAATAGCAGCAGGATACAATGTATTTCAGGAAAGTCAAGGTATTTTACTGATGTCTCAGAATTAAATGTTTCCCAATGTTTATCTGATTAATGATGCTACAGATGATTCATATCTATATTCAGATGGATCCTTGCAGAAACACCAAAAACTTTCCTTTCATTGTGCTTCCCCAAAGCAGTCTTGATCTTCAAGTGTCCCATTTTATTCATCCTTCCCATCACTCTCCAGTCAGTAATGGTGTGGATTTTTTTACTCAAACAGATTTCTTCATTTCTGTCCTCCTTACCAGCACATGAACTTTATTTTCCCTAAAGACAACCCTACCATGCAACACAATGGGGCAAATCTGACTTTTTCTGGCCACCAGAGCTTAAATCTCTTTTTGGAACAAACACAACCCAGCTAAGCTCCATTACTTGAGGGGTTTTGTCTTTTACTCTGCCCCTGTTCCTTTACTGGCTACCATGTGAGGACCAGACACCAACTGAAAAAGTGCAAAGACAAATGAGAATAAGCCCCCAATTGCAGCAGATCCCAGCCACAAGTTCACTCCCAATCCAGACACAGCAGTGCTTCATCACAGAGCTGACCTCACTCTTCTGATCCCACCTGAAATCCTGCCTCCTAGGGTCAAGTTTTGGCCTTTTGTTTTTAGGTTTTGATCAGAACATAGTGATAAGTTTTTCTGATTCATTTTTCTAGAGGAAATAGGCAGAACACTACAACTCTGTTTTATATAACCAGATATTGATCTAGTAAATTTATTACTTTATCTCTTACACTAATTTTCTCTTCTTGCATCCTAAACTAGATGCAGAGATTACACAGTCACTGTTGAATTCCTCCTCTCATTCCTTAAATTAAAGATGCTCTTATACACATCACAGAATTTGGCAGTAATGCTGTCTTTAGACATCCATCAGAAATTATCAGTTTGATCAGAGATTAAGAGAACTATCTTGTACCAGAATATAGTGCCATTGGGATTTACCTGTGAGAATTAATTATATTACAAATTGTTTCAAATGACACTGGGAGTCCTAAACTTTATATTTCTATGTTGAAAAAAACCCCATTGTAACACCAAAATATTATGTTCTAAAAAACTCTCAAGTGAATAAGAGGAAATACCAAGCTCAGAAATATGTTAAAAGCAAATCTTCAGGGAAAAAAAAAACATATTAGGACTGACCATGTCTGAAAGTTACATTCCAAATGACCTCTGGAGAATGTGTGCTGCTCCAAACAGAGTTAAGTACATGTCATCTAGCAAATGGAACCATTACAGAGAGGCATTACACACACAGTGACACAGAAACACACTGGTTGCTAATTCCACACCCCTATTGATAGCTCCAGAGGTGAGGAGATTCCCCTGTGCAGAGTAAATGTGCCTCATCTTTGCTGAGTGCAGCAAGGACCTCTCATTTTCCATGTGGATGTGGGAATGGCTTCCACAAACACACCCCCATTGCTTGGAGCCAGCTTTTCACTGACCTCCTCAGAGGTGCCTCAGCAGCACTGATGTGGGTGGCAGAAATGCCTTCAGCCAAGCATCTTCCAAGGAAGGGAAATGAGCTGTTCCAGGACTGTATCATTTAACTTTGCCTATGTTTTTCATGGCCCAGGATTTGTTCAAAGGGTGCCTAGGGGACACACTTTGCTGTGCAGTTAATATGACCTTTTCTGAATCTGCTGTGGAAGGGAAACACACTCCTGTTCTTGAAGTGCCTTGGAAAACACAAAAATAGAGCACTAAAACTTCCTTATAGCTATGCAAATGTGATGGAAAATGGAATGAAAGTCTGGACTTTGTTGCTGAAAGTAGTTTGCTTAATATGTTTAGAAAAGAAGCAGTGGGTCCACAGACCACAGTGCTCCCAAGAGGTCAAATCATAATCAAGAATAAATAATTGTATGTTTGTGGATTTTCTCCCTCAGTAGGCATCTCCTGCTTACTGAGGTGGCATCTCCTCTGGTCACTGCAGTATTTGGGGTTGGTGTGAAGATCAGGCAGCTTGTCTGTTTTCACACTCCTGCTCATCCCAGAACACCTACCACACCCTGACTGAGAACTGGTTCTCAATTTTGCCACTCTAAAGGGGAGCAGAAATGCCATTACATTATCTGTAAGGATGACTGAGACATTGGTGGCTCAACCTGCATTCCAGGGGATCCTTGTTAAAGGAGGAAGGCATTCATTCAGTCCCATTCACTATTCATATGCACTGCAAAGTGGCTGAAGTAATGATGTTATAAATATTATGCTCATGTATTCAGCCCATGTTATAAAGGGAAGCCATTTTAAGGCATTGGATGCAAAAGGAAGAAAGGAAAATATTTCAACTGGTGGAGTATTATTCTAAAATTAAGATGGAATGATTAAAAAGGGATGGTCTGATCATTTTAGGGATAGATTTTGTTCTGCTTTCCTGAATGTTAATTCTAAAATAATATATTTGTTACAGACTATTTCTATTCACATACTTAATTAGAGCACCAATTAAAGTGTGCAGTGGAAAACACTGTGGAAAATGCACCCTCTACTGGCTCCTAAAAACGTTATAGAAGTTTGGAACTTTTCTGAATCATCTTTCCAGAAAATATGCCTGGAAGCAGAAAATTAATTACTTCACTTACAAAAACATGGTTCCTTGTAAAAAAGCAGCTAAAGATGTTTTACATACTAGAATTTATGAAAAGACACAAGCCAGAATGTATTTTAGGAATACAAAGTCCACTGTTTTAATGAAGGACAACATATTGGTGTAAAATAATACCTGACACATTTCTCATTGTGAATACAGCATAATGAGAATGGCCATGAAAACAGATTGGTAGGAGAAATGATTCCTGTATCTATGACAGACAACAAACTTATCTTTGATTCAGTAACCCTGCAGAGAGGAGGACAGGGTTATATAGCCAAAAGAGAAAATGAAGTGTGTTTGGAGCAAATCAAACAATCACTGATTTTGATTCCTAAAATATAGAGGTATGACCTTTCTACACTTTCTTATTTCAGCAGGAAAACACAATTTCTACAGGTAGTACAGTTTTCTCCCCAGCCTATTGTAAATTGGGATAACTGAGCTAATTTCATTCCCTGATGGCATAAATGGGAGAGCCAGGTGTATCCATTGCACCTGTAGGAGATTTTTCTGTAGCAGTACACTCATATGCTCACTGCCTGCCTATTTTCTACCACAGTGCAGGCACCTTTTGAAATCCACAGGCAATGTGCAGCCACCTGAGGTATTTCCCTCTCCAGCTGGTCACCTTGGGACAGAGCTGACAGGTCTGAGCCCTCTGCAACCAAACAGCAATTCTGCTTGAAGGAATACTCCGACTCCAGAGGGAATTTTCCTTTTCAAAGAGCCCCATGGCTTATCCCGAAGGAACACCTCCTGTTTAACAACTTGTGGCTAAGAGAGGATGACAAGAGGGATCCCTGAGACATGAGTAACCCCTGCTGAAACACACTGGCAGGCTGACTGATGTCACCCTGGAGAGCTGCCACATTAGCAGGGTACCCTCCCCAATGGGCTGTGCAGCTGAAGATGCTGTCTAATGAGGTGTTACCACCTAATGATAATGCTCTTCATGGAGCCTCTCCTTAATGATGTGTGCTACTTTATAATGATAATGGTCTTCTTGGAGACAGACTGCAACTTTAATCTCACAGCCCCACTGAGGAGGTTATACTCAAAGCATTGCAGCTCCTGTCCATGACCTCTGTGAGCAGCCTGCTCATCTCTGGGCAGTCATCAGAAAGAGATTTCAAACAGAAAAGATAAAATTCAAGTGAAAGGGCACAAGCCTTCCTCTATTATGGGTAAAATAGTCCACAAAAGAAAGAGTAATACTTGCCTACTTATATAATATTTATATATAATTTATATGCTACTTATATATATATTGAAAATAATCTTGTTTTCCTCCACTAGGCTTGCTTCTTCTACATCAAAAAGTACTTAGAGGAGTCTTAAATTTCATTTTACAGAATCAGCATGGTTTTCAGCTGGGAGATGAGAACAAATTGATCTGAGCATCACTGGAAACCTGATATTTTGTTTGTTGGAAAATCATGGAGTGACACAAGAGATCTTTTGAGCTGATTTCTGTCTTCCATTGCTCAGTGAATATCTTCACCACATGCAGAGGGAAGCTCAATAGTTCCCAGGACTTTTTGTACATTCCTAGTCTCAAAAAGAACAAAATAATTGCAATTAGCAGAACTTTTGGGCAGTATAACAATAAGAGAGATTGCATAGTCCACAAAGACTTCCAAGTGTCTTTAATTTGATATGATGCATGTCCTGTCATTATCTTTCAAATGAAAAAAAAAAAAAAGAAAAAAATGAAGAGATAAATCCAGCTCAAACCTTCCTTTACCCCCTCTTCCCCAGCCAAGCCTACAAACAAAAAAACCCCAACATTCAAGTCACAACAGTCAATTAGATGGAAGAAAAAGCCTTACAACTGAGCTTTCTCTAAAATCCAGCATCAGGACTGAGACTTAAATCTACCCATTCTCCCTACACTCAAATTTGTATCTTCTAGTGTTTTTAGGTGTCTTCCCTCCAACATAAAACTGAAAAATTATGATACTATCTGAAAGATTGTTTCACACTATTTCTGTACCAACCACAGACAGGTAAAAACACCCCTGGACAATGTACTTCAAAGAAATGACCTGAAGTAAATAAGAGGTGACCTTAATTCCCGTGCCTGACACATTTCTGAAATAGTGTGGTCATCTAATCATGCATTATTTCAGTTCCATGATAATATTTCTCTAACAAGAATATTCTGTTGACTCCTTCAATTAAGTGTCAATGGAAATTGTGCAGGTAATTTAATAGATCCCACAATTCAGCTCAGACAGTATAACAATGTGGACATGTTTTTCATATTTTAAATACCTCTCCTGCTTATTCAAAGTAAAAAGCATATCTAATTATTAAAAAACATTTTGTTTTTCCCTTTTGCTCTAAAGGAAACATGCCATCATGTATTTTCATATGACTAAAGAAAATATGTGTCTCCACTGAAAACAGATACTGTAGTATGCTTTCATAAGAAATTAAAATACAGACACTGGAAACCTATGAAATGGGCAAAGATTCAATCACTAGCCTTGGAACTGTAAGAATTTTTCAAGCTAAACCAAAATAAATTGGGCAGCAGTGAACATCTGTTCCATATTCAGTGCAAGTCTTTCCCTTAGTTTACTTGAGTAAGATTAATTTCACTTAAATTTAGACTCATGTACCAAAGACAACTACAGCTGATTTAGTCATCAATGTCAACTCCATCCTTACTTTTATCTATCTTTCTTTCTTTCTGTCTGTTTAAACTTTCTGCATCTAAAAAACAGTCTTTAGTGTACACTAAAAACTTTAATATAGCAACCAGGTCAGAAAAAAAAAAAAATAAAGCCCACAACTAACTCCATCCATTAAAAAATCCAGAGATTTACAGTCTTTTAAAAATTAATTTGTTTTACTCATGAGAAATTAGCTTGAAACTTCAATTTCTTTCCTGTTGATACATAAAATCAAGTAAGAGGAAAAAATGTTCTGTGTGCAGGATAGATATAACCAGATATAGCCTTAGGCCTGCCTCAAGACTCTGGATCTGTCAGAAAAGCAATAGTAATATCTATAAACTGATCAACTTCAATCAAGAACTATTGATAAAGAACTGCATGTAATTTAATTTTGCTTATTCGCTTTTTAGACTTTAATAACACAATTTCAATGATGATGCCAAGAGTGAAACTTGATCATGTTGCATAGCTGGTACCAATGAAATGCCAGCTGAGTTCAACAAAATCAACATTATTAATTCCAAAACTTCAGCATTTCTACAACATGCAAAATTTAACTTAGACATCCATGGCAAATAAAATCTGCCTTAATGATATTTTTTCTCCTGCTTTTGGTCTTTCTTTTGTAGAATCACATCACTCTCTCAGAGGTATTCTCCAATATTCACTGAAAACTATTCAGGAAATCCTCCAGAGAGGATTTTATTCTCCAGATAGCTTATTTTCTAAAATTTTATAAAGATGCCATAATAAGTGGATAAGACATCAGGTTTCTTGACTGTACCCTCATTTTGAAGAACTAACTCAGCTCTTATGAAATGCCAACTAATTTTGACAGATTTTGGAGATTTTAAGAGACACTATAAACAATTCTGCACAAAATGCATCAAAGTTCTTGCACACCAAAATGAGCCTTTGCTGCTGTAAGCAAATAGCTTCTAAAATTGGAATTGGTAGAGTAAGAATTCTATGTGTTCTGCTGTTGCCTCCCACTACCTATTTTATTGCACATCACCAGAGGGAGCTGCATTTTGCAAAATTTCAGTACTGATTCGATGCTCTGAAACATGACTGGTGTCCCAAAATGCTCCCAGTGTTTTCTGAGCAGAACACGGGGTCAGCCTCATTCTCCACTGGGTCAGAGCCAAGATGTGCTTTAGGATACAAATGGTGCAATGGTTTCTCCCACATTTTAGCAGATAGCCCTCTGTCAGTGCTGATAGTTGTTAAAATGAGTGACAAAATACTGCTTTAAGGATGCCTTTTTCCAGGGAGGAGGGAATTAGCTTTTCCAAGCTGAGCCTGTGAGAGGTGCCTGCTTTCCATGCCCATGGGAGGTGGAGGGGAGCATGTGGCCACCCGCTCTCCTTGCTTGCCCTCTTCCAGAGAAAGAGCTGCTGGCCAGGGCTGCTGCAGGAGGGCAAAAAAGCTTCATTTCCTTCTGCTCTCACAGCCCTGCTTCTCCCATGAAGGTCAGCAGCTGATGCTCCCCATCCCAGGGACAATCAACAGGGTAATGTGGCAGACAGCACTTCCATGAGCTCCCTGGAGGCAATGCAGGCACAGCAAGGGGAGGGTAGGGAGAAATATCCTCTTTTCTTCAGGACTGATCTGCTTTCTCTGCCTACCCTGTGAATAACTCAGCTCCACAATTCATAGAGCTAGTCAGGAGTCCAAGAGGATTTTCCAGCAGATCACTGCTTTGCCCTCCTGACACTTTGGGCCAACCAACCTTCTGCTGCAAGTGAGGCAGAGGAACAGCACTGAGCTGGGAAAGCCAAGGCAGATCAGACACAGTGGGCTGGAAAGGTAGGATAGAATTGGTTGTTTGCCAGCACATAAACCTAGATGATATCTGTGATAAACTTTTCTTTTTACAGGCCACCAGGGCTGATGGAAATCCATGTCTAATTGAGTTAGCACATTCAATATAAATATAAGCTATTTATGTTAAAACTAACCTAAATTTTTATTAAAGTTCTATCATGTGTATTAATTTCTATACATTCAACCAAGTGTAATGCTTTATCTTTTTTTTTTTTTTTTTAGTAAGGAATATCATTGCTCACTTTTCCTCCTTATTTTTATATGTCTGTTTAGATTTTGGTGTAATAAGTACAACTCCTGCCAAAATATCTCTACACAGTAAAATCTTTAAAATATCACTGTCCAGGTCCTGAAGTCAATAAGCATCTACATAACACTGTTCAAGGATTTGGTCTATGAATGTTCCCAACCTGAATAATTATTTTTCTCAGGTGTCAGACAGCAGCCCCCTCCCTTCTTTTTCACACTCACATATTCTCTCCTGGGTTATTGCAAACCCACTTACACTATTAGCCTTCAACTCAGAGTGACTAAGATTTATTTCTACATAATAGGCTTGTGATTTGTTTGTTTACCTTTAAATTTGATTAGATCCCATTAAAAGTTGAGAGTAAACAATAAATTATCTCCACTGAGATTGTCTCTATACAAACATGGAAAGGAAAGTCACTCCCAAATACAAGAACTGGCCCTTGCCACACAGTGACTAAAAACTGCTTTTCCTCTTTTCTGCTTCTCTATGTGCTATAAAGTCAGTCTTGATATTTGTATTTCCCATCATATGGGACTGGGAGGAATAAAGCATATGCAACTTGCCAGAAATTAGCACAAATACACTGACATAAAATTGGCACAGGCTGCTAGAAAATCAAACCCCATGAACAGGCATGACTTGTCACATGAATAGACCAGAAACAGGTTCCAAACTACATCAAGAGCTTCAACTATAGAACCACTATAGAAACAACTATAGAAAGAAACTTGAAGATCATCAAGTCTGATTGTTAATCCAGCAGTATGAAATCCACCACTAAAACATGTTCATCAGTTCCACATCTACATGTCCAAATACTGCAGCCTTCTGGGGTTAGGGAAAGGCAAAGTTGTACAACAACTGGTTAGCTCCTCCACCAAAGAGTGACACATCTTTAAACTCTGGCCACCAGAACAGTCCTGAAGGGTCTTCAAAATTTACTTTCTCTTCCAGTCTCCTCTCAGTAAAGACCGTGGAAGACAGGACTACAAAGATACTGCATTGGCACATGTTCCCAATTATGTAAAAGTCACTAGAGGTACTGCATGTTTTGACAAATACAATGTCATCTCCACAAACCTCTCCAGAAAGAGGAACTCTACAGCAGGTAATACTCAGGCACCATATTCAGTATCTTCAAGTCAGATTTGTCCATGGAATAGGAGTCATGTTTGAAATCCTGTATTCATGGTTACATAATGTTACCACCACTTCTGCCCTATCCTGAGGTCTTCAATGAGCCAGGAGCTATTCTGGACTGACAAAGAAAATAACCAATAAATTCCATAAAAGCCCTCTGAGAAAACTTTAAAATTTTAATCCAAAATTTCCAGTCCCACAGACATTTTCCTCACAGATGGAAAGAATTAAACCAAGGAAATCTAGTTAAGTCAATAATTAAAGCAGCATTAGCAGCAAATTGACAGTTTGTTCAGTAATGAAAACCATCAATTGCCAACTGTAATGAAATGCATTATTAAAATCATAATGAGGGTGTAAATACATAATGCTGCACAAAGATACAATCTGAAGGAGTTATCCAGAACAGCAAATAATTAACCTGGAATAACAGCAGCAATGTGGAACAAGTTGGGAGCTACCACGGGGTGTGGATCAGAGGAAAAGGGAACACCTGCTGACCTTTCTCTGTACACTGCTCCTGTGATTGCAGGGAGATGTGCCATTTTGGGACAGCTGGCAGGGAAGTGGGCAATCTAGACACTGCAGGCTCAGAGGGAAGACTCAACTTTTCCACTCATAGCTCAAATTGTGGAATGGAGGCAAAGAAGCCAACTTTTTTTCCCAGCTGTCCACTGTGCTGTAAACCACAGTGCCTTCCATCCTGTCAGGGTTCCCACATTTAGGAATTCCTTTTGGTTCAAGGGACTAGCACTTTCCCTACTGAGAAGGTATCAGGCAAAAGACAGATGTGCTCTTCTGTTAATCAGAGCTCTTTAAAACACACATTCCCCTTCCTTTCCCATCCCTCCCAGATTCCAACTAATTCATTACAACAAAACTCTATCAAATTAAAGTGGATCACTGAGCAGAGCTGCAGAAAATGCCATAACCATGATTATGCTAAAGGCCTGTGTCCTTTGCACTTCTCTGCACAGGAGTGGTTGTGGAAAGCAGGTGCTGGGAAAGGAGTGCTGTAGGAGGCAGCATGACAGTCTCATTTGGATGGGTCAACTCAATCAGGTAGTAGTTTTTATCAGCTAACATAAAGAGTCAGCTTGAAGTTAAAATAAAGATGAGAAAAAAGGAAGAAATAAATCTGAGATGAATTTCTGAAGCAGATGAGAAGTGGTTTGTAGAGAAATGAAAGAAAAAGAGAGCAAAAGCAAGAATCTAAAAGAGGAAGTCATGCAATCACAGAATGGCCTGGGTTGGAAGGGACCTTAAGCCCTGGTTCCAACCCCCCTGCCATGGGTGGGGACACCTTCCACTAGACCAGGATGCTCAGATGCTGAATTTATTGTCATAAAGGTGGAAAGGTTTTAAAAACCTTTTGCTGGAATCTGTATTTCTGCAAACTGAGACTTACATAAAGGGTAACAAAGACACAATCAAGACAACAGCTCTGTTAAGAAGTGCATGAGATAACACAGCTCAGTTACACTGATCTGTGTACCTAAGGCTGGTCTAGTAAAGTTTTGGAAGACAATGCTGGCAAATGAAAAGAGGAAGAGTCATATTCAGTCTAGATAAGCAACTTCCCACTGAACACCAAAGGGTAGTTGAGATCCTACAACTGAGTTCAGCCTGAAGCCAGATCAGAAATAAGAGGTGGGGAGGACTGAGAAGGGTAAAAATGTTTAAAATGTATGTTATTTAAGTAGGAATAGGTGGAGAGTTTTATGAATGGACTGTGTTGGGAAGAATATGAGACTAGAGGTGGCTCACTGCTACCAGTCCCCCAAGCAGACACTTTTTCTTCAACACACCTTATTAAAGGCATCCTTTGTCCACATAACCAGTGCAGTGCCCTTGGCAGAGCAAGGAATGAACTGCTGGTCACAGAGGGAGCATTAGGGTGGGTGTTTAGTGTCATTAAACCTGCTGGTGCCATCCTAATCAGCACCAGCCTCAGAAGCTGTGTGGGACAACAGCTCCTGTGATCCCATGGCTCTGCAGCATGGGGGAGGCAGTCCAGAGGCACAGCACGACCATTGTTACCTGGATAATCCGGAGAGCATCCGTGCCTCCTGTGTGAATTCAGATCCACATCTCTAAAAATGTGCTGCCCTACTGATTGCCTCACTACAAACACCCCTGCCTCAGCAATTTCCATCCCAAGAGACAAGGCAAAGGCTCAGTGTATGAGATATGCTCAAATACGTGTTGCTGCTCTGGCAACTTGCCCACCAGAGAGAAGATATGAATAATCTGTGACAATAAAGGGGTAATATGATGTCCTTTGAAAGCGGCATCTTTCAAAAATGCTTCGTATTATTTATGACCAGATATAAAAAAGCCACCAGTTAATACAGTTAATAAACCATGACAGGTTTGCTTTAAATGAGTGGGATATCTAAATCCAACATTATTTATTAGGCAATATGATTTTTTCCTGGTATTTATCCATCAAACTTGGCACCCTTATTGCACATGCATTGTGCAAAGTGTCAAATTAAAGTATTGCTTATAAAAATAAACATTAGTTACTGAAGTGATCCAAATGCTTGATTAGAATGTTATTTAGGGAAGCTAATAAATATCTTTAAATAATAAATATCTTTATTAGGAAGCTAATAAATATTTTTAATAAATCTTTGGAACAGAAGTGGAAAAGTGTGTAAGAAAAATTTTTGGGGACTCACCTCCTTGCTATTCCTTTCTCCAAGGAAACAATGAGATAGAGAATTAAAGTGTAAGGAAAAACCTGTCTCATGAAGCCTAATAAACCAAAGGTGACACTAACTATTGTGGCATCTCTCTTACAATGAGAAAAAAGAACATAGTAACAACCAAAAGGACCTCAGCAGCAATTAGAGTGCAAGAAGCCATGAATGGAGAATGGGGTCTCTCTTTGGTTTCATTCCACACCATTATTTGACTTGCATTTTTCAGCTGGAGCAGGCTCAGTCTCCATAAATGCCCACTCATTAGGCACTGAGACCTGAAAAATGCTGAGAAGGATTCATCCCCACAGGATTCATCCAGGAATAAAGACATGACTTTTCAGGGAGAGATCAGGATCGAGCCTTTGAAACAGATGTTGGATAAAGAAGCAAATTATATTCAGAGCAGAAAGTTTATATTCTGTATATTCATAGCAGAAAGTTTATCTTCAAGAGCTTGGTACATGTGTTAATTTGGCTTTTGCAGCCAGAGGAGATACTACAAACACAAAGTTAAGTATTCTTTAAACACTTAAAGCTGACTTGATCAGCTTGGATTGGGTGATGAAATAGACGGGGGAAAAAGGGGGAAAAAAAGAAAAAAAATACCCTGTTCTCAAAATTTTGGGTACAATTTCTCTTCACACTGGGACAAGGAGAAGGAATTTCTCCTGTGGCATTAAGCTTTCAGAGGAGATTGAACTGAAGTATAAATAATGAACAGAAATGAAATGGGTTACTGCAGGCATAAGCTGAGAAATGTACCCAGTGAGCTTACTGCATACAAACTATTTGCTACCATGATTATTAAATATATTTATCTCCATTGGAAAACAAAAAAAGACTGAAACTGGGAAATTGTGCAGTCTCTGAGCCAGGATAAAATGCTTTTCTTTGAAGTTGTATCAGTTATAGAAATAGTAAATAGTTACTTCACTCAACAAAAAAATTTTATGGCAGTGAGAAGATTTTTGTTCAGTAAGTTCAGCTTTTTATTTGGAAAAATAAAACTGCATCAAGGAACAAGCAAAAAGTTTCACAGCAGAAGAAAAAGGCAATATTCCATTTCCAGAAGGGTCACAAACCTGCTCCTTTAAAACAACCAAGGAACAGACCCAGCCCAGTCTGGGCTATCACCCCAGTGCAGCCAGCTCAACATGCAAAGCTTCAGCATTAGGAACCAGTTCTGGGACTGTTTCTGAGACAGCTGCCCAACTGCTGACTTGCAGAATGTGATCCAATATTGCAGCAGGCAAATATGTGCCAGCTTGAATTTTCAGAAGTACTTGCACAACTGTATTTTAAATTCCTACCCTTTTTATGTGGTTTCTGTGCAGCCACATGAGCTGAAAAAGCAAATAAAGTAGCCATTCTTCACATGCAGGGCTTCTGTAAGCCTTCAAAATTGCTCTAAGGATATAGCAGTAGAGTACAAACATATTTGGATACAAGGTAAGCAGGAGGTTTAATAAGTATTTCTGGCCCAGTATCTCAAATTCCAGAACATCTGGTCTACATAAGATTACTTGTTTATTGTGTCTTTAGATTAAGTAATTGGTTCTTGGGCAGAAAATATAAATAATCTTTGATTTCTTGGCATTTATCCTGCTTTAAACAGGATAAGGGAATAGTTAATGGAGATACACCTTTCATATTGATGAAAAGCCATATCAAAACAAGCCAGAACACTTTGAAAGACTCAGTGGATATGGTTATTTGAAACAGAGCACATTGATTTTGCCACAGTTCTCATTAAAATTAGCTGCAGGCAGACCCCTAAAAACCACTGCACATATAGGAAAATTACTGTAAATCACTCAGGCACAGCAAGGTACTACAGTCAAATAGGAATTCTTAAGACTCTTCACTAAAGAAAAACTAAAAACTCTTTTGAGCATCTGAAAAAAGGGTGGGTGCATTACAGTGCCAGTCTATTGGTTTTAGTGAAGATCTGTGAACTCACAGCATTTGAAGCCCTTTGCCACAATGATGAGCTTCCTTTCCAGAAAGACACGAGCAAGTGTGAAAGGTTATGGAAATATTATTCAAATGCAAGTCAAATGAAATTTTATGAAGGTTACTGAAAGCAATATTCTTTACAGAAACCAAATGACAGAAGCCCTGCTTTACTATCCCAATCCCAGCAATGAAAACCTGATTCTGTGTTAAATATTTCTCAAGGATTGTCTCAAATCCCAGTTTTCTTGCATAAACTTGCCAGGAAATCTCTGCTCCTCCACTTTACCACAATTTATTAAATCTAATGCAATGCATAACACTACTTTATAGTCAGGCATCCTATTTTAGAAAGCTATGGGCAGTGCAGGAGACTTTGTTGAGAATGCAAATATTACACAGAGCAGAAAGAAAGGAGCAGAAATTACTTCCATTCTACCCCACAGGTTTATCACTTTGTCAAAATATTCTGCTGAGAAAATTATCCAAAATTTTCACCAATTGCACCATGATCTTATAAGTAATTTTTGTTTTGCTTTCTATGAAAGTCTGAGGGAAGGTCAAAATAGGAAAACTAAAAAGGGAGGTTCTAATACCACAATATACCAGGCATACAGTTAATAAATCTAAAGTTGCATTTGAAATTTTTACTGATGGTTGCCACAACTCAAATTTGGTAAAATTAACTGAGGTAAAATTAACTGATTTTATCTGAAGATAAATTTTCTAGACACAATACCACAGAATTTGGATTTGTTTCTCATGGTTTAAAGCTAAGCTAAAAAAAGGAAACAAGGCAAACCAAGGGTCAGCAATATTTACTAAGAGCAAATAATTTGCAACTAACAGCAAACATTTAATAGTAGCAAATTGTTGAAAAAAAATCCTTATCTCCTGGTAGTAGCCATATATAACCTATCTCTTTACTGCTGTTATTGCCCTACAAGTCACTCCTTCTCTAATTTTAGAGTACTGTCCAGGCTTTCTCTGAACAAACTAAAACACAATTGTAATATTATCCCAACTAAAGTTTGCCCATGAAACCACTGATCCAAAATGTCACTTGGCTGTTTAGGGTAGAAACAGCACAGGATCCCTGTCTGGGAGGACATCACTAAACTGCACGTGGCTTCATTTCTTATATGACTTTAAATACTTCCTTTATGGACAGAAAACTGAGACCTGGCAGTTTCCTGTGCTGAAGGGATGTGGAAAGGTGTGAAAACTCTCATGTCCTCAAAAAGTTTTTACAGTGGGAGAAAAATCTTGGCTCTACTACTTTGCTGTTCAGTGTGAGGCTGTCTGAGAAGTTCAGTGCATGAGCTGAACTCTGGCAAGACCTTGGCTGCTCCAAGCTTAGTCTCCTTGCAGAAAAAAAAAATAAATAATTCCTCCCTCATTTATCAAACCATTGACCTAAGTGACATCTGCTCAATCTTCCACAAGGCAGTGCTTGACAAGAATCTGATTCTTTGGACCTGCTCCTTCTTGGCATCCAAATGATTTTATGATATCCTGGCAGCACACACAGGCTCTAAATCCATTTTGAATTACTGTTGGAACTTCCTCTTCAGAGAATCCTCAGATGACTTTTGAATTGGTCCCTTAGTCACATCCAGCATACCAATGCCATGTTCATACTGGGATTTCTAAACTATATTAATTTATTTCAAATCTTACCAAAACCAACCTACAGAATATTTCAATTGTGATTGTCTTCCAGTATTGCTACACTCATTTCTGTCATTAGATTTATATTTTATTAAGCACATAATTCCCAATTGGAGATTCTATCTAATTTCATTTGTTCATATAACCTGGTTCACATTCTAGACAATATCCATAGTTTAAGAGAGAAAATGTATTCCTAGGTTTATCTTTTCAGCAGCTGATCTGAACTTATTGAACTGATATACCAAAAAAACTGTATTTCATTAGATTATTTAGAATGAGCCCTTCCAGTCCATAATACATTACAGAAATACAGGAAAGCCTTTCAAGCCTACCTGCCTTACTATTTATTGTTAGTGGTATATGAAAAATGTAGCAGTTCAAATTTCAGGGTCTCATATAATTTTTTTACTTCAATATCACATGCTATCCTCTAGGTGTCTTTCTAATCCATTTACACTTTTACCCCTGGCATTTGCTTATTGGCAAACCTACTGCTGGATTTTTAAAGATTTAAAAGTGAAGTAGATTGCAGTAAAGTAAAAACCAACATTGGGGTAGCAGCTATGGAAAATATCACTTGGGTATTTTTTATTATCTACTCTGAAAAACAAAGAAACCAAACCCTAACTGTGCCTTAAGATTACAAACTCTAAACTGTGTCACATTTTGAACATTATTGAATTGGTGTACTTTTTGGAATTGTTATTCCTCATTCTGACTGTAAATCTGGTGAAACCACACCATTACTCTTTACTGTGCTGCTTCAGGGTGTTCAGACTTCACACTGAATTGCTGGCTGCGACCTAAAACACTTTTACAAAGGCAACTCTGCAGAGCCCTCCCAGGATCTCTAGGAAGCTGCATTCCATCTCACCTTCGACCTTTAGAGGGCAGTGCTCCCTTTGGATACCCGCAGATATTCCAGGAGGGCACGATGCTTCCATTACCTGAGAGAGGTAAAACCTGGAAGCAGCCAAAGGAATTTCAAAGAACAAGGCAATTTCTTGCTTTGCTGATATGGGGAAGGGAGCCCATTCCTCATGTGCCACACACTGGGTGAACCCTCTGCATTTTGAAGGGCAGAAGGGACTGGAGCCCTTGTCATTGTGGCTTTGACAATGGCACTCCTGTGGCTGCTGAGAGGAAAATACCTACAGTGGAAAGGGTAGAGGGAAGTAGTCACAAAAATGAAATGCATCATACTCCTACCCCACTTCAGTCTCATTTTCATGCAGACGTTTCAATAAGATCAAGGCCAGCACAGCTTCTGTCTGATTGAAGAATCAATACTGTTTACAGTTACAGATGTTTTTCCACCATGTTAAGGAAACTTCCCAGTGTGACCATTCTCATGGATCTCTGGCAGCCACAGTCCCAATGTCCCAGACTGTCACTGCTGGGATCAAGGCCCCTGCATAGGTTCAGCTCCAGTGACCCAGTGGGTCCCTGCTGGGCTCCCTGCACACCCACTCACAGTCACACCAGGTTTCCTCACCAGCTCAGTCCCAGGATTTCCACAGCAGAGGCTCAGGTGTTTTATTCCATAAAGCCATTGATCCATGGCACAGTCACACAGAAACAGCCTGAGCTGGTGCCTCCAAGGAGGGACCCTGAGCAAAGGAGCCCCTGGGCTTTTACCCCCTCCCAGTCCAAGCATGCCAAAGTCTCTCTCCTTCTCCCCAGCCTCAGCTCCTGCCCTGAGTCTCAGTGTCCCTCACCTGGCTGTGCCACAGGTCCCTGTGCCCTTTGTTGTGCAGAGCCTCTCGTCTCAGGTTCTCACCCACAGCTCAACCTGCAGCTCCACCCACAGCTCCACAGAATGCATTTCTCAAAAGGAAGAATGTACAGATTTCCTAAAGCCTCCCTCAAGGGCCATTAAAGGCAACAGTGTGGAGTGAGACTGAAAAAGGCCAAGAATTCACCTAGTGAAAGACCTGTGCTCTCTTTTTTACATGTAGTTTACCTGCCAATACTAAGAGTAAACTTCTCAGATTTATGTTTTAAAAGGAAATAACAAACCAAACACAAAGGGAAGGGAAGGCTCAGGGCTCTGATCCATGTGTCCCATCACCTGGTGGGAGGAGTGAAGAGGAGACAGCCAGGCTCATTGTCAGTGGAGCCCAGTGACAGGATGACAGGCAATGGGCACAACTGAGAATGCAGGAAACTCCAAGCCTAGCATCATACCCTGCACTGTGTCCTAACGAGCCAGGAATCACCCCACTGGGGCTCTTCATCTCCATGCCATGCTCAGGGACTGCAGCTGTGCCTGGGGATGGGCAGGCTGTGGCCAGTGCTGCTCGTCACTCACGTCCCATCCTCACTGACCTCACTGGGGGCTACAGGGAGGGAGGGCACTGCTCTGCACCCCAACACCATCTTTCTTGAAATACTACCTGATCACAGTCTTTAACATTTCAGCATGTTTGAACAGGGTTTTATTCCCTGTTCAAGTCATGCTTAAAAATGTTTTTGAGAGCATGTTTAGACACAGCAGGTGAATGTCACAAAGCTTCTGCTTTGTCCTTGTGCTTCTTCCTGACACCAGGAAGACACAAAATCCTGGTTTTGAAGAGTTCAGCTGAAGGGTCTTCACAAGCAGGACCTGCTTGACACCTTGGATTTGACATCATGGCCTGTGTTGCAGAGTTTTACTTATAAATGATATTGCTGGACACTGTAGTAACTTTAGATATGATTTCCAACAGGATTGAGATAAATCTATGGCCTTTCTTTCACTAGTAGCTAATTAGCACACAAATCTGTCCCTTTTCCTGTCACTCACACAAACTCTATGAAATAATTCAGAGGCATAACAAGAGGTCACAAACTAAAATGCTTTTTTGAGAGCATGGCTCTCTTTGCCCAGAGACATCATAGCTGTGTGCATGACATTTTGTGCCTGGAGGTCCAGCAAGTGGCCAGTTACTTCATGACATAAAAGGGACTGATCCCCTCCTTCTGACTATAAAAACAGCAGAGCATAGTTTCAACAGAAAGCATATAAGGCACTGTGTTTTTTATAACATTTTTATACTATTTTTAAAATATCTGATATGGCCCACTGAATTGAATTTCACCAGTAAGAATGGCAAGGTGTAAGAAAGTAGACCTAGTAAACTTCTGAAAAACATTCATAAGGCACATTAGTCATTAGCTATCACCACTTACAGCCCATGAAGGGCATTTATATTTTTCAAGGTCAGGACCACAGGATAACTTGGAGTGGAAGGGATTTCAGGAAGTCTTGTCCAAACTCCTGTTCAGAGCAGGATGCTGGATGTGTCTCAGAATGCAATGCTTTATCCAGATGGCTTAGTAGGTAAATATTATCCTCACCCTATTTGCTTGATGCAGCATCACAACCTTGATCCTAAATGCATTTGCACCATGATTGCTTTCATGTTTGGCTAAAGCCTTTACTTTTTACACATCCTTGGAATGTTCTTCCTTGGGTTAATAGCCCTTCTGTGTGATCTCTCAATGGTTTAAATCAGCAGCCATCAAAGGAAAGCTATTTTGCTGCCATAACTTGACGCCAAAGAAGTGTTTTGAGGTTGAAAATGAAAAAGTTGTCCTAACATTTAACTCAATAAGTAGCCCCAAGCCATGACCTAGTGTTCAGTCATAGAAATTCACATATGAAATAAAAATGCATCTGTTTAACTATTTAAGTGGAGATAATTTGCTTCTATGAGAAGCATGAATTTTAGATCTATGAGAATATGAGCATCAAATATTTTTCTTTTTTTTTTTAACCCTTTAGATTTAGGTTGTTGGTTCAAAGTAAGTTAAAGTGAGGCAGCATATTTTAACTCACAGTGCACATTCACTTGTACTCATTGACAGACATTGAAAACAATCCATTTATTCATTAGAGAGTGCCAAAAATAACTCAGCAGTTTCTGTTTGCTTCTATTCATAGATTTCCTCATTTCATGTTAATCACTTCTTGCAGCACTTGGTACCTTGCAAAAAAAATTCAGAACATCTTGAATTATTAGTTGTTTACTGCATTCACAAAATAAAAATGAAAACAGTACTAATAGCACTTCATAGTCCCATGTAATGAGATTGGGGTATTTGAATCCTCTGCAATGTACCCTGCCATTTTGATTAATATCATGAATGGCAAAGTAATTTCAAACACACAGATGCCTATTCAGATGTGTGAAGACAATAGTTATTTTAAGCATTTCTTGTTTAAATGTAGAATTGGGAAGTCTTAATTATTATTCTAAATTATCATAATAATAGTTGAATTTGGTTTGCCTACTGTATCTCTTGATTAAGCCTCAAAGGTGTATGCATTTGTACATTTTTAAGGTTCCATTCCATTATTAAATGACTGACATTTCAATAAGAGGCTTAAATTGAACCATAGCAAAAATTGAAGCAGAAATAGTAACACTGACTTCTGCAATAAATCCTGTCCCTAGGGCCCTTTTGAAGAGTGATGTAGTTGTTGTCTCCTAAATTGTTTGTTGAAGAGGTTTTACAGTAATTCAACAAATGAAATCCCACAGATAGCATTCCATTTCCCACAAACTCTGAAAAACTGATATGAAAACTTCCAGTGTCATAGTTTATGGTGATCTTGTCCTGAATAAACTCATAAACACTTTATTCTGCCATTCAGTTGATCTGTTGCTGCCTCACATTTGGATTGATGGTTGACAGCAGCGATGTATAAATTATGCATGCCAATTTACTGAACACCATTAAACCCAAAGAGTATGGGTAATTTCAATAATTACACATATAAATAGTATTATTAGCTCTGTCAAACTCAGTACCTGGATAGCATGTCAGTATATAATATCTGCCAGGGATTCAAGAGGTTCAGGATTCTGCATGAGGTGGGTGACTGGAGAGGTTCCAGCTACCATTTCAACACAGCTCCTACCTATAACATGCAACCTGGCACCACTCTGAAGATGCAGGAAAGTTTTGGTGTTGACTGATCTGTCCACATCTCTGGTGCATTATTAGAAAGAAGAAGATAAGAACTGAAAAATAATTACTTTTAGTAAATACTGCACCAGGGGAGTTTAAATGACTGTCACCAAAGAACTGGAGAACCTTTTCCTCTGTATTGCTGAAACTTTCAGGTACCTGTAAAATCCCAAGTTGTCTCTCAAGTGATGTGCCTGGAAACTGCTGCTTTACACCCAGAGAGGAAAACTCTGTTGCTGTTTACCAGCATCCCTTCAGTGCTGCCTACAGGCCCCATGATGGAAGACATTGTGCAAACACCTAATGAGCAACAGCCACAAAAAGCTACTTTAAATGGACAAGGAAGACAAAGGATTGGCCAAACATGTGCCACATTTCTGTTTTCATCAATTGTTTCAGTGTATGCTTTAGATGGGCTGTACAGACAAGGCAGTGTCAGCCTTGATGTACATGGAATCCTAAATTTGTCTGGAATTCCCAAGTGAAAATCTTACAGAGACTGCTGCTAAACAACCTGACATCTACTTTCAAAGTCTCAACAGAAGTGGTGGAAACAGCAAGTTTTGTTTTAATTTTAAAACTTAGCTCAGAGAGATTAGGTGATTTTTTTGTTCAGTGTGAGTATATCAGCCTGACCACTGGAAATAATAATGCAAAAGAGATTTAATGTGACCAACACTATGATTATTAATCCAAGAGTTGAAAAATGTATATCCTCTGCAGTCAAAATGTTTGAGCAATGTTCTACACCTCCTGATTGTGTACTTACATAAAATGCTTGTACCCACACAGAATTCTGATTTGGCCTCACAATAACCTTTAGAACTCCATTAAAACATTTTCTTTACATTATTCACTACAGAGACAACATGCTTTTGACTTTTTTTTTTTTTTTGCTATTGCTACCAATGCCTCAGTTTCATCTTGAGTCATTTTAAGACAATTTGTAGGTAACAAAAATAATTTAAGTAACGTAGATTATTGAGCATGGAAAAGGAAGGAAGATGCATATCATGGAGAACAAGATGAAACATAGCCCATTAAAGGGAAGGTAAACATAATGGCCATGTATGATGTGTTACAAAACAGCAGCCAAGGGGTTAGAAACTCCTCAGAATTCACAGACAATGCTCTTCCTCAAGCTGGAAAGTGCCAGGGAAGCACAGGAAACTTTCTTTTTTTGGTCCCTCTCATTTTAATAAAACAGCCTTTTAGACAAGCAGAGAGGATTCCTTATGTTGTGTGACTCTGAGGGGTGAGGATGGGAGTTGATGAAACAGGTTCACTTCTTTTCCCTTCTTGGCAGCAGCCCTCTGAAGAGTCTGGGCAGAACTGCCTGAAATGTTTGGTTATCCCATGCATTGGGAACCTTCTGGAAAGCATCAAGCTTCTCCAACAGCCCATTGTAATCCCTCTGAGCTGCTTAAGCAGACAGTAAAATAAAAATCTCACCCACACTTTTCTGATCTTTTTTTTTTTGTGATGATGTTTCTAACTCCCAGGCTAGGTTACACTGTCAGAGAGGATCTGTTGATGAAATAAAACAACTCAGATGTTGCCATGTGTTGTCATCTGATAGCAATCACTCATAATTACTGCCACCAAGTGCCTTCAGCACTCACACCAGCACACAGCTGAACTGGATCAGCTGAGCCCTGCAGCCACCAGAACCACACTGAATCACACCAGCTCCTAATTTGCCCTGCTTTTTGGAGTGTGTCGTGTTGCACCTTCTGACAGACTGTAAACACACTTGCAGAGCCATCTGCAAGGTCCCCTTTAGCAGGACAGAAATAATCTAAAATTCCTGCATTTTAAGGATGAAGGGCCAGCCCCTCAGAGCCATTCCCCCAAAGCTGTGCCCTCTCTATCCTGCCCACTGATACAAACACTGCAATAGCTAATAAAAAGCCTTAAAAGTCAGTGAAATGACCAAGAAACACTTCTGTCTTTAATTTCATTGTATGGAGATTATTATTTCAAACTGCCAAACTGAAAAGAGACCTGCTGGAAGCACCAACTCATGAGCTGGTTGTGCTCATCAACCACAGAGACACAAACCACCCTCTGGCACCCAAGGAAGGGCAGAATCATGCCCAGGCTTTGTGTAAATCATGGCACAGACCCAAGGTACCAGCCAGACTGTAGCTTGCCCATTGAAACTCATGACAGAGTGATTGTTTTGTTTCCCTACAGTTTTCTGGCTGTACAGCATTTTTACTTGAGTACTCCTACAGTCCAGATTGAGCAGCACTCTTACCTCTTACTGATTGTACAGCAGAAATGAATTTTTAGCCTGTTCTTGTGTCTTCCCTTAAGCCTTCTCTCCTGGATAGGAGAAGTGATTGTACTTGTTCCCTCTGTGCCTGATTTGCTTTGCAGGAACATCAGCACCAGGAACAGTCAGAAGCAGAAGCTGAATGCAGAGAGCTCACAGACTGCTCCCCACCCCCTAGCAGGTGATTGCTGGTGTGATTGTGGCTCTCTGCCTATGCTGTCCCTTCACAGAGGAAGATTTCTAAGTGCTCTTTTCTGTTCAAAAGACAGTCCAGTAATTCCACGTGCAAGTGTCTGCCTGCAAACTCTCCTGCTCAACAGCTTAATCACTTTAGCCAGAGCCCACCAAACCTGCAGACAACAAAATAGGGGAGATTTTTCAGGGAGTTACAAAGTATTTACTGCATTATTTACCAGTTTTTCACCAGTTTTCAATTTTTGAGTTTTATTTAACTTTTTTTTTGTAAAAACATAATGCTTTAGAAATGTCCTTTTTGAAAATGTAGAAAAAAATACTTAAGCACGCATGCACACAATTTTTCACTTTGTTCTTTGAACAGTCCCACAAAAATTGTACACCTAAATGTTTGTGACCAAGTGGAAGTGCTCAACAGGAAAAATCCCTGGAGTATTTTTCTGAGACTTCAGTGCCTCTCACTGTTGCTGGTGCTTCCTCTTGTGTGATGGGCACTTTGGAATGAAGCTCACTCATCACTGAAATCCATTTCATTACTTCAGCTCTTGGAGTGAAAACTGCAAGAGGCACAAGTCTACAATGGAATTTTGGGAGGGCAGGGAATAACTCTATCTCTGAGTAAGTAGTTTTCCAGGGAGCTTGGGCTAAGTAAATGATATTTATTTGCATAACTGGAAATCAGTGTAGGGGGAGCAGGTGAACTGAAACCCTACCCAGAAGACAAAATTAATGTTTACATGAGTTATTTCTAACTTCTATTACTTCATGCATGCAACAGGTAGAATTTGGGATGGAAAGAGTACAAACATCACCACTATTCCCAGTTTTCTCTTGTGAAGGTATGTGGACAAAAAAGAACAGGCAGCAAATATCCCATTTAGAAACACAGAGGAAACTGTGAAAAGACATACTTAGTAAATAGAAAGGACAAAATAATAGGGAGAGAAATATTTGCAAATTTTAAGAGGATAAAAAGTCAAATTTAAAGCCACAAAATATTGTTTGGTATTGTGATGTTAACAAACATTCTGGAATATTGCAGGAGGTCACTTCAGACATGGACTGAATGCACCTGATTTCCATAAGAAGTGAAAGGACACAGCCAGATTCTAATCCCAGCGGTGCAGTCAGAAGTCACTCTGGGTAAGCAATGCACAGAGATTAGATCCCATTATTAGAAAACATCCACTTCACTTGGCTTGAAGGAGTTTCCCTTGCTTGATAACTCTCAGGAACACAAAGCCCTAAGAAGACTCAGTATTCAAGTTCCACTCCATTTGTGAAAGTAAATTGGAATTTACATTATTGATGAAAATAATTTCTACATTTTTGTACTAAATTAAAATCCAGTAGAGTAAAACTGATATTTTCCTCCTTGTGGCAATTTTTCATTATTCCTTATGAATTTTTAGTCTGAGCCTAGTCTGAACAAAGTCAGCTGAGCCCCACTGGCACTAGAGCCACCCTGAACTAAATCTAATTTTTTTGTGTTTTACTGGCAATTGATCAACAATTATTTTTATGTAGATCCACAGGACACTGAGAGGATAGAGATAAACCAGGCCAAAGGGAACCCAAAAGACACTGCCCAAGTAATCTGTCTAATGAAATTATCATTATCCGAGGAGGAAATAAAAGGAATTTTTCTCACTGAAAATCCAAGATACTTTTCTAGCAGAATATGAACTAATTCAAAACATCTGGATGATAAGAGAGTTCCTAAATGTTCTGAGTTTGGATCTATGTCTGTATCCAAGGTACAGACCTGACCATCAACAAATGGGAAAGTTCTTCAGGGTAAACACTGTCTTTGGGTCTGAATAAGAGTTACTCTGACTTTAGGGCTGCAGGTGAATTGGAGTTCTTTCAGCATATAAAACTGTCTAATCCAAAAAAATTATTTAGGATCCATTTGAATTATGCCTTACCTAAAATCAGAGGAGTGATCAGAACCTAAACACTAAACACATAGAAAAGCTTCTCACAAACTAATTCCACAAATATCTAAAAAACCCAGTCTGTTTAGGGCATAATAAATAACCAGAAAGGATGCTACACAATTAAAAAGCTAAGAGCAAAGACCTGAATTATGCCTATCTCATTACCTCGTTAAACAGAAATGTATCCTGTATCTTTTATTTACTCAATTCCATTATGTTTTCTTGGCTGTTACCAGTGCTGTCCTTCCCAGGGTCTGTCCACATGCCAGCACCTTGCACAGCCCTGCTATGCCTCCTTTTATGATCCACCTTTCAAATGTATTACCATCTGCCTGAGCTTATTTCCCTTTCACCAAGAGGTTATTTCTGAAAATGCTCAATTTCTTATAGCCCCAACCTTTAGCCTTCCTTTATTCTTGGAGAAACAGGTGGTATCTTTACCTTCCTGAACGTCTGGAAGTGCCTGGTGCTGCATGAACAGGTCATAAACAGGAGAGGGAATCACCACAGCAGCCATCATGATGTTAAGGTGCTCTTCTTCCTGTTCCACTCTTTCCTTATTGTGTTGACACAACAGATTAAAACCAGATTGACAGGAATTCTGACTACATGTCCATGGTTGTTTTTCCTTTGTCCCCTGTTCAGAACTACTACAGGCTGTAGTCTCCTGCTTGTCTCTACATTAACAAACAGGACCCTTTTCTGACCTTTTTGTTTCCAGAGATGAGAAAAAAAAAGAAAGAAAACAAAACAAGTTAAATCTTATTTAAAATACAAGCAGTGACTGCAGTGGAAGAGGAAGACAAACAGCACAGGAAACCTGGTGGTGCATGAAAAGACAAAACTGTCTAACTGCACATCAAAACTAACTCCATGTGCAATAGCCTCATGGAATAAAACCTAACCCACACCTTTGAAGAAAACTGAATGGGAGTTTACATGGACTCATTCTTCATGCATCCAGGAAAGGGTGCTCTTGGGGAAAACAAGTTCAAGCAGCTTTAAACAAAGCAGGTGAGCCCTGGGCAACTGCAGGAAAGTCAAGGGTTAAAGCTGCCTCAGATAGCCAGAGGCTCCACAGCTGCTTCCAGTGTCTAATTGTCAGCATCTTCTCTCACATCTAGAGTGAGGAAAGCAGGGGGAATGCACCTTTCTCCCCTGGGAAAAATGAGCATGCACATCTTGTGCTTGTGTGTGTGAGCACACCCACAGAAACATGCACAGATGCAGGCTGGAGGTGGCCTTGAGTGTAAAGCAGACAGACAGTTTCACCCTCTTAATGGATCTGTGCCTGACTGCTGTTTTCCTGCATTGGGTTCTTTCATTTTTACAACCAGGACAATGTTTGGCAGCCAGCATCTCTCAAAAGACTGTTCATGTTGACAGGTACTCTCTGCACAGAAATGTGAAAGACTGGCATGTGAAAGACCAGCTACACTTGTCAATAAATGGACTGGATTAGTTTTAACTTTTTTAAAGTTTATTTGTTTTACTGAAAATTGCTCCCCAAAGCATTTTTAAATACCTCTGACTGGGATATTTGCATACTCAATTTACTTTACTGAGACACAATATGTTTTCTGCTACGCACTCATGAGAAAGCAGCTAAACAAAATACCTTAGGAGCAATATAACACCACCAATGACCTCAGTCTTGGGAAAAGCAATAAAGGAAACTCCCTTTGCAGCTTCAAAGCACATTTAAGAAAGTGGCAGGGCCATTTAAAGGTTCTACTAGAGATTCCTCAGGTGCCCTCTGCAGATTTACACATTAGAGCTATTTTTCACTGTGCCCTCTCCTATCCTTTGCATGGCACTTGTGAAAAGAAGGGAAGAAAATTTACCCTTTCCTAAAAACTGGTTTCAGAGTAGGTCCATTTTCTCCCTGATTTTAGATGTAAGCCACTACTCAAATAGTGTTTGCTCTTCAAGATCAGCAGAGGGAAAATAAAATGCTCATGAAAGGAGAGAGGGAGAAAATACCCTCAGAAACAGGAAAGACTAATACAAACACTTGTTAGAATTTTGCAATTGGGGCCAAAATTGACCTGAGAGAATACTTTTAAACTGCCTCTGAACTGTTATAGCACAGCTCACTTGATTTAGAAAAGAAATTGAATCCCAGATGACACAAAACCTGCTATGGATGTTTATAGCTTGGAAAAGAGAAAACTTTCCTGCAGGGCTTGAATCAGTGTTGCTAATTCCCTTCCTCCCAGACATCCAGCTGCCATAGCAAGCAACATGTAGCAGCTTTCTCTCCCACCCAAGGAGACACTCTCAATAAAAACCACAGCTGAGATTTACTCTGTGCAAGAAAGACCCCTCCACCTTCAAGGAAAGCAAGGTTTGCTGCTCTTTCTTTTAGGAAAACCAAGGCTTTCACCTTAGCTGGGAAAGGAAGGGAAAGCTTGGAAAGTGTACTTAATATGCAAGAAATTACAGATGGAAAATACTTATTAGATGATTTAGCTCACTCATTTTCCAGTGCAGGATATTCTCTCTGGTAATGTAACAGTGATTTCATTGAAGTTACCCACTTAGTCTCACCAGCCAGAGCTTATCATTCCAGGGAGTAACTGCACTGTCAGGAAAAACTGTTCCCTCAGTCATCTTTATCAAGTGCTATCCAGAACAGACACAGATAAGGGTTGAACCACCGTGGCACTACACAGCAGTGTTAGAAAAACAAGGAAGATGTTTTTGCCTTTTGAACTGAGCTTTCAACACAACACAAAAATCCTCCCCAGACCATCCAAAGGCAGGTCCAAGATGTCTGGGTTAACACACAGCCTGCTCTAGTCAGTGGCCAAGTTGGATAATCTGCAATTTAACTGAAACTGTAAAATGAGAAGGAAGGAAAAATGAACAAAAGAAGGATTAAGAAAGTAATTTTTGCTGTAGGTTTTCAAGGTCTCTTCTGTGGTCCATGGGAGGAGCTTTCCCATAAACCTCTTGATTGCTTCATTAAAATTCTCCCTTATAACTCTTTCTGAAAACAGCATGGCCACTGACAAAGCTGCCTATCATACTGACAAATATTATGCCATTTTCCCTCTTAATTTCCTCTTTAATTACTTCCTTTATTTATTGAGATTCCTCTGCTTTCAACCCTACTAAGGCCACCCTTTGATTCTGTTTTTATGCAAATCCCTAAAAAGTAATGTTCTGGTTACTGACTAGAGTGTAAAATGCACAGTGGTGCAATATTCCTCTCCAATAATATATAATTGTCCCCCAAAACCACTACTAATTTTCCAGTTTTCCCCAGCATGATGAACAAACACAGACACATTTCAAAACCACAAGGGCTGTGGAATTTGAGTGCTTTTAAAAATCTTTGCATCACAAGAAGGGACTTGTAGTTGTACACAAAAGCAAAATGTAGCTTTTCTAGGATTAGATCTTCAGCCTCATCATGACCTGATCTCACATTTCCATCAAGTTTCAAAGGTTACTATCAAACCTTCAAACTGAGCTGGCTATCTAAGTCCACTCCACTAAAAGCATTTTTTTCCAAATAATGAATTTTTCCTTACTCATGTAAGTGAAATGTTAAAATAAATTTATCCCTTTAAGTAGTAGTGCTGTTAAACAGAAAAAATACCCAATCAACCAAAAAATAGGTGGATCTTGACATCTCAATATCTTTCCTTGCAGAAATCTTGCAAGCAAAAACTGGCATTGACTACTGTTAAAGTGGCCACTTTGCTACTGAAAATCTAGTTTTCAAGTATTTTAGGACAATGCTGAAGAATTTTCAGCCAATGAAGGAAGTGTGACTTTAGCCCCCAGAAAACAGCCTTTAGTTTGCTGCAGGTAAACCACAGCTGGAGCCAGCACAGGCAAATGTTTCTGTCCAGAAAGAGCATCTGGTTTAGTGATACATGCAGCAATTTCAGTCTGGAGAGGACTCTTTGCCCTCCCCAAACAAGACAAAAAGAGTTTTCCTCTTAAATGCAAAAAAAGTTGGATATTTCTCAGGCAGAACAGTGTTTGGAACACTATGTTTCATGACTGCATACAGTCATTAATATATTTACATGAATATATTTACATAAATTTACTCACAGTAAATTTACAATAGGTTAGGAACTCTGTTATGAGTTTTTTGCCTTATCTCTAACTTTAAGTATTAATTGCTTTTCTTGCTTCTGGTTGCATGTTGTTATGAGATTTAAATTAATCCATGTATATTTTTTTCCTCTTAGATGGAATGGACTTAATTAATTTTGTAGATCAGATAGAACAACTGAGTTACATAAGAAGAGAAGCCTGTACAACACCAGTTTCAATAAAAGAAACAAACACAAATGAGAAACATCTCATCACTTTGCTAACAAATCCTGCTCTCTGCTTCTAATCTTCAGGGAAAACCTGGACAGTATAAAAACTGCTTTAGAGTTTCACAGGGCTCATAGCAGAGCACCACAGGGCACCATGGTAAAACTGATTCATCCTGGCCTGTCCTTTCATATGAAGATACATTCTAACAAACCTCCAGTGCCCATATTTGTACTGCATGCTTTCAGAACCAAGTGGCAGAGATGCTAAAAGGAGATTAAAACTGATATTTAAGTACATTTCAACATCATATGTGGTCACATTCTTGAACCTTTCAGCTTTTATCTTGTATTAATGGATTTATAACACTGATAAATTATTCTTTCTATCAAATACTATTTTGTGTACATTACATGTGAAACATGATCACTGCACCTTTTGTAAGAGAGGAGCAAGAGAAGAGCAAGAGAATAACAAGTTGAGTAGCATCAGTATGAGTACAGAGTAACCAATGAATCTGTTTATCCACACCTTTCACAAACAACTAGATATGTATGTCTCCTGATAACAGGAATTTTATTTGGTTCTCCTTTTGGGTTCAATCTCAAGGTGAAGTGGCAGGAATCAGTCCTGTTGCCTGGGATATCTCAGGCCCTTGTCCTGGCCTCAGTGGTCCAGCTCCCCCACAAAATATGCCCTGCACCTCTGCTCCAGTTAAAAACAAAGGCCAGAAATAGCAAATCATTGACACAGAACTAAGTAAACTGTGAGTGCAGACATTTCCCACCACTCTCAGAGAAAGCCCAAAGCATTCAGCATGACCCTGTGCTTCCTCCCCACTCTCTCAGAGCTCCTGAGGCCTCTGGCTGCCACACACACTGCCTGCAGGCATTGAGCAGATTTTCAACAGATCCACAAGTTTCATCCCTCCTCCTGCAGCAGTCCTGAAGGAATATTATGAGCTCCTCTTTCCTGAAGAGAAGAGTGACATGAGAAGCATCCATAGGGAAGTGGAGGCAGGAGGGGCTGCAAGCACAGAATTACTCACTCCACAGAACAGAAAGCACATGAACATCAGGGAATTCAATATATTGGAATACAATAACCTGCTGTCAAAGTGTCAGAGGAGTAAGTGGGGCTCAGATGATTTTGGATCAGTTTATGTAGGCGACTTGGCAACCCAGAAATACCCCAAAAGCACAAAGGGAATGGGAGTGCTATCAATGCTGCAAATTGGCACAGAGTCTCAAGATGTACTCGCAGTAACTTTTACACAGAGAGGAGCTCTCTAAGATAATTGCAGGCACCATGTTGCCTGCTTGCTTCCTGCTCTAGAGATAAAAAAGAATTTCAGAGCAGTGTAAGTGCTCAAATGAACTATTGCAAATAACTTCTTCAAAGTCCTAGTTCCCACACTTAGAGCCAAAGAGAACTTTTTGTCCACTGAAGCCTGTTTTCTCCAGTGATTGACTCAGGGCTACTCTACTTTTTCAGTATATATTTGCATAGCTTGGGCAAAAAATCACATACATTAATTCCCTGACATCAGGACCATAGCTAGGCTGCTAACATCCAGTGATCTCCACTTCCAGGCTTTTCATGGATTCAGGGAAGCATGTAAATGAAACATTTTAAGCATACACAGGCTCTGGTTTAGTTTTGCTCATGCATCTTTAGCTTGCAATCACACCAGTGGCCTAGGAAACATCATATGAGAAAATCACAGAAGAAACAAAATGCAGGTGGGTTGGAGATTAAACAAAGAGTTTATAATCTTTAACAAAAGGAAGTTCTTGAAAGCATGTGTGCTCTCTTTTCTTTGGAAGTTCAATGAACTTGAAAACAAATCCCAAACAAATGTAAACAATAGCAAAAGAAAATAACCCGGATGTTTTCAGGTCAGATTGAAATTCAGTGTTTTGCTCCTAGTAACGTATGCATGCATTTAAGTTTGCTCAGAAAACACTGATTTGGGAAGGATTTGTAGGTCCTTTACCACATCAGACTTTTAAAATCACTTCCAAGCACTTTCTGACATATAACAGGCAATTATTACAACATAGAATTGCTCCAGTTTGAAAAAAAGTACAAGATGAAGACCACAAAGTTAGTAAGTATTTTGTGCAATAGCATGGATAGCTTTTCCACCATCACTGTAAATGTTCTACCATGAAAACAGAGCAAGGGGAACATGCATCAGTCCTTCTGCCAAAGTCGTGCCTAACAGAGAGGGCTGCCTTGAGAAGGGAAACGTGCCAGATTCCTCCTCATCTCCTGCCAGGAGGTGCTTCTTGAAGACTTTAATGACATTTACACAATGAGAAAGAAGGAATAGGCCTGCTTTCCAGTTCCTTAAACCCAAAATCACCAGTCCTCCTCAGCATTACTTTAGCATCACTCACCATGGCTGACTGGTCTCACGTGCAGTGGGCCCTGTTTAATTTTTTATCCCTCTCAGCAGCAGAACATTAAAGGGTGGCAGGTTTTGGGGAGCAGAATGCTGTTTGCACACATTAGGGATGACATGGGGTAGGATGCTGTAATTCTCCCAGCACAATGCATTTCATGAATTCCACCCACTATTGCATTATGGAGTGGCTCCATTAGGGACACAGCCTGGCTGTTATGTAGCTGAGCTCTGCAAGCTCACAGGGCTATAAAGATATATAAATTTTATTAGAAAAATAGATTATATGTAGGACCATGACACCACTTTATAAGCTGTGTTATTTAGACCTGAAGTGATAAAATGCATCAATATATTGCATTTCCACTGTGTACTAATTTTTTGTCTCTTTCCCCCTGATATCCTTAATCTCTAATCTGTGCAAATCCTGTTGAATTCTACCAAGGCCATTTGGATTGCTTGATCTTAAAATCGTTTTGTAACATAAGCAAATTTATATTCTGCTTTTCATCCCATCTTATGAGTCACTCTTAAGAAATTACTGTGGCCCTAAAACTAGCTCTTGCAGTTCAGCCATTAGTGTTTTCTCTTATTTAAGGATGTTTCATTAATTTTTGCTAAGGACCTTTTCTTTGTTTTCTTTTTTTCACTTTAATCATGAAATGGCTTCCCTGCATCTTCCTTTTAAGTACCACTAAGGATTCACTAGGAAAATACAAATATTTTCACCTGCAAAATCTGAAATTCAATGGAAATTAGAAATATCTTTTTTTGTGGGGGAATACTTTTTACTAGTTTCACCTTTTACAACTTTTTTATCCCAAATAATTTTAAGTGCATCAAAAATATTACAGCCAATTGTTGCAAAGCTGACAGCTAGTGCAAAATTACTTATCAAGGTAAAAAGAAAAAATTCAGCCATCTTTTTAAATTATCTTAATTTAGTCAGAATTTATGTGGAACAGCATGAATTTCATATTGCACCTCCCCTATGCAGTCTTGAAGCTTTATCATCAGTTCCCTCTTTTTGAACTTAACAACAAATGCACATTTATAACTTTAGCATTTTAGAAGATGACACAGAGCTCTCACCTAAATTTTTTACTGACACTTGGTGAACCTTTCTTTACTGGCCACAAAAATCCCTCAAACTTGGGCATTTTCACATGTTGGACTTATGGCTATGAAAGCAGTATTTGAACACTCATGAAGACAGTAGGAGGTTGGAAAACTGGACCAGTTCCCATGCTGGGTTCTGGGACAGAGGGAAAGTTGTCAGAGATGGAAAGAGTATGCATTGACAGGACAAAGGGGAATTGATTCAAACTGAGAGAAGGTTTAGACTGGATATTGGGGAGACATTCTTCACTTTAGAGATGGTGAGGTCCTGGCACAGGATACCCAGAAAAGCTGTGGCTGCCCCATCCCTGGAAGTGTCCAAGGCCAGGTTGGATGGGGCTCTGAGCAACCTGGGATAGTGGAAGGTGTCCCTGCCCATGGCAGGGGGTTGGAACAGGATGATCTTTGGGGTCCTTCCAACCCAAATCATTCTATGATTCCATAAAAGTTAGTGTTTGTAACTATCCCACAGGCAATTGGATGGCATGAGACTGATTGGTTATTCCACAGTTACAAGTGCCTCAACAAGGAAACCCCCAAACTCTCTTCCCTGGACACTGAGAAATGCTCACCCAATCCTATTTTGCTTTTGTGTCTGACTTCATGGTTTCACCCCACATGGCAAAAATAATGAAAAAAAAATAGGCATTCTCAGGGAAGCTTCCATCCAGGCTTGTTCCTCTCAATTCCCCAGGATTTTCAGGTTACCCTAGAAAAGGCTAAATGTGGTACCATATCCTACATCAATGCCACCACTCCTGTGCAGGTGCTGTCCCTTCACTGGTCTCAGTGCCATACTCTTGGTAGGGTCCTGTGGAACAGGATTATGTGTTTCCCTGGTATGTGTCCACACATATTGTCCATGCTACACCTTTAATTTTACATTAAACTAAGACAGCTGATGACAATTTAGCAAGAATTGCTTCAATGAAATTAGTGCAGAAATGAATACATGCTTCTAGGCACAGGAGACACACCTAAATGGAAATGGATGAGATTATTATGTTTACAGAAAAAAAAAAGGCGAAATACACAATTCACATTTTTATATCCTGTTTAGTGCAGTCAAAGAAGATCTCAGGTCCCACACAACACACACAGAACATTTTAAAGACCATTCTGGTTAGAAGTTGGGGTTATCTGGCATTCCTTTTCTTTTTTATCTCTCAAGGAGAAATACTTTTCAGAAACAAGAAGCTGAAGGACAGCTGTTTGTCTAGAGCACTATTCTGTGCTGAATGGACACTGACCTGCCAGCCCCTTAGGGAATGCTCTAACTGGAACAGAGAGGCTCATACTGGCAGCACAGCAAGGCAAATCCCTCTGTGAAAACAGCTGGGGTATCACCCAAAGAGAGGCAGTAACACCTTCAGAACCCATGGGGACAGTGTTTCCAACACAGGTGTATTTTCCCTGTCCTATAGCTCCGTGGAAATCAGCAGTGTCACACTGAATGTGACTGAGCTATCTTGGTGGGATGCCTTTTCAGCTTCTTTTAATGCACACAGTGAGAAATTTTGTAAGGCAATGCTAATAACAAGATGAAATTGTCATGTCTGAGTGAACATCAGCATGTAGCTACAAAGGTGCTCCTATTTTGACCTCAGCTGTCATGTTGCACATGGTACTCTTAATGACAAATTATCTTATATCTTTTTTCTTATTTTCTTTCTCCTTCTGTTTCTTTTCCTTCCTGCTGTGGAGTGTTTTTTATTCATTACTGGTGGCAGGCTTGTCCTAATTTTATTTTTTTTTCTCCTGCTGAGGTGCAGTAAAATAAATTAGTTTAATACATTTTATAAAGGTAGTTGGTTTAATTTTCCCTTTGGTACATCTGATGATATAACTACTTTAAAAAATTGGTATTAAGATAGTTTGGTTTAAATGTTTTGTGATTTTCTACCTGCCGTGGAAGATGCCAAGTGCTTTAGTCTAACATTTTTAGAAGTGCTGGAATCAATTTCTTTTCCCCTCATATTGCTGCCCTGAAGATACACATTTGGCACACTGAGGATTTATTTCTTGAAAATATGAAGCAGCAGTGTAGCCTGGTTGGTTTGATTGCTTTGATTGCTTTGATTCTAAACTGTTCAGAGCTTAGAAATAAATTTCAGCTGGGAAACACAGTCATTCTCCCAGAAACAGAGCTTTTCATTTCAGAACAGCTCCATCTGGGTCTAGTTACAATATTTGGAAGGGTTTTGCTGTTTTTACCTGTTGGAGTGTTATGAACAACGAGAGCAGTAAAAGCCTGACACAAAGAAGTACACAGAAATCCAAGCCCTGTTTCAATGGGGATTTACAAGCTTAGGGTAGAAAAGCAAGGAATTCAAGTCTGAAAGCTTTCCAGGTGTTCCAGCAAAACCTCTTAGTCAAGGAGCTCCACGTGGCACAGGCTCAGTCAGCACTCAGAAATACCCAGAGCAAGCAATGCTCTCAGTAACAGGGCAATTAAAACAGGTAGAAGAAGTCAGACACCAATCTGGGATAAACAGTGGCAGCTTCTTGCCTCTAATGTGGCTATGAACAATTCACTTCCATGAGTATTTGTCCTGCAGAGAGAAGCAAGGGTATCCCAAATATCCCACACATGACCTTTATAAGGTAACACAGGAGAAGTTTTTTAAAATATTGTTAGAAGAGCAGAGAAAAAGTTATGGTCTTGTTGAATGTTTTTACCTTGAATCTTTAGATTTGTGTATATCCAATAAAATACACAAAGGCAGCAGAGAGCTGTGTGCTTCCTTTTGACCAAACAGGAGCATGTTCTGTGTCACTTAATGGCCTCATTCCAGTCCTTTCTGTGCTGGAAATAAAGCCATTCATGTGCAAACACAGGTGGGATGGGAGCTGAGGTATATAATATTTATGCCCAGGCTGATCTACAGACAAGATACCCTAGTGATAAGTTAACAGATGCTGGCAGTCTTCACCCATGCTCCACCAGCATTTAAAAATTCAAATCTGTGACAAAGGAATCCAGGAAGATCTGTAACCAAACAGAAAAAAAAAAAAGCAGATCAAGGGAAAAAAAAAAGGATAACATCCATTTCAGTTCTCTCACTCTTTTCCAATATTGTAGGACAATGTAAAATATCAGATGAGACTATGAACCAAAAGGCTAATAGACAAACCCCAGAATGAAAACTTTCCAGAAAAAAAATAGGAAAAAGTTTAATCATGGGTCTTAGCATAAAAATTCTTCAAGTTATTCTTTGTTTGGATCCTATTCCAACAATCAAGTCTAAGAGACTTGAATACATTTGCAGCTGGGTGATAGCTACTTAGAGATCCAAACCATAAATTAATTGGGATGCAGTCTGAGGGGCAAGGTCTAGCAGCAATTAACTGCATCACTGGAGTTCAGTTGTCCTGTTTCTGTCAACACCACATTTTCTTTTGATAAATAATGATGCAATTATACAAAACATACA
Organism: Alaudala cheleensis; assembly: GCA_013398995.1. Lineage (NCBI taxonomy): Eukaryota > Metazoa > Chordata > Aves > Passeriformes > Alaudidae > Alaudala > Alaudala cheleensis. Next base: position 89,308 of record VWYE01005078.1, on the reverse strand, counting down.
AAAATCATGATGAAATACTCAAGACCAGATAGTGATAAATATTATTCACATACAGGCATGCCAACATTATGGGCTGATTCCAAGTGTGGTCTAAACTCTCTTTATTTAATGATTTTATGACAGCCATGTTTATTTATAGGAAATAAATAATGCCAGACATGTGTGTGCAAACATACAAATGTAATATTCTCCAGCACTTGTTTTAGCTTCTGTAGGAAAAAATATCCCATCCCAAATGATTAAGCAGAGAATAATGACTCAGCAGTTACTTTAGTTTCTTTCAGAGAAGTAGAAGGTATTTCTTTCCTGGCCATGATTTCTCTTCCCTGCTAACAATCTCCTGAGAGGTTTAAAAAGCGCCAGTACCAGAAAGTCATAAAGCTACAAAGGGCATTCCAGATTTTTCTGTACCATCTGTCACACAGCCCCTGTTCTTGGCCTTCCTTCGGTGTCATGACAAACATGTAGCACTGAGATTTTATAACAAACTTGAAACCTACACTGTGCTGTCAATATTTTTAGTCTCTTTGGCTTTCCAAGGGTGAGCACTTGGCCCATCACTACTCAGGGACATCCCAGTGGGATCCTCAGGGATGGGCAGGCCCTGTCCCACAGTAGGAGCTGGTTCCATCTCTTGTGGGATGGTCTGGCAGGGACTGCTGTGGCTTCACAACTTCGTGGGATTTGTGTACAGGGAGGAGATTTGAAAACTGTTCACATAAGCAGGGGAGTGTAAGTGCCGTTATACCCAATTAATGGTGGATAAATATAATTTGTTATCATTAAGTTTAGCTCTGTCTGACAAAAACATGTCAACAAAGCGGATGAGAATTTTTAGCAGCAACACATGCTGTCTCCAGCTCCAGTTGCATCTCTGCTGTTTCAACTCCTCACTTCCTTCCCATTTCATTCTCTCCTCTACCACTTTGTGCAAGGGAAAGGAAATTGTTTTCTGGCTTCTAGAGGTGACCAAAAGAAGCCTCTGAGGCATGTAGTTAATATAATCTATTAATGGCCCAAAAGGTGCACTGCAGATGAGGTCTGGCTTCCCCCAAAGCAGTCAGATTGCCAGTAGTTCCTGAGAGCAATGGAAAGGTAAAAATCCCATGCAACACAGATGAAACAAACAGACCTCAGTCAGAAATGTAGCATTTGTGATGATACTTGCATTGGAAGAACAGCTATGATAATGGTTGGGGGAAAAATACATAAAAATCTCAGTGTATAATAGCAATTATAGTCTCAATTTTCTCCTCTCTACCACTTTGAAAGCACTCTATTTTTCATCCATTTTTCCCAAAAGGTATCCTGTTTCTCTGAATTAGAATTAGCTTATCCCTTGGCTTTAGCTATGGTCTAATGGCTGGACTGAAGTTTAGTTTTGAAAAGTATAACCAGCATAAACAATTTTAAATGAAAAGTCATCTGGGAAACTGCCATCTAGGGTACACTCTTCTGAAGATCAGATAGCTCAGTTTTCCTTTTGTGAATTCAGTAAAAAGGCCTGATTATGTTTTTCTAATCTGCTCTTTTCTCTAAAGACAGTCAAGTTTTTAGATTAGTGTTTCAACACAGAACAAGTGAATCACTACCTTAGTGAACAACAGAAAATATGCAAATTATTTTGTATTGGGAAAGCTTTTAACACCAAAGTAATTAATTCCTTTTTTTTTAATGTGCAAGTGCAAAGCCAAATCTATAGTCTTATTTACCCTAGATTTTTAAAATAGGGTGCTTTAAGTGGCACAAATGACAGTTTGTTCTGTAATTCACTGGTCACTCCTCATTCTCTATTCTGTCATTCCAGCCTGCATCACAGAGGAAAGAACAAAATTTGAAATTAATTATATTTTTAGATATTTCAAAACACAATTTAGCTCAGTCTTTATCTTTAGTAGTGGCTGAACCAGAAAAATAGGGAGGAATCCAAACTGCAAAGTTTATCACTCATTCTTTTTACTTAAGACTCCAAGGTCACAATTAGCTAATGACAACCAGGGAAACTAATATAAACATAGCTATAAATGCAGGTACAGTTTCTAATGTAGGTCATATTGTGGCATCAGATTGTGCAAATATTTATAACACAACATTTTTTTAATGCAAGAAAACAACTAACTTTATCATCTGCCTTCTCAATGCACTGGAAATAATTACATAAAATACATCAATGTCCCTAGGAGAACACAGGGAATTCTTTCCAGTAGCTTTTGTACACCCTTCAGGAGTGTTATGAGCACAGATTAGTGACCATCTACTGAAGTATCATTTGTGGGGGTGCACAAAGTTAGCATCTAAACCAGCAATTGTAGGATTGCTCATAAAGTGGATAGATAAACACATAATGAAACATAATGCATAGGGCAAGGCAATTTGTTGGGTTTTATTAGCATCTAGTTTTGTCATTCATTACACCAATGAATATATCTTTTATTTTTTCAGTCTCTTTTCCTCACAGGATTACTGCTCAGCAAGAAGAAGCTCATCAAGAGTCTCAGAGGATGGCTGTCAGGCAATATAAGATATTTTCAGGCTTATGCAGTAATCACCTTCCCAGTTCCTCACCATTTCTGGCACAGAAAATATTTACTCAGATAAGGTTTGCTACTGCTGAGGCAGTAAAAGAGCTCACAAAAAGTTACTGGTTTCCTCAGCACAGTAATTCTACGATGCAAATGCTCATCTTTTATTCATTCATTTTTAAACAACCTCATCCATAACCCCCTAATTTCTCTACCTGGGTGTTTCCTATCTACCTGTGCACTTGCATTTTCCCTTGGATTATAACCAAAGTAAGGCTCCTTGGCTGTGACAGGGTTGCACAGGTTATAAATCAGAGGCTGGTGTCATTTGTGGATTTGCTTCCTTCCAGTGCAGCTAAGGGTGCTTCAACCCAGGCAAGCACATCCCCACGTTTCCCTTCCTTCAGTCTCTCCCTGCCCCAGGCAGAAACAAACCGAAGATGAATTCCCTGTTTAACATACAGAGATAGGGAAATTTGCTGCTAATTACAGTGGTTAGAATTCCTAATGGGTAGGAGGGGGGGGTCTCCCGAGACCACTCCATTCCATAGGCAATTCCCTTAGGTTGTTAAGTTTTCCTGCTCTTTTTCAGAAAATTTCTTAACAAAATTACTAGCAGCCTTTATCAAGCTGATATTGTAATTACTTTTGGGAAACAAATGGTATCTGAGGAAAAAGAAAACCACACTTCCATGCTTAATTTAGTAATGGGAAATTTAGAGAGAGAGAGAGAGCTCTTAATAAATTCTCATGTCTTTCACAAATGGGATGAAATAGGCCACTTGAAGCTTCATTTGGGAGGTTAATATTAACAAGCAGATCTGTGACCTTAAAAAAGTAAAAAAGAAGCCTTTAGTTCACAAGTCCTGAAAGAGTTTGACCATTCCCAGGAATCTGGGGAAGAGGAGTGTGTGTGCTCAGCTGCCCACTTCCGACATTTCACTGCATCACCATCCTTTCCCTCTCTTTGTACAAGTAAAAGACTTCTCCTCTTTTCTTGTAGATGCTCCCATTCTGTCTGAAAAGCTCTTACAGATGATGAAGAACAAACCCCAGTCTGAACTCCTGCCCTAACCCTGCCCTCTCTTCTCATGTTAACGGTAGTGAGTGTGAGGAATTAATTCTTTGTTTTCTTACAAGCTGGGACAACACTTAATGAGGAAAACTGTGTAGTAAGAATCAAGCCCACGAGCAAGAAAGGCAGGATCCCACTACAAAGCATAACGGAAGAGTTCTATCTGTCCACACATCCTTGGAGTAGAAACCCTACAGATCTTCCCTTTCCTTCCTTCGCCTTTGAAAAACTGCACATCCTTTGACTGACAAAATCTGTGATCATTTCCATAACCTCCACCCCTCAATACTTAATGGAGAAGCTATCAGAGAGAGGCTTGTGTCCTTAGAATCTTGTTATTATTCCAGTTTGAACTTCGAACTCCTGAGTAGCTGGTGCACATCACAGTCATAGATTAAGTACATGACAATGCAGACTGCTTACAAGGAGATGTTGCACTTTGTGAGCTTACTGAATCATTTTTGGTTGAGAGTAGGTTTGAGCAGAGCACTAAGTCTCCTCCCACTGACATTGATACTCTGGTTCCCATCTCTTGAACATGAACGTGGTCCAGCACTGAGGGTTTTTACAAAATCCACTCACAAGTTAATTCTGGGTGCTCAAACACGGTAATTTTGTGGTGCTGTGTTCTGTGAGGGTGCAGTCACATCAGCCATGCAAACTCAACCACCCTAAATTCAGCTGAAGCTGCAAGCCTTCATTTGAGAAGGATGGTGCTGAGGAAGTGCCAAATGCCAGTTCCTAACCCTTCCTGGCACATGTTTAAAATTCTGACCTCATCAGAGCAATGCTGATTCACAACAGCTGGGGCACTGGCACTTGCTGGTTTTGAGAGATACACAGGGAGAACTCTGGAAATGACAACTGCATCTCACTGGTTGTGATAAAATTAAAGTGGGACCACATAGGAGCTCTGGGAAAGCATTGACCTCACATTTGCAAGTTCACAATGCTATAAAAATGCTTTAAAATGTGCCAGAATGACACTTAATGTGCCAGTATGACAAAATTTTCCAAAGATCCTTAATGGGCCTAAGGTACAATTAAACAATTAAAAAGAACTTTTAACAACAGAAATTACCAGCAATAAGCTGTCCCATTTTAGGGATTTGTTGCATTCAGAGCAAAATGTTCCTTTTTGTTATAAACCGGTTAACCTTTAAAAATGTTGCTTTTGTTAACACAAGAGAATAACGAGTCCTAATTTAGTAGGTTGTTACATAAGTATAACCAAAAAATAGTCACAGAATTTGCATAGAAAGTCTGGGAGAAAAATCCTGAACCTAGATATCCATATTGAAGAGAAAAAAGCACTTGTTCATAGACACAGAATGTATGTAGGGCAGCAAAGTGGAACGTAGCAAATTGAACTGCAGGAGAGAGAGTGATTTTAAGATCTATTGTCAACATCCACTGTAACTCTTAATAGTGACAGGTGGATTTCTGGAAGCCTGCTTGGAATATGCAGTAAATCAAAAAGCTAGAGATGGTAACACGTTCCCCAAAGTCTTTTGTCTGCACTAGGGTTTGAAATTCTTATACAATTTCCTCTTCTGCTTAATCTGGAGACTGTGAGATGATTCATTAACGGTCTTCTGACAACTAATTTTTTATAAAATACATATTCTCTGTATGCAGCTGGAAGTATAGAAACATTCAAAATGGTGAAAATTAATTTTTTTAAAATTAAAAATGTTTGGCTCACATTTTTATTCACTAAACATTTCAAAGATGAAACTGTTAATTCCTTTGATAACATCTTTGAATCTCTTCAAATTTTGTCTTTAGAAATTTTCTGAAATGCCTTTGGTAAAAAGTGAAATTAGCATCCTAAGTGTCTATTCTTACTTCAAGAGATGAGATTGTGTTTTTAAAATAATTTGTGATTTTTAATCAAAAATACTTTGGGTGTGATAAATTATTTCAGTAATCAGGCTTTTACACCACTATGTTGTCATTGCCTCTGAAAATTATTAGAATAACATCACCATGGCAAATTTTTCTGAAAGTATTTTCCATTTTAAAAAAATAATGGTTATCCTTTAAAATACTTTAAAATCTTGCCTTACTTTCTGTGTTGTTATAATATTATCAGAATTAACAACTTGGAAATGAAGGAACTGAACAGAAAGAAGCATTTGTGCATTGTATAGTTCTAGTGTAGAACTAAATTAATTAATTCAGTAATGCCTATCACATAAGGAATCCAGTGTTTAAGAGTCCTGCTTACTGAGATTATCAAATTTATGAGGAAAATAAGGACTTGGGGCTGGTTTACATGAGTGGAACACTGTAGCATTTATGTAGCATCCAAAATGGCTCGCACTTGATTTTTTGGTGGTTTCCAGCTACTTCAAATACTTCACCACTGTTTACCAGTGGAGATCCATGCCCTTATCACTTGCCTGCAGAGGAGTTGGATTCTGTGTGGATGGGTGGATAAAGAGGCCCAGAGTCATTCCTCTGTTTTGCAGACAGAGTAGAATTTGTTTCAGATTCCAGTCAGGAACAACTGTTTTGCTTTGAGGAAGCCACAACTTCCTCATCTCTGAAGAAGGCCACTTTATATTTTATTTATTTCTACTTAAACCCTAATAGAAATATCAATCTGAGTGAAGAACTGAGTACTAAATCTCCTGACACAGGTGATGAGTGAATGGAAAGCACCAGAGACATGAAGAAACCCCTCAATTTGGCTTTCTTTTTTTAGTCCCCTTACCTCCTGTATAGCCAAATATTGTATGGCTTATTCAAATGGGAGCAGAATTGCTCAGCTCACACAAAGCTTTTGCAGTGCTAAGAGTCTGTAATCCACTATTCCCAACTGAAATACTCTCTTCTATTCAGCTGTGTTCTGTTTGCAGAATGTGGTTCTGAGCACTGAGCTGCTGAAGTTTCTGCCCTTCCAGTGATGACAAAACCATATCCCTGTCCCTCCCAGGTGACTATTCTTTGAAAATTAAAGAGCAGAATAATTCCTGTGAACAGAGGGCAGTAAAACCACAGAACTGCAGCTACCAGGACAAACAAATCCATTTTCCTGAACTACTGTTGTTGTTAGCTGGGGCTCGAAGACCTGCTGCCATGATTACCTATCACCCATCATGAGAGGATAATATCAATCTCTAATTAGTTTTGACACTCTCTGAGGGATGAAAGGTGCTATCTAAATCGCAAATTTATTCCACCTTAAATGTAGAAGTGAGAGTTCTGTAAGTCAGTGTTCAAGCAAATGAAGTATGAGCTGTTCTTTGTTATCCTCAGTATGTTCAAAAATCCTCTTCACTTCTTCCTTTTACTTATGAATTCTCTGTATATCATCATCCTGTGCAGAATACCATTAGCATGCTTAAAACCACATCACATAACAAAGACATAAAATTATCTGGAAAGTAAAGCCAGCATTCAGAGTAGTTTCCCAATTAAATGCTTCCATTTTATTGGAAATAAGAAAATTGCAGATATAAAATCCAAACATTACTCATAGCAATAATCACAAGAGAGGAATGTGAATGAAAGGTTAATAAGCTGTACTCTAATTTGCTTTAGAGTGTGTTCTAGATGTAATTTAGGAGACCAAATTTAGGAGATTTCATTGTCTGTGCAGTAACCAGTAAGAGGAAAGTGCCTCCAAGTGGCATCACACAGCACCCTGTAGACTATGAAGCATCCCCCTGTAGATGACAAAGCTATCCCATTTCACCAGTGATAGTGCTAAAGACTATTAATCACAGTCTTTTTGTCCATATTTGTGAGAATGAAGTGTTATTAAGTAATACGCTAAAATTAATATTTTGACTACACCACATCTCTATGAGTTAATTATTGTCCTTATGGAATCCCCAGAAAACATTTTCATCTTTTTCCTTATTGTAGTACTCTGTATGAAAATAACTGTGGCTGATCTGAGTGAAGAGAATCCAGAGGCACCTACTGAGGCAAACAGTGTGCTTCTCCTTGACTTTGATGGCAGAGGGATCTTCCATCCCTACATGACTTTGCACATACTCAGCAGAAGGATTTATTATAAAATGTGATCTAATTATGTTCATGTTAAAAATTTTATTCCAGCTTATTTGAAAATACTACTTATTATGATAAAATATAATTACTTGTTTTCTTCATTTTTGAAATAGGTGAATATTTTGGCCACCAGTAGTAGATTTTACCAGACAAACAGTCAGATACAAGCAGCAGCAAACCAAAGACATCTGCTTTATGTGCTCTTCAGGCACTTTATACACTGAGAGATGGAGAAAAGGTGATTGATTTCCAGAATATGAAATGCTATTGAGGAGATTCTGATCTTCGTCATGTGACTTATTTTGCATGACATTAAAACAAATAATCCAATCATACTGGAGCTGTAGCAGCAATCATGTGATGTCCATCACAGGAGATGTGAGGTTCCTATTCCCATAGCAACATCTGTAGCACTCACACTAATCACTTTAAATTAACCTTGATATGAAAAAACGCCCTGGGGATAATGCTGTTGTTGTGGTAGTTCACATGAGTAGCAGGATTTTCTAATAACACTTCAGAGCAAAAATAAGGGTGATAATGAGATGTCCTGTTAGGACTTTTTCTTTTTTTTAATATGCTTTAGTTAAACCACTACATTAACACCAGCATCAGGATGGGTATCATAGATAACGAGCTGTCTTATTGATTACTGCCCTTTCATTACCCACTGTGGCTAATTTAGAGTGTGCACACAAACCAAACTACTTAAAAGACACAAACCTGACAGGGTATCTGAAAACATAACTTAATATTTTAATACTTCACCTCTTCTTAAATGAGAAAAAGTAAGACCAAACACATCTAATAGTGTCTTTTGATAAGATCCTCTCATTGCATGTACTAAGTTACAAGCCTGTGGGATTTCAGTACGATAAAAGAAGTCTTCAGATTTTGAGCTGAGCTTCTCTGGTGGGGAGTTGTCTGCTTGGAAGAGCAGAGCATGATCAAACAGTTTCACACAGCACTTCTTACTCCATGAGTTGAAGACTTTTGAACTTCAGAGGGAATTTTATAGTGAGAAGTCTTTGCACACATGAATGTATCCTTCCACGAGAAGTACCTGAAGAGCCTGCTGGGAGGTGCAGACTTGCACGTATGGCAAAGGTACCCACAGCAGAAACACGTTTGAGCTCATGAACTGGCAAGTGAAATTAACTGTCCAAAATGCTCAAACCAGAGCAGTTTTGAATGCTAAAATCCAAGGTATGCAGACAGGCTGAAGGCAATAAGGTCCCTCAGCATGCTGGCCACCCTCTACAGGGGATGGTGGTGTGGAGAGGATCCCTGAGGCACTTCAGCCAGCCCTAAAGATCCTGGAGAAGGAGCCAAGGTGGAGGCAGCCCTGCTACAAAACAAGGCCCGCTCCCCAACCCTAGCTCAGCTTCTGGGCTGCCTTCCCTTCTTTTAGTTTTCTTTCCTGCCTTATAGTTTAATGTCAGTGTTTATTTTATACGCATTTATTGTTACTACACCAAGGTTACAGGCCTGTATTTCACTGTAGCTTTAAAATATGACACTGTGTTATCCTACTGCCTCATTTTATGGTGACTAGTTTTAATTAGAGAAGGAAAGCAGCAGCATTATTAGTCTACCAGAATAATGGTTATACAGCTTTCCCTGAGAAAATATAGATACTTACCAACACCAGCTAGCTGTTAGGTTAACAAGGGAAAGCAATATAAAGCAGGTGCCCATAACAATTACAGAAACCCAGTGTTAAAATTTTTCTTTTCAGTTCTTCCATATCACTAGCCTTGGAGCAAGCAAGGCCATTTAATGACTTCTTTTTTCTACCCCAATAATTCTGTCCTGTGGAATTAAAATTGATTTTCCTTTAGCTCATGAAGATCCAGTATTGGCTGTCTTTTCCCTGATGCAAAGCCAAGGGAACGCTGTGGAGCCTGTCCATAAACTTTAGTGGACATTGAGTCAACGTGTAAATATTCACCAGTGACAATGACAGCAAAAGGGGACAGCAGCATTTTGACTCTCAGCAGGGCATCTCAGTCTAAGAAAGCAGTGCCAAAGGCTTTTCTTACTCAAGCTATTGAGGAAGAAAGAGACACAGTGTGAGCTGGAGTTTCTGGTTGTTAACGAGCCATCTCTGCGGCTTAAAACACAAACTTCAGCGGCGAAATTACACCCTGAGCAAACCTGCCCTGCCAGCCAAAGCCCCCATTGTGCTTTGCTCCTGCTGTGCCAAATGACTGCTGACACAGCTGAACCCTCACTGCCCAGCCACACACTTCAAACTCAACATTTTCCCTGCTCCCAATCTTCCTGGGTCACGCAGGGAGTCCCAGGAAACTGAGTTCTCCAACATGAAAGCAGCAACACCAGAGTGTGAGGGGATTTCCATTCATCCATCTCTCACGTAGGAATCTTCTGTGTCTCAAAGTGGTTGTGTGGTGAGATTTTGAACCATCATAAAGAAATTAGCAAGCTTCCCACATTTTCTTCACTGCTTGGAACACCTTTGACGGGGCTGATGTGCAGTGCTGATAACAACTGCTGATGTCAGATGTGGGTATTTCAATTTAAATGACAAGACCCTTTCTTATTTCCTAAAAAAGCTCCAAAATTTATTGACTGAAATTTTGATAAGGTTTTGTTGTTCTCATGTACACTAAAGAGATCCAAGTTTTAACTTAGATTCCATTCCCTGGGCAAGAAAAATTAAAAAAAAAAGTTTGCCTTCATCCAGCTTATCTTCAATTCTCTAGGGGAAAAAAAAGTCTAAACACCTTTTATATGTACTAGAATAATTACTAATCTTAAAAGAAAAGTTTGCAAAGTTCAACTTTTGAGCCTTAATACACACAAATAAAAGATTATGTAATTGATATATAAAACCAAGCTCTGAGGTTTAACTTGTAAGCTCCTTGGAGCCAAGGACTGATCACATTTATCTGTAAAGCACCAGACACACTTCCCAGTTTCCTACAAACAGCAAAGTAACAGTGGGAACTTCTGGAGGACTCAACAGGGATGGTTTTGTTTTGTTAGATTTCTTCCCTATCAGCTTGAGACAAATGAAAGCTAGAAAAACTCATTTGCTTCCAGATAACAAAGTGCAAGTTCTCACAAAAACACACACCCATTTAAATAAAATGGTTTTTTTTGAAAATCAAACCAGTTTGCTGTTTGTTTGTTTGAATAAAATTGCTCCCATCATTTGAACCCCTTCTTTCTGCATGTGGAGACCAATCCCAAGCATACAGAAGACTGTGGCAAAAAGAATTACTGTCTCATTTGGCAAGGTTAGAATTACGTGGATGTTGATACAGTTTGCAAAAAGCAAATGCACCAAATTCTTGTTGTTAAGGTACAGGATCCTTTTGTACCATTTTCAATTCTATGAGCATACAAAGCAGTTGTCTTTCCCTCCTTTTCATTACCTGCAACACACTTTCTCTGATAGATGACCTTTTAAAAATATTGATAATGCCACCGTGGCTATTGTGACCTGCCAGAGGGACTGTGTAATTTGACAAGAATGAGAGATTTGCCCTGACTGACAAAGTAAATAAATTTTGTGAGGAGAACGTGACTGTGTGTTTACTTTGGCTTCAGGCAGACTCTTGCATTTCAAGGGAGTGTTGTATGAAGCAGAATTCAGAATTTTTGGTGGAGTTCTTATTGGTAAGTCCTTCTTGAGACTGTGTCCTGAAAAATATCTTGTGTGTCCCAAACACCTGCTAGTGAGTTATTAAATACATTTTGGAAAATACATCTCTAAGTTGTGTGTATATTCTGAGGGAGTCTGATACTGGAAGTGTTTTTTTTCCTGGGTGGTCAGTGAACTGCTGTCAAGCCATAATTTATAAAGCATTAATGTTTACAAAAGATGGTCTCTAGGACAAGATATATGTGTTGTTGGCAGTAGAGTGAAAGAAAAGTACATGTAGGTAAAAAAAGTAGGACAGGAGTAAATGCGGGTGAAAAAATAGGGCAGGAAATCATAAACATCAATTTTGCCCTGATATAACTGATGAAAAATTTACCAGTCAGGTTTCCTTTCATGCTTTTGTTCTGATTCTCTTACCACCATGAAAGTAAATTGTTGATCTTGCTACAGATGAAATGGATAGGAAAAAAATCTGTCAGGAGTATCCAGGAACAAAAGTGGATGATTTGTCAAGACAGCACAATTTTCAATAAGTACACACAACAGAAGATAAATCTCAGAAGCTTCTATATACAGATAATCATTTCAAATTAAGTGCATTGTACAAACCCCTTCCTAAAATGGGACTAATCCATACTGACAGAGTAGAAGTTTCAGGCCATTACAGTAAGAGAGATGAAATAAAAAGGAAGAGCCTCACTCTAAGTCCATCTTTACAAATAACAGCCAAATAATTTTTACATTCTGCATCAGCTGTACACCACCCAAGGCTGATCTCTCAGGGAGATAAGGTTTTTTTTCAAATAATATGTACTAATAAAACCATTCAATGTTATACTCAGGCACCAGACAATCTGGTTAAGATTTGATTCCTAGATCAAACAAATTGATATTTCATGGCAATTATTTATGCTTTGTTCTGAACTCTGCATGGTGCATAATAATCACATATGCTTCTGCTCACTGTCTTGTCACTTGAGATAAGTCATCAAAAGGGTGGATGAGAAACAGTACAGCTAGAGCTGAAAATACATTTGTCTGTGTCACCTTCACACCATATGTGCAATTTTACTATTATTTATTCCACTTTTCCTAGCTGTTGCTAAAATGCTTTCTGCAGATGTTGGAAGTGGTGCCAGGAGAAGAGCACAGCGCGAGGTCCTGATGCTCCTCAGGCTCCCCCAGCATCAGCAGATCCTAAGCACATGCCAAAATGTTCCTTTCACTCCTGATGGGAGCCCCAGCACATGTGCTTGTTTAGCTTCACTCTTCTGCAGATGCAGTGATCAAAAGAGAATCTCAGTGTCTAAGACTAATGTAGGAACTAAACCAGGAAGGCAGATGATGAGATAATCAAAGGGACAAATAACTAGGTCTCCAAAACTCTTGAATTGTTTCCCTTTGATATGCCAGCAAGGCTATATGGGGTGGTTCAGCAATTTACAGGCCATTTGTAGAAGAATAAATTTCACTTTTGAACTTCTATTCACTGAAAAATGCTTATGTTACATATCAAATCCTTTGTTGTCACACTGGGTAACCAAATCTCAACAATGTTTTCTGTTTTGTTGGTGGGCTGACCCTGATTGAATGTCAGGTACTTGTCATAGACAGGTAAATGATAAATTATATAATTATAAATTAAATTCTAGAAGACAGGCCTCATAAAATCAGGCCTGCTCTGTTAAATTAATAGTAATTTCTTCTAAGTTTAGCTAAGTAATTTGCAAGCCCCCATGTGAAAACAATTTCGGTATGAGAGCTCATTAACACAACAACCTATTCTTGGGTGAAAAACAGCCAGCACCTACATGAACAATAAGATCTGTCTCATGAGAATCAGTAGAAAAAATATGTAAACTATCTATAAATGCAGAATTTTGATGGACATGCAAAATATCATGTACTGTCCAATGAACCAAGTGTGAATGTATTGTCCACCAACAACATCTGACCCAGTGCCTTCTGATAATGCTATAAAATATGACCTATACAACAGAGATTTGGCTTTCCCACAGGAGAAAATGGAGTCTCAGCTGACTTGTTGCAACAGGTACCCACAAGCCACTCTATCATTCCCCTCTTCTGAAGGATGGGGCTGGACTAAAGTAATGTGGATTATAAAACAACTCACAGGTCAAGATACAGGCAGTTTAATAAAGCAAAATCAAAGTTCATGTTCAAAATGCTGAAAACAATTAATTTTGAAACAGAATCAGACAAGGCATATGAAACCCTTGTTGTTTTTGTGTACTTAATATCACTGTATTTACCCACAGTATTTAGGATCTATGTGTTTTTATAAATATGCATTCTCTCTGACTCTGGGGATTTATTGTTTTTTTTTAGATGTAGTTGAAGAATTATCTGTAAACTTACATCTTTGTCAGACATTATTGTCAGAAAAGAGAGTACAGCACAAGGATCTTGTAGACTCACTCATCCCTAAACAATATAAATGTATACACATACATATGAATTGGAAGGCAAAATAGGAAGGGTCAATATGGTTTCCCACATGTTCAGGACCTCTGTATTAATAGTATTTTAAAAAGTCAGCCTTAGACTTGGATGAACAGTATTTTTAATTTTCCAACAATATTAATATTCAGCCATTGTAAGAATATTTGAGATAATGGAAAATGCAATTCTCGTTGGAATTCCATTTCATACAGTAATAGAGAAGTGAAAAATAACTAACTCATTACTTAGAAAACATTTTCAAAAGGATTCAGCAGTGGTCCAAAAGACTTCAGGAGAAGGCTGTTTGGTCAAACTTTAGAAAAATACTTTATACCAGCCTTTTTTACCTTCTCCCAGCAACAAATGGGGAATGGAATCCTGGCCTTATATAACACTGTGGGAATGTTACTACTGACTTCAGCAGAGCTAAAATTATTTTTATCATAGTCAATTTATGCTCATCATGGAAATGAGACAAATATGAGGAAATTCCAGGTATTCTGTTTATTCATTGCTCTCTTCAAGAGAGACAGAAGATCAGGGCAGAAAGTATTGGAGACTGAATGGAATTATTCAAGAAATCAGAAGTGTAGCCTTTTTTAAATTTATTTGTTGTTGGTATTTTTTACACAAAGGGAAAGTGTAGATGGAGAAATACTTGAATGGTTGATTAAGAGTCTGTTCCACCCAGGCCTGTTAATGAACAGGGACTGCAGGTAGACCCACTGTCAAAACAGAATTGTCACTGTGTAGGATGTGATGAGAAGAATAATGAAGAACACACCAGGAATATTTTACTGTTGTTTGTTTGACTGCAAGAAACTCTTGGAAACTGCTTGCTGTTGTTCAGGTATGACAGATCTGTCTATCCAGGAGAAGGTAACCAGTAAAGAAAAGAAAGAAGGGATTCCCACAGGTCAGCACCTGTGGATAACCCCACTGACAGGCTGGTGACCTGCAGGAAGCCCAGAAATGCAGACCTGTGGAGCTCATCAGGCAGAAACAGGAGGTGTGAGGTGACATTTACACCAGAGGGCTCATCATCCCGTGATAATCTCACTGACTGACAGAAAGACTTGATTGCATAAAGCAGGTTTTCTGCCAGCATTCTGCAAGGTGGGTAACCTTTGATTTTAGAAGGGCTGGAGTTACATCTAAAAACTATGGAGGCTTCTGGCAACTGCCAGAAGAGGAAAGCAGTGATGCTGCTGCAAAGCAGGGGCTTTTCTGCACTCTTTTAGAAAAAGTACAAAGTAATCAACAGACAGAGTGGCTCCTAATATCTGAAACTCATTTCAGATCAGGTGGAGCCTGGCACTTTTTCCCAGACAAAATGGGTTGAGTTGGACTGAGTAGTTTCTACAGGTTATGTACAATACATCCCATCCTGCACCTAAGAAAACTTGAAATGCACTGTTTGCATGCACAGTTCTTTACTGCAGCTCCCAGTGAACTGCAGTTATGAGGTATCATCTCCATATTTGTCAAAAAATAGCTAAAAAACCCCCCTGCAACCTGAATGTTACATAGGCTCACTTTCATCCTTTATCTCAGAGAGAACTGGACTTTCCTGGATTTCCCTTACAGAAATACTGCCTAAGGCTAGAAATTGCTCCCTTTTGCTCCCAAATTGGGGCAAAAAAGAAAAAAAAAGCGTTTTTTTTTTTTGTTTTGTTTTTTTGTTTGTTTGTTTGTTTTAATTAGAAGTTCAGCAGTCTTGCATGCCGCAGTCAGTTTAGTACCACTGACTGAACATCCCGAGTTTGGTGCTCATCTGTTTCTTCATATGCTGGGCTCTTTGATCAAATGACATCTATGCTGCATCATCTGAAAACAGATTAATTTCCCTCATTCAAAGGACAGATGTGGCAGAGCCAGGAACCTTATGCAGAATCACATGGAATTGTGTGCAGCTCACTGGAGACACTCAACCAGCTAAAAATTGAAATGAAACTGTTCACACAGAACTTTTATCATTGGTTCAAAGAATGCAAAACAAAACAAACGTGTCAAAATTGACATTTTCCCACAGAAATTATCAACTTTAAAAGGAAACCACAGATACACAGAGGGGAAACACAAGTTCTGATTGGCTATACTAATTACCAATGGCTTAATGAAGAAAACTGTAACATATTATGTTTGGTGCTTAATAAATAAAACTGTAAAATATTATGTCTTGCTCCATTAAGGTTACATTTATCTGCATCCTGGCAGATTTGTGTGCTACTGACCTTTTACTCAACTTTTATGCAGTCCTAGTTTCTAGTGGGATTGTAGAACCAAGTTTATTGATGAGTTTTATAATCCAGAGATGAATTATCAATACAACACAGGTATTTCTATTTTTTCTCTTTGAGGAAGCACAGCTTCACGTGGCTGTAATTAAAAATTATCAATTAGCCTTTTTTTTTCTTTTTAAACTGGTTTCTAACTTATGTTTAATAAATGACTAGGAAATACCCAAGCACAACCAGCAAAAATAAATTACTGCCTACACTAGTACTGTGGCTACTTTCAGATTTGCAGCACATGAACTACAAATCTCTACAGGACTGTAAAAGTATGAAAGTATCAAACTGATGATAGTGATTTGTTTTGTTTATCTAAGACATGAACTCTGTAAATGCCAAAGGAAAATGACCCTGGGTGTATCTATCAAAGGGTATTAGCTCTGGGAACATACTTTACTCGACTAAATCCAGTAAAATGATGGAATATTTTACCGGACAGAGTCACACTGGGTCTGGGAACAAATTAGGTGTTTCCTTATTTTTGTATTTTTCTTCCTTTTTTGTTTCCTATTTCCTTGTAAATCTATGTGTCCATTTCCTGTGCTCTTATTGGGATGATACCATTTTCTCCTTCATGTTACATGGCTTTCATCTTTCTTAGCTTCAGAGTACCAGCTCCATATTTGCCTCTGGCCAAATTCCTGCTCCAGACCCAGGGAAAAGCTGTATTTCAACAATGCTCCTGCTCTCTNAATATTTTACCGGACAGAGTCACACTGGGTCTGGGAACAAATTAGGTGTTTCCTTATTTTTGTATTTTTCTTCCTTTTTTGTTTCCTATTTCCTTGTAAATCTATGTGTCCATTTCCTGTGCTCTTATTGGGATGATACCATTTTCTCCTTCATGTTACATGGCTTTCATCTTTCTTAGCTTCAGAGTACCAGCTCCATATTTGCCTCTGGCCATGGCCCCAAATTCCTGCTTCAGACCCAGGGAAAAGCTGCACTCCAACAATGCTCCTGCTCTCCCTCCTTTGTCCATTCCCCCAAGGACTAACCACAGGAATAATCAACAAGTGAGTTACACCAATCTTTAGGCTATGTGAAAATAGTCTGATGAAACAGTGGGATGTACCTCATAAATAAATATATATAAAGCTGATAGAAGGGTATTTTTGTACGTTAGTAGGTACAGCTAAAAAAAAATTCAGGAGAGGAAATCATACTTTTCCCTCCCTCTTTCCAATGGCAGCATGGTGGTAGGACAAGCACATTGCTCATCTCTGTGCCTCCTTTGGACCAAATGAGAATTTTCAGTGAAATGAAAGACAGAATGTCCTTGCTCCTGCCATGCATGACAGAGGGAAGCTTCGAGTAAAGTCAGCAGAGGGCTCTGCACTGCTTCAGCAGAGGTCAGAGGTAAGATGTTCCACACCAACACTTTAAAAAGAAATCATTACTGTATTAATAGCTTATTTTCTATGTGTGCACATATATATTTAGGGAGGAAGAAGAGAGATATTCAAAATAATGAAGTAAAACCAATGATTTTGGATGCTGACTGTATTTTGCCTTAATATAAGCTTTAAAAAAACCCAAAAAAGGCTTTGATCTTAAAAATGCTACAAGCCTAACAGATTTGACTAATTTTTAGACATTTTTAAGCTACAGGGAATAACTCAGGGGTGTAATACTAGACTTCCAATTTTGAAAGACTTTTCCATGACAATTGTATTTGGGCTTCCAGAGTTTGTTGCCCTGATTTTCAAAGACACTAAACACTGAACTCCAAGGTCTGTTCACCTTGGAGACAGAGGGTGAAGCCTGAATCAGCAGTGGGTAATAAGCATTTATGAAGAGCAGACCACTAATTTATATGCCTAGAAATGGACAGCAACTGAAATGAAATGCAGGTACCAACACTGGAAAATGCCTGCCCTGGATCATGAACATGAAAAAGACTCCAGGGATGCCATTAAGTGAATTGACCTCTTGTGTGCATAATGGCCAAAAAAGCCAACAACTGCACCTTTGGAAATTTAATTTAGTAAGGACAACAGATGATGGTTTTGTTATGAACTTTTGATTGTTATGAAAACACTGATTGCATGGCCTGTTTCCTTAGAAACTAAGCAAAAGGTGACACATTCTGTTGACTTTCTATTATACATTCATAACATCATCCCTCAATTCTAGGTCATAAAGAATTTATGTAGGACATTAATCATGCAAAACCATTAAATTGTTATCTCATTTCAGTGATAATTGTTTACTGCTATAACTGCCTCATGTTTTGTTCCAACAGTTGGACTGTGACTAAAATGTATCCTCAGAGCAGTGTTGGCAGAGAAGATTAACTTCTTCAGAGAAAAGGAGTTATGAAAGTAAGGGAGAGCTTTATGACTCTGTATGATAAAATATGACTTGTAAAAACTTGGTAATTCAATCACCAAGTGGACCAAATGAAGCAGTGGCAATAAGAAACCTGACCTGCCCACAAATATGGGCATCTGATCAAGAGTTCCAGGCAAAGGTTTTTGCAAAATCCTCATGTTAGTAATGCACCTGGCCCCTTTCCCAAAAAATAATGAAGAGAGTATAA
The DNA here is from genome assembly GCA_013398995.1 of Alaudala cheleensis. Classification (NCBI taxonomy): domain Eukaryota; kingdom Metazoa; phylum Chordata; class Aves; order Passeriformes; family Alaudidae; genus Alaudala; species Alaudala cheleensis. Next base: position 70,758 of record VWYE01005078.1, on the reverse strand, counting down.
TTTTTTCCTTTTTATAATTGCTTAAAACAATGTCAGCTGAATGTAATAAAAATTAATTATGGCATATGTGTGCCATTATAAAGAAAACACAGACTGAAAACTGAAAGTCAAGCATTTACAGAAAAGAATGTTCATGGAGAAACAGCAAACCTGCCCCACAGCATAACTCAGCTAATCAGTTATGCTGTGCAACACAATGATTTGTCACCTGCTTTTAGATTTCCCCATTGACTCCTGTGCAGAATAAGAATGGGATCAATTTAAAGCAGTCCTTTATTCCCAGGGGTGCCATCACTAATGCTGCTGTCTGTTACTGCTTTCTAAATGGAACCCAATGATATATTTTTCTGTAGCAAAGTGTCTACTTTATGAGCATAATAAATAGCAATGGCCCTTTAATGACAACTTTAGCTTTGGCCATTATAGTACATTTTAAATGCTTAAAAACACTAATGGGAGCTATCCAGTGTTAATTATACTTAAGATATGAGTGCTGTACACAAGAACTACTGCAACATTAAGTAAAACACTTCTGCTAATCCTAATTATAACCTGTATAGAGGAGATAAGAGAAATCAAGTGCTCCTTTACTGCAAGTTCCTAAAATAGCAGAGACAGGAAGGACAAATTGGCTGGAAAAGCACTGGAAGCACCTTCTAGCATAGGATTTGATCCTTATTTACACCATTTCTGCAAGCAGCTGCTTGCACAAGTTCTTCTGCTCTGGACTTGGGCTGTCATCAAGCCTGTGCAGGGCTAGTCTGTGCCCTGTTGGAGCCAGCTGGGCTCTGTACAAACATGAATTAGCACAGCCATTAGGCTGAAGGAGCAGGCTTCAGTCTTCCAGAGAACAGGGATGAAGGGCAGGCTGAACAGAGCAGTCGACAATCACCTTGACTAACTCTTTCACTTCCCTGCATTCATAGGGAAATTGCTGGGCTAGATTTCCAGGGGTGATGCAGATTTTCCTGCAGCAGTATCCATGACTATTTATCTCCACAGAAGAAATCTAAGATGACTGGGCTTCTCTTTAGGCAACCAAATAAAATTCCTAAAACTGGGTGAGGGATTAATTTGGCCTAACAGCTCGCAAAAATAGTGCTCACATTTTAGTTGAGTGTTTAAACACAGAGAACCTCTCACTGACTGGCTTACAAAAGTCAAGGACTGCATATTTTGACTTTTTGAAGCATTTCAGCAGGGGCAGAGAGGGTGCAGAAATCAGAAAAAACTCTTCAAAATGCAAGTTAAATTAATTATTAGCCTTTCCACAAATACTTCAGACTTGAGCTCTAGTCCTAATGTTCAAATTGCAATGTCTGTGTGATACCACTGGCCTTTGCTGGTCTTTGTTTATGGCAAATGATACAGCCATACAGAGAAAATCCTAAATCCTCTCAGAAGGGCATGGACATCTAACAGATATGATAGAAATGCACAGAAAAGGAACATGTGCAATTAAAGAAGATTGTAATGTATTGGGTTTTAATCCCACCAAGTTCAGTTTGATGACTTAGTGTTTTAATACACTTATTTCCAGCTAGTTGAGGACTGAGTTGACATCAGAAGCAACACAACAAACACATAGAAACTCATCCATTAAGTACTCTGTGCCTTCAGCTACTTTATTAATTTGCAAATTAGCCAGGAGAGAAAGCAGCAAGAGACTTCACAGCATACTAATGAATTCCTGACTGGGACACTAACAAAACCTAACTTGTCCCCCCTCTTTGTCACTCAAATACAATTTTTGTAAACTCTATTTCTGTTCAGACTTTTGGTAACAATTCTATCTTGTTTACTATGTCCATACTCAACACTTAGATTTATTTTCAAGGTAACAGTCCCTGTTAGTCTTGTTTTACAAAAGGTCCCTGAATTTACGAGCAGCTCAACCATCAGGATGACTTGGGACTTTGGTATCAAAATTAAAAGAGTGAATAACATAATCTTCTTAAAGCCACCATGTTGTTTGAATCTAGGTCAGTCAGGTTTTTATGGCTACAGCTAAATGCTTTATCTACAAGTTTGCCAGCTTGAAGGTAAATTACTGAAGAAGTCTTAAATTTAACTTCAAATAAGCCTGCATTAAAAACAAATCTCAAAAGCAATGAAAATGTGTCTGCAACTGATGGTATCTAATTACTGCAGATACAGATTGTGGTTTCCTGTTTTGTAGATTTTTATTTCTCCCACTGTTCCCACCATGCCACTTCAGAGCCATGGGAATGTCTCCAACCTGATGCTTTTTGAGGGAAATACAGGCAGAGCCCAAGAGAATGATGGTCCCTTGCTGAGGTAACACCTGGCAGGGTCAAGGCTGCAAGACACAAATGCAGCCCCCACAGGCAGAGAGTCATGGCAGAGCAGTAAAACAAAGTGCAACAGGAAAGCAGCAGCTCTGAGGGGGGCAAAGAGACAATCAAGACAGACACATGTTTTTGTTCTCAACCTCAAGGATGTCAATCATGATACCAACCTCCTGGGTAAAGCACTGGAGGTCTTACAGGGGATGTGCTACTGTTTTCATTTAAAGCTTTGAGTGCAGTTGGAATGAGTCTGTTGGAGATAGAAAGAGCTAAAACATGTTCTTATTCTACATAATAATAATAATTAAAAAAAGTTCTAGTATCTTGCAAAGATTGTACAGCATCAGCCTTGATTTAAAACTGAAAAACATTGCATCCATTTAACATCTTGCAGATTTTTTCATATTGAGCATTCAAACGAAATGTCCTCTGAAGAATCCTTATCAACTCAAACATCAGTCTTTCATAAACTTCAGAACTGTAAGAGCTGTTCATCATCTTTTGCCATCTTTATGATCTATATTTTAAACTATTTTATACTAGCTTCCTCTTCAGAGAGTAACAGATTTTCTTTCAGGGGTTGAGCTACATCATAAAAAAAGGTGAAAATGTTTTGACCACAGAAATTTGGTATTTCACACTGCCTTGATAAAATGTCAGAAATCATCCTCGTAATTTGTAATCCAAGGAGCACTATTTTTGTAAAGCCTTTTTGACATGCAGTTTGCTACTGGTCTAGTAATTTCTTTGGTGCTGTATCTACAAGGCTGTCAATATTTATTTTGCCACGGTTAGGTAGCTCTTCTTATAAATATAGAAAATATATGTCCATTCCCTAAATCGACACTGACAATCCATAATATTTAAATAGAATTATCATCACCAATTTTCAGTGTTGAATGTTTCAGTGAGCCTGCTGCAGAATGCACAGGATTCAGGATAATTAGCATATGAAGCTACTCTTGCCATTTTGCTCCCCTATTTATATTTCAACTCATTACTGTGCCATCATATTTCAGAAGTAGCGATGCAGAATTTGGATTTGACAACGATTCAGGAATGAGCCAGGCAGAAAATTACCTGTGGGGACTCACAGACCTGTCTATAATATCTGCCCACCTGGGCATCACTCCAAGTAACTGCATTTTCATGTCACACAAGGGTGCTGCCTGCAAGCAGGAGTGCCAGCTGATCTGTGTTGTAAATGGTACAAATTGTTTCATTGATAAGAGACAGAATTCATCCCAGCAGAGTCAAGGGAGCCAAGGGAGCAGGGGCAGTCCCAGCCTCCACCTGTACCCTTGCCTAGCTCAACAGGACTGTGTTATGAAGCAGAGACTGGGCCAGCTGGGCCCTGCTGCCCAAGGTCCCTGGATTTATCCCCTTGTCTACAGGTGTTGGTGGGATCAAACAGTGCTGGTAAATCCAGGTAACACACCAAAACATGGAGTGTCTTCAGAAGTTTTAGATATAAGACAGAAATTCTTTGTGATGAGGCTGATGGGACACTGGCACAGGCTGCCCAGAGAAGCTGTGGGTGCCACATCCCTGGAAGTGTTCAAGGCCAGGTTGGATGGAGTTCTGAGTAACCTGGTCTAGTGAAAGGTGTCCTTGGCCACCTTTCACTAGACCAGGGCAGGGGGGTTGGAACAAGATGGCTTTTAAAGGTCCTGCCAACCCAAAGCATTCTGTGATTCTGTCATGCCAAGTTACAGCTGCCGGACTGCAGGGTCAGTTATTATATAATAACATATATATATATGTAATAACAGCAGTTATTTGTCACACCCTGGATGTGTAGGGGTACACAATCAGCTCCTGGGCATAATCCTAAATTAGGAGGTTCCTGCTATCCAAGGTCTTTCTTGTTCTGTTCTCAACCTAGGGTTCTAGTTCATCATCTTTCACTTGTGTCTAACCATTTGCAGTGCTGAACACTCAGTTAACCCCACCTGTAACTTGCACATCCACACACACAGAGGCACTCTGGAGGATCATTTCTGTACAGATCACTCCAGATTGTGAACTGGCACAGCTGAAGGAGAGGTGAACTGTCTAGTCTGGAAGTGCACACAGAGAGGAACAGGATGGTGGCTTTCTAACCAGAGAAAATGTCTAAGCAATCAGTGCCTTCACAGAAGGAGGTCAAGAAAATGAGAGAGTCAGCAGTTACCAGGGGCTTAAGGGAAGAAGAGAGAAAGTTTCTTGTAATGCTGCAGATACTGGAGAAGGTTGATTCAAAGTTTCTGAAAAAGAAGACTTCTGTCTACTGCTTGTTTAGACTAAGGTCACAGAAACAGGGCTCAGTACAAGATTCTTGGAGTAAGGAAGGGTCACAATCATTCCTAACTTCTGTTTTTCTGAAAAGTTTCCTGTTTCCAGTTTCCTTTGTTTGATAGCAGAGTTTATAAACAGTAACATGTAGGAGCTTATTTAAGATTAACTCACTGAAAAAGGTAGAAATATAATAGTTCTCTCAGCCTGATCTACATCACTTCATGATTTTGGTGTCACTATCCCATCAGGGGGGAACCAAAATCCACTTTCTTTTGTCCTATCTCATATACTTATCTGTCATTACACCACAATATTGAAGTTTTGGTAACACTTATTCCCATACACAAGGAGTAAAGTTCTACTGCTTGCACTTTACAAGAATATCCTTCCCAAATGAGCCATTTCCTTTGAAATATATGTGATCTCAAATTGGATATAAGCAGTTCAATTATGTTGGCCAATTTCAGGCACAGCATCTCTTTTCTAGGATAATTCCTCTGCTGAAATGGTGGAGCATTCATAGCTTGGGATGGAGTTGCTGAAGAGATGCTCCTACACTGCAGGTCAACAGAGGGTTTCACTCTTCTGTGCCATCAATCTCTCAAGGACTGCATTTACTTTACAATTCCATGAAAATAATGGACAGAGTCATCTTTTGTCTGGTAAAACTTCTGTGATAAAAGCATAATAACCCCTGTGAAGTGTTCAGTGCTCTCAGTGTCTTCATCTGTCTGAGTCAACAGCAGTTTCTGGCACTGAGCACCACACAGGAATTTCACAGCATCTTAGGATATTTATTCTGTACAAACAAATCTCAGGCTAAAGTCTTCCCCAAACACACAGAGCATCACTCATCCCCCTCATCTTCTCCTCACCAGTTACACTCTTGTGCTCAGTGTATGTTATTTGAAATACCAGAGAAGTCAGTTTGAGAATTTGCAAATTACATTTGAATGAAAATCCTAAAATGTGGCAGGCAACCGTTCAGGGAAATGACCACCTCTCTCTTTCCATTTCAGACCTAGATTTTAATCTAAATTGTGTCTTTTTTTCATGCCTAGGATGCACTCAGTTCTGCTGTGATGTAACTAGTGAATAAGGATTTTTGTTAATATAGATTACCTCACAGTCAATGACATCACTATTTTTTAAGAGCCATGAAAAAAAGAAAAAGGGAGGCTACCACCCCTAATTAAAAAATGGCTTCTGGAAAGGCAGTAGTAAAGAAAAAAATTAAATAATTTGTTAAAAAAAATTAACTTATTATAAATAAACAGCCCTCCTCTGCAGGGGTCATGTTAAGGCACATTTTAAACATCTGCTTTTTATTCTAGGATACTGTAGATCACTATGGACTTTCTCTTGTGGGCATCAGAGAAATGTGTCAGAGAGCCTCTTGCCCTGGAACACAGTGCCAAGACAAAAGTCTGAAGTCCATATTTTCATGGGTTTCTATTTTTCCAGACAGTAGGTTTCCCAATAAGGTTGGTCTTTTGTGTTTACAACTGCTTAGTACAGATGTTTTTTGGCATTTCTGACTATTAAAGGAAAGATTATCTTACTTTTGTGGCCTAACCTTGAACACCTTTGAGATACTTTATACCAAAATATTACTGTGTCTACACCAAATTTGGTTCCAAAAATATGGCAACTGAAGGCAGAATTCTGGACCCAAGACACAAAATCTCATTAACCCTACTGCTCATATTTAAATTTTAAAAATAAAAAATAAAAAGATCACTTGTATGTATAACAAAAATTTAACAGACAAGAGTAGGACATATTACACATTAGTACAAAACACTTTTGTTATATGCATGACTATGATGTGAATAGTTTATAAAATTATACTAGTAATAGTTTATCAAATTATACATTAAGATTTTTTCCAAACCTTTAAAGTGATTGATTACTACACTTTTGAAACATACTACATTCAAAATTTTGAAACTATTAGGTATAGAAATGGGACCACAAATTAAATTCATTTAAAAAAAATCAATGAGGAATATTCTCATCTACGTGAAATCAGTCAAAATGTCCACCTTTTCAACATTGCAAGGGGGGAAGAAAGGAGCATTGATTCATCATTGCAAACTTTCATAACCATAAATCAGGATCAAGGAATGGCTGATACTGGATGGGACCTCTGAAGGTCATCTCATCCAACCCTCCCTGCTCAAGCTGGGCCACCTACATCCCAGGGCCTTGTCCTTTCCAATGTCTCCAAGGATGGGGACACCACAGCCTGTCCAGGCAACCTGTGCCAGTTCTTGGGCACAGTGAAGAAGAGTTTCCTTGTGCTCACAAGGAACCACCTCTGTTCTAGTTTGTGCCTCTGCTCCTGCTCCTGTTCCTGGGCAGATCCTGCCTCCATCCCCTTTACACATGAGTAGGTTCTACCCTGGTTCAGCTCCACTCCAGGCTGAGCACTCCCAGCTCTCAGCCTCTCCTCACAGGAAGGAGCTACTCCAGTCCTTCAATCCACACCTATGGAAAGCACAACATCCTTGCCTATTCAAATTTCCACCTGGATTACACAGAACAGGCTGATGGACAAGTTTGTTTACAAGGATGAAGCCATAATGAAGTCATTCTTTACAAGTTAGTGGGACCTGCTCCTTCTTATTCAAAAAGATAATTGCAAAGCCTGATGATTAACTGCTGTTCCTATTCATCCAAGTGGAAATTGCTGGGGTTGTTTCTTCTCTTTTGATAGTTTTAAATGTGGAATGTGGACAACATTGTGTCTGAGAGAGAGATCAGAAGCATAAACTTGCCAAAGATCTCATATTGTCAAATACACTTTCTGTGTTACAGCTAAGCTGATTGAATTTTCCTCTGTTGGCACCAGTTTATGCAAGGAAACACCACTGTGCCCAAGGAGCAACACCAGCTTTCAAAGATCTGCTCAATTACCCTTTCAACACTCTTAAATACCTGATACTTGTATTTTATAACAAAGATCATAGATGATAAGCTTGAACTGTTATACTGTTTATTCATTCAGAGCTACATTAGTGAATAAATTTCCTTTTCTGTCTAGTCCCTCCATGTGTCCCCCAAGGGAACTGACTTTAATTCCATGGCAGGTAATTATTTACTGCTTGCTGCATGTTTGTTGTGGTTTTGGTTCTGCTTTTCTTCTGTTTCATTACATTTTGCACTGTTTTGTGTCATTGGAAATCCTGAAGATGCCCTGAGCTGAAAGTGATGGAGCCATTGAGAGCCTCAAGGCTGAAGCTGATAAATGGATGTACCATAAGAACAAGCTACTCTGAGTTTTGGTTATGAGGAGCACTTGAGAGAGAAGATATTGGTCTTAATTAAATGCTCACAAATATCATTAAACACAGACAGCCTTTCCAGGAAAATTAAAATAAGCGTTTTTTTAATGCCAGCTCTCTGACTGTAACACATCTATATATTTTTCTTTTTTATATTTTGACATTATTTTTCCTCCCTAGTTTTTTTTTTCTAAAGCTGTGTTGAAATAGCCACACTGGTAAATTGAACAGACTCAAGGCATTTCTGTGATAGGAGGGATATTTAACATGGCAAGGCTTTTCCTTGTTTTGTAGTTTTAACAGGTTCCTGCTCACCAAAGCAGAGCAAGTTAAAACGAGGAGGCTGCACTGCCACTGGGCAGCATATCTAACCTCTGAAGGCACTAGGAGGGTACAGCTGCCCCCAGTCTGTGTTCTGGGAAATCCCTTCCAAAAATCCAGAGGTTGCATCATCCAAAGCATTGCTGATCCACTTAAATTCCTGAGTAGTCTCTCACTTTAAAAAAAAAAAAATGGCATTTTTGCTCTTAGGTGATTAAGAAACATTTGCAAATGAAATGGAAGCCCTGTAATTTTTTAAAAATAGTTTTCACCCTAGTACCTTGCATTTCATACAGTGGATGCATTTTTCCCTTTATTTTTAATCACATGTGCAAGAGGAAAACCAGGATTTTTGCTTCCTATTTTAGGTCACCTTTGGACAGTTTGTCCAACTGTTGAACTAAGTTAGATTTCTATATGCACAGTTTATTTATATGCATCAGACATGACTACAAAAATAATTGCATATCACAGGCTCCCCAGGGGAGCTGTCACTGTCCCAGGCCTGGCACAGTTCAGAAAGCATTTGGGCCATGCTCTCAGGGGCATGGTGGGGTACTTGGGGTGTCCTCTGCAGGGCCAGGAGCTGGACCTGATCCTTGTGGGTCCCTTCCCACTCAGAATACTCTGGGATTGTATATGTTCCCATGGTAAAACAGGGAAAGAAGCNTGCAGGGCCAGGAGCTGGACCTGAGTGGGTCCCTTCTTGGGATTGTATTTGTTCCTGTGGTAGAACAGTCTTTAATCCATGCAGGGAAAGAAGTTTTGCCAAAGGCATTTGTTTTGAAAACAACTTTTGTTAAAGGTTGTCTCTATGGGCACAGAGCCAAGGCAGTGAAACACACTGTGGCTGCCAGAGCATGCTAACAGCACTGCAGCCATCCTTACATTCCAACAGCTCTGTCTGCTCCCTGAACCCTTCTGGAAAATTACAGCTATGGTGCAGGATGGATGGATGGATGGATGGATGGATGGATGGTTGGATGGATGGATGGATGGATGGATGATAAGTCTATAGATGGACAGCTAGTGTCTAATGGATAACGCTCATCCATAATGGAGCTTAGACAGCATTTTAATCAATCTGTGGTATGCAGAACCTGCCCCTTCCTGAAGGAAGAGCAGAAAACAATGCAGTGGCACATTGTCACAAGTCTGTTGAGGTGGAACTGAATGGAATGGTATCACCGTCATGCACTGGGCAGGCTGTGACAGGTTACAGACAGTTGATAAAATGAAATCTAAGTAAAGGAGCAGCCTTGTTCTGCTGTATCCTGCAATTAAAGCCATTAGGCAAAGGAAAGACCATTTTGATTTCCACCTTTATGATTCTGGAATGTATCTCCTCATTGTGCTGATAAAATGTAATGTGTTATATATTTCACCATGACAAAATATAATTTATGTCATGAGCAGCTTTAAATTATTGCTTGTGTAATGTATGCTTTCTGCAGAAGTGTATTTATTATTGTAAAATTTCTCAAACTTGTTCTAAATTACCATGAAAAGCACCAGAGTGGAAGAAAAAGATTTGTCACTGACAGGACCAGTTATTTGAAAGATTTTAACTTTCAAGTCAATCTCACAATACTTTCAGCTCCCATCTTCTTTTTCTTAGGGGGAAGGGGAATAAAAGGGATAAGGGAAGAGAAATGCCCATTACATTTATGAAAGTAGATAAAAGCAGCAGAAAGCAGAATGTTATATGTAATAGCAATAAAGATTTAGAAGCGTGTAATTTCATGAAAACAGCATCTGTAAAAAAGAGTAAGACGTGCAGAAGATTTTCATCACCAATGCCAACATAAAAAAATCAAGCCTCTTCCAAACTAATTAGACAATGCTATCTTTTACATTCATGGATGTGTCTGGCAATGACACATTATGGCTCAGGCACAAGCACTGGATCATTAACTGAGCAGAAATGTTACATGCATTTGTGTATACAAGATTAAATGCTATACATTCCTGCAAGGTTCCATATTCTATTTACATCATTTTAGCCGCTCTTTTATCTCTCTGTCACTTTCAATGAGCTGTAAATTTGATAGCATGTTTACAGATATTTTCCCTCCACTGACTAAACTATCAAAAGCCTGTGTGATGATTTTATCATTTCCCTGGCCCCTTAGGATTAGAATGTGCACTGTGCAATGCTCTAAAATGCATTTGTATGGAATGCCTTCTCAACATATTCTGCACAGCTCTTTGGTCTCCCTTGGAAAGACATCCCCACACCTCCCAGACTGGTTGCTCTCGAATGTAACCAAAAAAGTAAGACAGAAATCCATCAGTCCCACATGAAACAATATTTCAGATCAGGCTGAACTGTAAAAGTACATAAGGGGAAAGAGGTAAAAAAAGAGAAAATGAAAAAGCTTTTCCTAAAAGTTCCTAAATCTCTAAGAAGTGAAGTGGGCATTTTAGGGATGGTTTCCTGCATATTCTATCCAGAGTCATCTATCCAGAGCAGATCTCACAATTGAGTGATTTAATAGCTGTAATAGTGTATAACTACTACAGAATACTGTTTTTCAGCTTAATAGAAGACAAGAATCATAGACTACACAATGTTCTACAACATCAAATGACAAATATTTACAAAACTCAGGATGAAAGGATGTTTTACCACCAATTCTAATGATTTACTGACTCCTGAGCAACTCAGAAACACAAAGCAACTCCAAAGAGCTTCACACAGAGCAAATGATTGCCTGTGGGACTGAGATTGTGCAAGGTGTCCCTGCCCATAGGGGAGTGTTGGAACTAGATGATCTTTAAGGTCCCTTCCATCCCAAGCTATTCTATGGGTTTATGGAGATTCTATCACCAACACTTTTGCACTTTGTCCCAGGATATCCTGGGATGATGGTACCAAACCCATCTAGGTTCAGTGCCATCACACTTCACTGTCTCTGCAGTAAATAATGCCAAATGAAAAATAAAATTATTACCCCAGGTCTCAGAAAAGCTACTTCCTAGCCCAGCTAAAACAATTGGAGCCTGGAGAGGGCAAATCACCATTTTCAGACACTAAAAGAGGAAACAAAGGACTCTTCTGCACACATCACCTCTCTTCTCACTAGTGACTGATTACAGGACCAACCACAGCCATTTACTATCTGGAAAACAGATAACAGAAGGGTATTTGAAGCACTTTAAGCTGTCTTTTTAATCAAATTTAAAGCTGGGAATTTAAGAATCAGATTTATACCACTAGGCAGATTCACAGACCACCAGAGAAGTCTCCAGAGAACACAGAGTTCACCCTTGTTCTGGGAAAAAAGCGAGACAGAAGAGACTTTAGTGACCACTGGGAAGATTTAAAGGCTGAATTTATCCTACCATGTGCACTGCAGAACAATTAGAAACCTGTGAAACACCAGGGAGAACAGCAGAAAATCATATCTGCCCAGTACAGGTTCAGCAAGTTAATAATAGGACAGGTATTGTTTGCAGGGAAAATGTTAACATTTTTATATTTTCATGCGTATCAAAATATAAAACTGTTTCGTAATATTTAAATTGTCTACAGAAACAAACCTAATTGCTGCCTGCACATACAATTTACTTTATCCAAGCTTCAGTTCCCCTTCAGTGACTAAAATGTAAAGGTATTTCTGTACATATTTAAGATGGCTTCCTAATCTACTCTCCCTCTGCTTAAAAAAATACCATTTGTTCCTTTTGCAAGGAATCTTAATTTTGAAAGAGATCTGTTAGCATTTTTGAATCACTGACTCTTTATTATAACCAATAAAATTTATAGGTTAACCCCAGACAAGCAACAAAATAGAAGTTATTAAAATTTAACCCACCTATAGTGCTTTCCCAGATCTTACTGTCACTGATTTAGAACTTTTTGGTTTTTTGATACTAAAAGGTGTTAAAAGGAATCCTAGAGTAAAAGGGATATAGAGAATAAAATTAATGAAAATATTCTAAACCAGATTTTTGACATGTTAGACAATGTAACCAGAATACTTTTGGCATCTGGAAATGTTCTCAAGGCCACAAAATGAAGACAACCAGATGTTTAATATATGTTTTTAATATCCCTGGAGACCAGGTAATTCTGAGGGTTTTGGGTATTAAAGTAGAAAAAGGTGTATGAACAATTAATCTCATTAAGAGTTCTTTGCTGATGAGGAAATTCAGTTTTCATCCCCTCAGATTCACAATACAAAATCAGGGAGAGGAAAAAAAAGCAGTGAGTTTAAAGGACATGTTTTCCCCCTCACATTAAGTATTTCAAAATATGAGCTGGCAGTGAAAGACAAGGTGCATTTATTTTGTATCACTGCATTTCTCTGCAATTATGCCAATATATGGAGAAATTATGAAGGGAAAAAAAAAAAGAAACAGTCAACTCAAAATGCAGACACCATTAGGAGAAACACAGGATTTCTGCTTGTTTAATTCATTCAAAAGTTGATGAGAAAGGACTAAAAGTAGAAGACTTTCACCAATTCCAGAGGTAACACCAATGAGAAATACACAATCCAGACTTGGTTTCTGTGACATAATTACATTAATAGATAAACTTTCAGACCTGGTATCCAAAATACAAGGCAGCATAGGCAAGTGAACACATCATACATGCTCAGCCTTTGCAGTGATCTGTCTTTTTCACACTGCCACATGAAGAGTCTCAGAAATAACCCTTGCAATGTAAATACATTATGTTTTGAAGAGCCTGGCTGATTTTCCATTGCCCTGTGTTACCTATGATTAAGCATGTTTAAAAGACTCCCCAAGCAAGCATTAGAGATAGAATTTTTAATTGCTTAAAAGACTATAAAAGCTTGGGAAATGAGAGAAAAAACAACCCAAATGATAGAGAATTCCTGGCTTGGGAATGCAAATTTTAAAGAACTCAGCTGTGAGGAGATCTGTGTCTCTCCAAGGCAGCAGGCTGTTTGTGTGAAGCACAAGCCTGTTTCTGTACTCCAGAGGGAACCTGAACCGAAGTAAAGTTTGGAGTGCCCCAATTTTCAGCTAAAGAAGTGAGGACTCAAAAGTAAATGCTAAGTCTAGATTTATCCAAGTAAATAGGTTCATGGATTTCTCACTACATTCATAATTCATTGGGATTTTACCATTGTCAGCAGTTCATTTTAAATGCTCTTGCCATCTTTGAAGGACCAGCCCTACAAAATCCTCTTAACTAAGAAGACAGCTGCTGTTTAATATACTTTCTAGACTAGGTAAATGAAATGATTTTTTTTTTTTTTTTATGTATAAGCTATCATTTCCTATAACAACTTTCCTCAATTTACTCCTAGGGCTTTGGGGTTGGGAAGTTTGCTAATTTTTACAGTACAGGACAGATTTCCTGAGTTCACAGATGTGATGTACTGCTGCACTTTGCAAACAAAGTTATGATATTTCTGACATGGACACACAGCAGGGCTGCACCTTTCACAAAATTTGCAGGTTCAACATTCAGCCCTAGTGATTGCCAGCCTTTATTCCTAGATGGAAACACAGCACCTCCAGCTTCTGCTGTCATAAAGTGCTGAGTAACCTCACTGTGTGCTTTCTGATTTACATATCCACAGCAGTGCATGTAATCATACTTTGATTAAATCCATGAGTGTAGCACAGAAGCCAGGCTGTTCTGATTTCTACCAGACACAAATCTCTTTATAACACACTGCAATAATACCAATATAATCCTGAATAGCAATGAACTGCCAAAAAGCTGGGAGAGAAGTTTGCAAACACCAGAGCTTTATGACTTTATTTCTGTGCAACAATCCAATTATTTTTTTCCCCCAAACAAGAAAAAGGAACAAAAGGACAGGAACTAATGTTCCATATAGTGCAACTTCTTTTCTAAAGCAGTAGTTGCTCAAGGTGTTTAAATGTACATGATATGGAGCAATTATAAATGGCTATCTCCCCAAATCAAGGCAGTTTAGTGTTTAAAGGCCATTCTCACTAGAAATTGCACTTACCTATTACTTTAACAGCCTCTCCAAGACCTAGCCAAGTTTTGGGTGCACTGACCTATAAAACAAGACACATAACTTCTGTACTGTGAGGAGATAAAATAAAAAAGTTCCTTCCAGCTGGCAAATGTTTAAAACAGGCAAAGGAAGAAGGTGCTTTAACCTTTATTTCACTGGAATTCAGTGACTCTTTTTGTGTGGAGCCAATAAGGAGGAATTAGAGCCTTTCATCTTTCATCCAAAATATTTATTTCTAGTGCTACTAGCACTGTGGTATCCATGCAGATTTTAAATCACATTTCATCATGTACATTCCCCACTAAAAAATATTAGCATTCAAGGACATTTCATATCTTTGAAGGAGCTTATTTGAGATTTACACAAAGGATTTTCAAAAGAAGACTCTATTCAATTCAAGTATTTGGGCCTGATTCACAGTTCCCTGTGCATTATTTAAAGTAACCTTGTTGTGCACTGCTGAATCAGTGCAAATAACAATCAGCCTCATACTTTGTGTAATGATGTGTTTATTCTGTACACTGCACATTTCTATTCTGAACAAAGAGGCTTCCTGCTTTTTGCCTTTAATCCAGTGCACGAGGCAATATGTGAAGACATGAAAACTGTTAATGAAAAATTAAACAACTGCAGCTTTTTTTATGACAAATAACATGTTCCAGCTGGAGAGCAGGTACATGGCATGACTCTTGCTTCACTGACATGCATTTCCAGCACCATATGCTGCAGATGCTTGCAGAACATGCTGCTCTCTTTCAGGACATCACCTTGCTCTGACGGCAAACATGACTTGACAGATGCCTCAGCAGAGGAACTGCCTGGTATCTGACCTTTTTGTGATATGTCATTTCCAGAGAGCCTTGGTGCAGGTGCTCCATCATGGGGTACATAACAGAGATACACACCCGAGGACGATATGATTCAAAACCTTTTATCTGGTTTCTGGCTTCCCTGCATTATATTTGTTTTGGAGCATGTCATCTCCTGGCCTTTAAAAATGAGATGCCAAATCACAGCATATAATGTTTAGGACTGCATTATCCTAAAGATTTGTATCTATTCTGCTCCAGGGAATACTCTCTTGGGTTTGTTTTTTGCTGAATTAATGATTTAATGCAGGCAAAGCTGAGGCTGAGTCTCAATTACTATGCTTCAGACAGAGATGGATAACTTTAAGCACCTTCAAAGGTCACTTCATCCTGGAGCTGTTCAAAGCCCTGTCTGCCTGCTGTAAACAAATGCAGTGAAAAGCATTTCACATCTCCAAAAGCCACAGTGTGAGGGAAAGAGCAGCATTACAGTGAACTATGACCACACACCTTAAGCCAGGCTTAAGTGGTGGAGATGAGGATAATTAAACACACACCTTAGACTACACCTCCACTATTCACTCCCCAAAGCAGATTGGTTCTTCTCTAGGGGACATCTCTGCCTTTCTGAGAATCAAATTACACAGCTATGAAGAAGTTCAGGGCTAAAAGAATAAGCTCACACTTGTTGTTAGCTCAGTACACACTGGCCTAATTTCAGTTCACACCATGTATAAATTCAAGGCATGGAAAAAAGCCTAATTACAGGTTTTGTTTAACCACGGAAAATAGATAATTATAGGTAATACGTGGCTCAATGAAGTTGCAGGATAATTAGCACTCAAAGTAAGAAACACTGCCTGGAGATTATGGGGTAATCTGAAAGGAAGTCACACAGTTTATTCTAGTGCACTCAATTTACTGGTTTTTTGTTATTTATATGCTTTGATCAAAGATTAATATAGTCAAGAAAGTGTGGCACACCTTTATTACACTTAGAAACAGAGATAGAGGAAAACAGTCCCAGAGATAACAGAATTTTGAGGTCCCAGACTACTTCTTTAATCTACAAAGGTGTTACACTAAGTGCACCACCTCACATGTAAAAGTGCTCCTGACAACAGTATAAAAAAATAATTTGCTGACTTAAAGCAAGCCCTATAAACTTCCAGGTTCAGGAAGGCCACCCTACCTATCTCTAGACATGAATGCCTGTGCTTTGTAATGTGGTCCACCAGCTCCACTCCCATGAGAAAACATGATGGGGCAGATGAGGAAACTGAACCAAGGGTTGGTAGTTGGCATGTGGCTTCCAGAGCTGGCAGTACAGAGGGACAGGCATTTCAGCTCTGGAGCAGAAATATCAGAGAAGAAAACACAGATTTAGCCTGCAAAAAATACCTACAGGAGCACTGGAACGAGTCATAAAAAAAAGGAGCATTAGTCAAGCCTGTCCTGAGGATTTAAGCTAAATTATTTAGAAATTTCTCTTATGTTGACAAAACTGAAAAGTGATTACTTCCAGCCTTTGAAAATATGAGATAAGGAGCTAAAACAGAAAAAGGGGAGAAAAAAATAGAAAGGCATAAACTCCAGTGACTTTGCTGAAAACAGTCTGCAGAATATACATATTGAAATAAAAACAATATGCTTTTCTCTGACCACAATCTCATTTGTGCAAATCAAATCCTGTGAGCATGGCTTGTATTCACTCTTTTGGATGAACGATTTTAATTCTCGTACAGAACAGTTGAAGGAAAGGCTCTCAAGCTTTTTGCTAAGAAGGTGTTGATGATAGACCCTTTTAAAGTGAGGGGTTTCATTGTTACTCAGAAGGAAAACATTTAAAATGCAAGCCTGTCATATTGGTGCTATTATTACTGTTTGTTTTTCAGAGAAAGGTTGGACCTGTATACCTTCCATGCTGTGTAGTTCAGTTGAACACACATTCATCTGCCCACCAGGGATGGAAGTTCCTCTGTGGGAATGGTTCCCACTGGCCCCTCCTGGCAAAATGGCTTAGATAACAGAGGGTAAGAAAGGCCAGACAGTGTGAGGAGTGGGAGAGGCTTCAACATCCATAATTTCAATCATTTACAGCATGGGCAGTCCCTGACTTGGTGAGGGTGTGTTGAGAACTTTTGGGGATTAGCTACAGAAAGGATGCCTGGAAATTTCTAGGCATAATGTAACATTGCCTGAATGTTTAATATTACAGTGCATTGGCTGAATTGATATTGATACTTAGAGATTCATGATTGCTGGTTAAATTTGTGTCATTAATAAGTCAAGAAACTGCTTTGGTACTGATCTGATTGACAGAATGTTAATTGAGCAGTTTTAGCCTGTGGTGCTATTCACATGTTGCCCAGAAATTAAACAGCATCTCATGAAAGTCTTAGGATCTGGGACAAGACTCTTTATACCCTTTCACTGGTAGAATATCCATGGTGTGACTTGGTTCAAGGCCAGGTGACAATATCTATGCCCATTCTGGCTGGGTACAGTTAATTTTCTCCACAGCACCTGTGCTAAGGTTTGTGGTGATAACACTGGGATGTTTTGGTTATCACTGAGCAGCACTTGCACAGAGCCAAGACCTCTTCTGCCTCTCACACCACCCCACCAACAAGTCACACAACTGGAGTTGGGAGGGAACAGCTGAATCCAGGGGTATAAATAGCTAAAGAGTTAAACCAGGGAGGGGTAGGAGCAGTTTCTCATCAGTTGGCCTCAGGAATTGGACAGTCATGGTTTTGCAGCCATGTTTAACTCACCAGTATAAACAGACACCCACTATTAAATGAGAAAAAAAAAACTTTAACAGCATTAAGACAAACTTTTAGATCAAGAATTTTTGCCCCTCATTCTTGGAGGCAGTCAAGAGCTAAATGTAATTTTCACCTCTCTGACAGGGAATTACAAATCTCTCCAAGTGCAGAAAATTACGTTCCATGGGGCTGCTCTTGGTCTCCCACACAGATGGAAAACCCCAAAGGATCTGGTGAAAGAACAGCCTGCAGACTGTGGAGCCAATCCCAGAAGGAAACTTGTTATATTTAATTAGCCTCATGGTTGTATGGAGAGAATTAAGAATATTTTAATAAATTGCCATTGTACTCATGCTGTTTTAAAATGATAGTGCACAGCACCCACCCTAAGTTCTACCTGAGAAGAGACCCTCAGTGGAGAAGACTCATTAACAACACTGTTGTAGAAGTTCAGTGGCCTTTAATTATAAAACCACATGTATTTTCTGACAGTTTGCTGCACACATGCTAAACCAATGACTTACATTTCTCTTTTTCAGCCCAAATTTCGAGGCAGCTTTTACCAGCACACACAGTAAGTACACTGTGTATTCAGAAACTGTTAATGTGTCCCCATTAAAATGACAACATGCATCACCTGTGATGTCTTGGTCCCTAGGGTATCCCCTTGGCTCTTTTCAATTCCCTCTATGTATGAAAATTAAAAGTTGCTAGAAGCAGGTTTTCAGGTTTCCACACAGAAGAAAGAAACCCAAGCAGGGAACAATGGGGTTAATAATAAAAGACCCTCATACTTTAACTCTGGAACTCACCAAAATAAATGGTTATTGCTTCAGTGTAGCAAATGGCACTGTTATGGAGTATTTATGCAGTTTCCTGCAACACACAGAATTCTTGAAAGAAATTAACTTCACAACTGATCTATGTTGCTCATACATTACTGCAGGACCTCACAGGAAGCAATATTTCACGGGTTTGTACAATATTAATAAATTATTGTTTTCTATTCCTTCTTATTGCCTTTTTTTTCCTGCACAAAACAAGAAGAAATAGAACTGTCTGAAACAGCCTGAAGTCATCACCCAGGAGATTCAAGAGACAGTTGTGTGATGGAGCAGCTTGTACATCATGGGGCCAGAATTGTGTTGTTTGCCAGTGCCAGCACCTCTGCCACAACACCTGTGTGAATAATGCTGCAGAGCTCCCTTTTGTGGCTTACTCTGGATAAAAAGTGGTGTTTGGGGCAGCACATCTGCAATCAGCTGCAGCAAATACATGCCCCCCATCCAGCTGTGCCACCCAGACACTCCTGAATAGCAGTGCTATTTTTTGACAGCAAAATGTTCTGCATGGTTGTGCACGTGGGTGACCAGCAGAGGCATTTGTGTTCCTGTTTGCCCATAAGAGCTCTGTTCTCACCCTTGACACCCTAGCAATGTGTGCACTGCCCATCTGAATTCAGCTGGGGTGGCTTGGACTCAAGGGCCTGTGCTAAATACAGCTGTTTTGTCCTGTGCTCAATACAGAAGATAAAGAAAGGCACCCTTGAGTAAGGTAAGCTTTGCCCATTTATATTTTCTTGTAAAAAATCTGAGTTGAACTAGAATATTCTAGACATTCACTTCTTTCAAATCATTAGCAATTATTATCTACCATGACTTTAGCACTTTGAACTGAACTAAAAACCTGAGGGAGAATTTGGGGAAAAAAATACATTTTGGCATATATACATTTTCCATCCAACAACTTAAGTTTCATTTTGAGAAAGGCAGTTGTCTCCAGGCTTCTACAAAGAGATTCCATCCACCATCTGAGTGTGCTGAGGCCAGGGCAGAGGACAGACCATTAAAGAAAAAAAAAAATCAGGGACAGATAAACAAACAGGGAATTGGTGTCATTCAATGAACCATTTCTTTTTCTCTGGAAGAGCTTGTTGGCAAAAAACTCCCATAGACTGCACTTTCCTGTCCATCTGTGAAACAGGTAACAGCAGTAATCTGAAATCTCTGACAGAGAAACTGCTGAAAACATCTTAAATGCCCTGATGACAGTTCAGGCTGCCTTGCAGGGATCTCCTAAGATAGACATGAAGGCTTTGTGTTGTCTCCCTCAGCTAATTTTTCCCATAAAGTCATCATTCCTGCAGCCTTGTGATGTTTAACAGCTTGCAAATTAGCTGAGTGCTCCACAACTTGTCCCTCACGTTTCACACGTGCTTTTCCCAGCCCTGCTGCAAAGACAAACAGCTATTGCAGACACAGCCACCTCACACTGCATCAGGGGAGTCAGGAGAGAGCTTGGCCCAGGGGGAAAACAGAGTCACTCCCACCTCAGCACACCAGCACTTGGGATCTCTGGCACCAGGCACTGTGGTGGTGGGGTCTGGCAAGCCCAGAGCTTGCTGTGACCATCTGGGGACCACTGGCCCCCCAACAGTGATCTGCCCAGGAAAATCACACTGGGCTTCTCTTGGAAACAGTTTTCAAGGTTCCAAAATGCACATATCATTAATCACCTTTATCTCAA
>VWYE01005078.1:9596-50464 GCA_013398995.1 Alaudala cheleensis | reverse complement strand
TAAAAAAAAAAAAAAAAACAAACTACCAAAAAACTTGAAAAAGCATGGCACTTAGCCTTCAGCATCTCATGATTACAGTTACATAGAATGGAAGGAAAACTTTTTTAGTAGAGACTACTTTCTTTTTGTTGTCAGCCTGAAGTGTCTTCACTTTGAGAAAGCAGTAAGGACCAAGCCCACAACAGCAATTATTGGATTACTCTGCTGGTGTCATTCAAAAAATAAAATAATATTTAAAAAAAAATTAAATAAACATATTTTTTGGTTACACGTGCTACAATATGCAAACCCCAGAAACTCCTGTAAACAAATATAATTCAATGCTTTTTGCCATGAAAATGTATTCAAATTTAGGATCATTTCTGTCGTAATGACTTTTGATGGGTTATTTTTGTTTTCATTGTGCCATTAATAAAAAGTGGTAACTCTTTAGCTCTAATTAGACCACTATCATAGAGCTCATTAATAATTCAATACCCTCTTTATCTATTCCCTTCCCCTTCACAGCTCTTCAATCAGGGCTTATGCAGCAGGTTGCATTTGCTCTGAAAATCCATTAGCCTTCAGCCTCACTTGTGGGCTTTCCAAGGGACATAAATGGATAGATACATAATTTTATTTATTTATTTGTGTGCTTCTGCTTTTAGGCTAGATGTAAAACAATGGTGGCAGTGGTGGGGAGTGGGAAGAAGGGGCACATAATAATATCTGGTGTCACAGCCTTACAGCTTAATTTGTCATCTTATTTTTCCACATGCAAGATCCTGACAGCATTGATCACCTGAATCTGTTAAACAATTTTTTCATGAGGCTGACACACTGCCCCAGTGCTTGCATCTATCAACATCTGCCTGATTTATTGGCTTAATAACTGAAAATCATTTGGTAGCCCAGCTCTATTTTGCCTGAACACTGACCTGTGACCTTAATTTGCTGCCTTTTGAGTTTCTTTGTTCTCCCATAACAGGTAGCTCACTAATCAGCAGAAACAGCTTTATAAACTTAGATAAATATTTAACTGAGATCTAGGAATATGAATGTTTAAATTATTCTTTTTGGGAAAGTATAAATAACCCAGGCTAAGCAAAACTACTGAAATCAAAGGCATGCTAGAAGAAAGGATGGGATTTGGCACACTTTTAATATTTCATGTCTTTGTTCCTATTTCAAAATATTGACAAACAGCTGTGATGAACTTTGGAAATAAAAGAAACACTTCTCTCACTGCTATGTCTTTATAACAAAATCCAGAAAACAAACACAGTGATTTTTTATTTTGAGGTACCAGAGATAAGACTAATTGCAATAAGGTGGTGACAATTAGAACTGGTAATCTCACGTTATGGCTAAAGTTTAGTAGTTTAGCACAGCAAAAACCTAATTTAGAGCATATCCTTACATTTTATGGTTTAATAAAACCAGCAAAAATACTTCATTGTAGTAAAATTTCCAACCTTCCCAGGGCTCCTACCATTGATAAGCCTGCACACAAATCCCCAGACTTTTTAAAGGAAATACATTAGTTTGGGACTTGCTTTGAAATTCTATATGAGCACAAAACACATTCACCTATGTTTTTGGGGTTTTTTTGGCCAAACAACACACTGGCATTCAGGATCCCTTAGGCATGCCTGTGAAACAGCTGTATCTAATGCTGAGATGGGACTTTCCAGTCAAAACATTTTCACTTTGCAAAAACAAAACCAGCAGTGTTCTTCAATCATCAGGAAAATGATGATAAATTTGGCAGTTCTTGAAGAAGCATTCTGTGAGAAGGGCCTGAGAAGGTGATTTACCAGGTGGGGATGAATGGGTAGGATAAACACTCTGGCCCTGCTTCCTTCCAGAGCTGTTTGTCCCCATCTCCCATTTCTCTGCCCCCTGAGCCACACTCAGAGTGGGGCACAGCACAGAACAGGTGGGTGATGGAGCAGGGAGTCAACACTTCATCAGAAGTAGGAAAGAGGAGCTTTTTCCCCATGCTAATTTGGCAGAGTAGCAGAACCTTCTTGTTGTGACAGGAGACTAATGAGAACTTGCAGCAGTCCATGGGAGTTGGGTATTTCCAGGAATGTTGTTAGGAGGAAAGATAGAGGAGAACCATGTTCACAAGATCAGTGCCAGATTTAAGGAGTAAGTCACCTATGGGATCATTAAGACAACGTGTCAAATTTAGCCCTCCAACATGTAGGTAGCCTCTGAAATAACTGTAAAACTAAGAGAAAAAGTAATCTTTAATTTCAAGATGACCAAACTCTTGTAAATCACCCAGGAAGAAAATATTAGGTTCTCATGCATGTTTTCATTTCATCAATACAAAAATTTCTCCTCCAACAACTTCAGAGATCTTAAAACAACAATGGGCTCTATTATTCCTATACACTGGGATTTCCAAGGCTTCTATCTTAAAGTATACATTTCAAAGGTTTGAAGAGCTTGACAACAATAGCCACTTTTTAAAAACATATTGAACATCTTTCCAGCACTGTATTTACTGCTTCAATTTTTATTTCATTTTGAATATAAAATTATGAGAAGGAAATGACACAGCCTAGCCTGTGGAGATTGTCAAAGCAAACAATGACCTTCTTGGATGTGGGTTAATACTACAGCCAGCAGACCTGAACACACTTTTCCTGCCATGGAAGGCTGGCTGGCCCACAGGTCAGTGCTCAAGTCTTGGCAGTCATTTGTTACAGCACTTAAAGGGGGAAAGAAACATGCTTCCAACACTGACATCTTCAAAATTCTTCCTGTAGCTAATTTCTGTAATATACAAGTATCATCTTTGTGGTCTGCTGTCTGTCAAATTAAGAGCATGTTATTTAATGCTGGTCATCTAGACAGCAAAAATAAGGGGAAGCATCTTGAGTTGTTTCTTTTAGTTTATGTCAATTATGTGCATAATACTTGAAGGTTAATAGTGTGACAATGATGGACCAAACCATGCAAAGAATATCTTTCTAACAATGGGCAATTTCCCTGTGAAATGGGTTGGAAAGGATGTGATAGTGTACAGAAGACTGTATTAAAATTATGGCCCTTCAATCTGATGGAGAATGGAAATGTTACTGGCTCAAAGGCACCATTAAAATCAGAAACATTGCCTTGAAAACTGCTGTAGACCTCTGCACACACACTCCTGTGGGCATTATTCTGTGTGGGAACTTGGCTTGTAGGCTCTGCTTAGGCAAGAATCCATAAGAAGAAGAAGAATCTGAATTCTTGCACTGGGAATGCTGCAGTAGTTCAAGCACAGCTCACAAACAACAACAACAAAAAAGCCTGTGCCAAATAAGTTTCCCTGTAAGATTGTCTTTCTTAAAAAGACAGGGATTGTCTTTCCCTGTAAGATTGTCTTTCTTGCTATTAGCCAATGAAACTTCTAATACTTAAATGACAAAATATTGCTGTAAAATAATCTTAATTGAAATCTCAACCTCTGCACAGTTTTTCTGTACTTAATGGAATTGGAAATATTTTAAGATCAATTAGCAATTATAAGAAGTATTTTGCTCCCCTAAGAGTCACATTTTCTGCAAAAAAGTCCAGGTATTTTCAGAAGCTTCAAGGATCCTTAGTGTGGCAATGTGGTAAGAAACCTTGTGGGCTTGTCTGTTCCAGTGCATCTCCACTTTCATAAGAGCTCTCCACAAATGTAACTGAGTAATGACAGAATTTGTCCTCCTCCTGAATATGTAATTACAACCTTCTAAATATATCAAGATGAAATTAGGCTCTCCAAATGCAGAGGCTTTCTCAGGGTAACATTTTGTCTCATTTCTACAATAAAACACCATTCTACCAGTTGGCTGATAAACTCTTACATTAAATCTTTAAAGACTCTGCTCCTCCTATTATGGAAATTGAGGTGAAAGTCCAAACTTGAATGTATTAATCAAACAGGAACTAAAAACCTTTTAGTAAAAAATCAAGAACTTTGACTAGCAACCAAATGCCCAGACAAATTATCATTGCTATTTACTAGGAAGTGCATTAGCTGTTGGTCTTGGGAGAAAAGGAAACCCACATTACTCAAAACATTCCACTGCAGAAGTGCACATTTTTAAGCAGGGATATTTGTGGGCAGCTGCTGCTGGATACTGAAGCAGGAGTAAATTCCAAACAGATGTGCAGGGCTCTACAATTCTAGTTGAGCATTATTGATCATCTGCAAGTGGCCCAAAGGCCAGCTGAGTGCTGATGCTGACTGAGCAATCAATTGAGAAACTTTCAGATAAGCTTTAGATTTTAAAATTAAATGCAATAAAAATGCAATAAAAATCCCAAACAAACAAAACAAAACAACCAGAAAAACCCAAACAAACAAAAAACACAACCGAAAACTGAGCAGCTTCAAAGCTGTAACACAGACCTAGGAACTTCATCTGGGGTTTCCCATCATGTTGTCAATATGGTATTAACAGATAGGTAGAAGGAGCTTTTGTTTTGTTTTTTTTTTTCCTTGGGTCATCAGCTGAAATTGAGGCAGACTGTGACATAAGAAGTTCAAAGGAATCCAAACACAGTGCCCAGAGCTCAGAGTCCCAGCAGCTCCATTCCCCTAAGGCACTACCATGGAGAGATAACACAAGTGCTTTTGTCATCAGGTGCTCAGGGGAACCAGAGTAAAACCTCGTCTTCTGTTGTAAATGGGTTCTTCAAGGGGTGCCTACACTTTGCCAAACATACAATCAAAAGTGCTTACAAAGAGAAGGATGGCTGTGCTTTGCAAGGTTAACAGAGACAAACATATTCCAAGTGCTATGGGGAGAAGAAGGTGGGGAGAGAAGGGAGCAGTGAGGGGGGATCAGCCAGAGAGCAGTTTAGAATAAATACATAAAGCATAAAGAGAAACATGAAGTGAAAGAGGAAATCCTGATCAATAATTTAGGAAGGAGGGAGCTATGATCAGAGCAATGCAGCTGATAATGATGTCTACATTTTGGATGTGCAGAAAGGGAGAGTGTTTGAAGTAGTGAAGATGAAATTAAAATGTACTGTAAAAAATGCTGAGATTTCAGCAGCAAAGATATTAAAGAATAACAGAAAGGGAAAATAACAGGAGGTTCTGATAGAATAAGCAGAACAACCTGAGGTTTTAGCTGAAGCTACAAGTGAGCAATAGTCATGAGACTACTTAGCTTTAGCTCATTATTGATTTTGCTATCAGAAAGGACCAATTTTTACTTAAACAAAAACTGTCCAGTTTTCAGTAGAAGGAGCCATGAAATACCCACAACTAGTTTTAAGAGACCAGAAAGAAGAGAACGGATCTTTTGTGTTCCAACACCTGATGGCTGGAGCACTTACACACTTCAGTGATCCTAAGGCAATGCATACCATACTTTGGTTCCTATGCTTCCCTCCAAGTAAAACCCAACTTTTATGGAGGCTTAGCCCCATTTGATGGTAATAACATGAAGACTTTCTAAAACACTCCATTAAGTAAGCCCAAAGGCCAATGCATAAAAGAGCTGATGTTCCCAAACCATTCAGTGTGCTTGAGTCATTTACAAATGATGTGCAAAACACAGCACAGATGATATAAAATCAGTGAGTCCTGTGTCCTTGGCACAGACCCTTTCCCTTCTTCTTTCCCAAGCACCTCCAGGAATAAATTGAGAAGCAATAAAAGCAAAATAATTTCTGAGCTTCTACAGACTGAAGCAAACATTTTAACTTCTTTTTAAACAATTGTTTTGAATGTATGAAATAGAATAGATTAAATTCATTCCTTCCCTGCCCCCCCATACAGAAACTTAAATAACTTAACAATCTGTATAACCACATTTTATTGCATATGCATTGTCTTACTGAGAGACTTCTTTTCCTGCTTTAGCATACTAGACTGTGTAATTCCCTTTACAGTCTGCCTAGGAAAACTCCTCCTTCCTAGAAGTTACTGACCTTATGTATCTGGGGAATGGAGAACCAGACACAAAAATACTGCAGAGACAATGAAATTTCTGAGAGATTCAGGAGAGACCACATAGGTTTTTACAACCTAAAAAGCTACTAAGTTACAGGACTGAAAGTAAAGCTGAAGGAAAGGATTTTCTCTGAAAGGAAACAGCAAGAAGGGAGAGGATTTTTTGCTCAATCTTCGACTTTAATTTACTGTGTTTTATCCGGATCTGGATTTCAGTGTTTGAAAAATTCACCATTTTATTTTCTTTTGAATAAAATCTTACCAAGAGTTTAAAAAAAATCTCCTTGGGTGTTTTTGGAATGCTTCTGTTAAGAAAGGTGAGTGCACCTGACAGCCTTGTCAGAGCATCCCAGCCTTTTCAACAAGTGATGCAATGCAAGGGGGCAGACTTGCAGGGCAGTGCTGACACCAGGGTATGGGAGGAGTGGCTCCAGCTTGGCCAAACAACCCAAGGTACCCCCAAGTCACTGGAGCAATCAGGGGTGCTCCAGGACTGCATCATCCAGTTCCTTCCCATCCAAAGGAATGCAAGTTTACCTGGAGACAACTGCACAATGCCAATCAAACCCTGCCTAATTTTATATACCAGAAAAAGGAAAACAAAAGCAACAAGGAAAAGGAAGGTTCAAACTGCAAACATAAAAATTCCAAGTGCTTTAAGTATGTAATTAGCAGAAAAAAAGAAGGAAATTCCTACGAAAGCCCAGCAAATAACATCTGGTTTTGAAGTGTCTGATCATTGCATATCTTGGAAACAAGACTGCAGCATTTCCATCACCTATAACTTCTAGTGGAAGAAACTCTCAGAAAACACCAAAAGGGAAATGTCAAATCTTTATAAGTAACATTAGCTTGTCAATTAGTGCTGATTATTGTACTGTTCATGTGATGGAAAACAAGACAAACATCCAGAATGGGCATTGATGCAAAGTCCATACCATCTCATTGCTTAAATAATTCATTTTCGGCTTTCAAAATGAGCTGAAGGGACAAACTAGACCCATTTTTTGCCATGCTCTATTTAGTTCATCACAAATTTTTACCACTTAAGAGTAATCCACAAGGCTGGGATGGAAAAAGCACTTAAAAACAAACAAAAAAAAGAGACTTCCAGTATTCCCACAGAAGTCTCACAGTGAATGTAAATAGATCACAGACTAAATCAAAACCTTTGGCAAGTCAATTTTGTTTAATTCATTGTGTAATGCTTGTAAAGACACAAGCTAATCTGTGTGATGCAGCAGCAGAGATTACTGATAAGATGCCAGATAAAGCTGGACTGATGAACATGGTAAAGGCTGACCTCTGAATATTCCCTTTCTGGTGTAAATAAACAAAATTTCAAGTGCATCAACTTCCCTCTGATGTGAGGGAACAGATCAGGGAGCCAGAGTAAGATGGCTTTGCCTTACAGCATCTGGCAAACCACACCTCAATGACCACAACAATACACTCTAGATAAAGTCAGTTTGTAAGAGTGGATAATATTACAGCAAGTTTTAGAGATGTGTTACAAGACACACATATTCTTGACTACCTTATATTTCTTTATATAAAACTCCAACCCCCCCACCAAACATAATGCACATGCCTCTCTGATTATTGCATCTCCTCTGTGAAGAATGCATTATCCCAGAGTAATTCAAGTTTATGCCATCAATGGGGCATCATTAAATTGGGACCTGGGTTATCCTGCACTGCTTGCAAGAAGTCAGCACTAGGTTTTCTTCACCTTCTCTCACCTGCTCACATGATCTGACATGCCCTTGTACTGGCTGAAACAGTAAATAAAACACTGCCTGTGAGTTCCAGTACAACACCAGAAATCCTCACACTTTGACTCGGTTTTGACATTTCTTCTCTCTTTGGTTCAGTTAGTACAGCTTAAAATTGGAATATTTCCACTGGAAGGAAGTTGCTGAGTTGCATCA
Source organism: Alaudala cheleensis (assembly GCA_013398995.1). Taxonomy (NCBI): domain Eukaryota; kingdom Metazoa; phylum Chordata; class Aves; order Passeriformes; family Alaudidae; genus Alaudala; species Alaudala cheleensis. The sequence continues at coordinate 42,601 of VWYE01005078.1, read as the reverse complement.
ATAGAGGCAACTCCTTCTATTTTAAAACCTGGTTTTATAAGATTGTACTACACACCTTCATCACAGCAGAACAGAAAAAGAATAAAGCCAAAGCAAACAATCCTGGCAGTCGCTGAGGGTACATTTGAACTGACAAGAAGTTGCAGCTGTGGTTTATTGTGCCTTGTTTAAGCCCACTAAGGAATGTGTAGCTCCCCACTGGCACTGTCACACTCAAGGTCAGGGAGCTGGCTCAGATCTAATGCTGTCCTTATGCTGGCACTGCAGTGGTGGTTGTACCAAGTACAACACTGAACTTGTGTTGAAATCCTACAGAAACTGCATGTCTTGGAGCCCTGAAAGACACACCCTGCTCCAAACCTCCAGATCACCTAATACTACATACTTCTTCTACAAAAGTATTAAGAACACCTGGAAGTTTCCTATAGTGTTTCTTTTTATTTCAGTCACTTACACCTTTGACCTGATTTTTGCTAGACTAAAAAATGTGGTTAATTGTGCATCCACTGCTAGAGGATTTTGGGATTTTTTAAATTTTACTTTAGGGGGAGGAGTGATGTTGTTTTATTTTTGCGGTTTTTTTGAAAACTGATTAATTTATTTAAAGGAAAAAAACACATACTTCTGACAAGAAACATTCAGCTTTCCTAATTTGAATTAATAGCTACCTTACACTCATCTTTGAGAAATGTTTACCTTGGAAAATTGATGCATCTGTTTCTAGGAATTTGTAATTGGCATTATACACGTAGTGAGAGAGATTTTTCCTCTTCAGTTCATGGGCAAAAGCACTCAACAATATGGTTTTGTTCAGGGAAACTCTGTCTCCTCAATGAAGGGCTACATAGGTTTATTTATAGTCTGAAAATACACTTTTAACATGTGGATACTGGAAGTCACTTCATTGGAAAGAGGAATCAAAATCCAACCTGTGATTGCCAAATTCAACCAATGCCTTTAATTCTGAGAGTCAAAGAACAGGCTCCACATGACAGGGCTGTTCAATAGACCTGGACAACCTCACATTCACCACCAGCCTGGAAAAAAATAATACAAACACTCTGAAACTGTGGAATGCAGCAACATAATGCTGAATCACACCTTCACCAAAACCTGTGAGGTCAGAATGGGGAACTGTAAGGAAGCAGAAAATTGGTTGGTTTGGTGCATTTTTGTAGTTGTAACTATTGATGGATGCAAGTCTAGTGCCTTGTACTATAAACAGATTTATAAAACCTGGGGAGTGATTATTCCAAGAAAAGCTTTGTAAAATTTCTTGGATTAGTAAAAGGCTGTCTGGCAGCCTCATCCATAAAAGTGCACTCATAAATCACAATGTCAGTCATGCATCAGGCCAATAACCACTGGCACAATGTACTTCACATACCCACTGTATGCACAGAAACAGAAATAAATCTCAGGGGATTTACAAAGGCGCAAAACTGAACTTTGGAACTGTCTCCCTTTTCCTCCTCTGCACATACAACCCCCCAGACCTTTGTAACATGTTTACTTAATAAATGACACAGGCTGAAGTTTTTATCTTTGGCAAATGCCAGGGAAGAACAGGCTGCCAGTGCTAGAGAGCAGAAAGTGGGGCATCCTGTCCAGCTCCCAGCCAGCAAAGGGCTTCCAACAGCACCACCAAATTTTGGATAAGAGTCTGGCAGCACCATCCACAGAGAGAGCTCCTCGAGTCACCAAATCTAATTACCCAAAGGTACTCATTAAGATTCAGGCAGGAGTCATAACTGTTTGATCTCATGTCATTGTTACCACTAACTATTTGCTCTGACATGAAATTTCCTCTCCTTTCTCATGTTTGCACTCTTCGGGTGGGTGTTCACTGTTATCAAGCCCTGCCACATCTTGTCCAAAATGTCTCTGTCCAAAAGGCTCTTTGAACCTTTGTCCTTCAAAGGAATCCCTTTAGCTCTGCCACCAGCCACACTGCTGTGATCTTACAGTTTGTCAATAACTTTCTGATAACAAGCTGCAATGCTAAGACATTTGAACTTGGATGCTGCCCACAAGCTCCTGGGAAAACAGAAAAAAAGGAAAAAGGCAGCAGGAGCAGCAGGAGGCAGCTCCTTCAGCCCAAGCAGCCAACATTGTCCATTAGAGGGGAAAGCAGTGAAATAATGAGAACAAGAAAGACACTTCAAGGATAAAGAAGTCTTTGCTCAAGAGTAAACCAGTATTTCAGAGCCACTTGGAAGTTTTTTTCCAGGAAGGGGACCTAAAGGTTCCTGGCAAATGGCAGTACATAACAACATATGTTACTGTAACACTGCATATTCTCATACTTTTACCTTCATTAAAAGCATTGCTGCAACATTCCTACTTTTCTTTTTTTTCCCCTAAATATTTAAAAAGGCAACCTTAGAAACCCAGCTAAATAATGGAGCAAACCAGCATCACCTGCAATGCCTCAATGCCCTTCCTGTACACCTGGAGGCTCCCAGGACAGAGAAATCCCTTTCCCTGCACCTGATTCACCTGAGGTGGCACAGCCCAGCCAGGTCCACTGAAGGAAGGAACCTGTTTTCCTCCTGGCTTCTGCAGCCAGCCACCCTCAGTGAAGAGCAAGCACCATACCCTGGACACAGAAAACAGATGCCATCTGCCACACACACCGTAAATCTCCCTAGGCTTGCTTGCACCACTTAAGGTAATTAATTAAAAACCAGTCAGGACAATTATTTTAAGAGCAATGATTTCTAAATAATTGTTTTAAAAATCACACCAATTAATTCCCACCTTAAGCAGACATAAAACTTTGGAATCTGAACACATTCAAACGTTTTTGTATCAATCAGTTAACATTTTGGGTTTTCTTAATTATGTAAGAGATCTTTCATCTGAAGGAATTATTTATTAATTATTAGCAACCTCTTTTCTCCCCATAAATGTAAACTGATAATTTTTAATTCGTCAGAATACTTCATTTAGAAGAGGATCCAACCTAAAAAAACCTGCCAGAGAGGCAGCCCTGTTGTACACACACAGCAAAATAGACAGCACAGGCATTATGCTTGAAAAGCTTGATGCAAGTCCTTTCAAATTCCTTGTTCTCCACAAACTTAAGGAATTGTGATGCACAGAGGAGTCCACTTGGTTAATTTACACAGATACACTAATGTTTCCTTTGCAAAGGGTGATGCATGAGCTGCTGAAGTCATCCAGCACAAAGCACAGTACACTTCCTAGTAATATTTCACATCACTGAAAAGAAAGCTCTGAGCTTCATTCTCTTGCATACCTGAGGATGGTGAAATCAAAGAATCAGTGAGGCAGTGATGAACACCAGGTTTCTAATTCCAAATGGAATGGTCATTACTACTGGTATAATCCCCACTTCCACATCCCACCTCTTCTGTAGCAGTCATCCATTAACCCCTATTCTCAAGTCCAAGAACACATCTTGTGTTTCAATCTGTGTCCATCCTTTCTAGCAATATTACAGGTAAATCTATAGCTAAGTCAGAGAAAAACCCACTATTTGTTGGCTTTCTGAGAGCATTTTAATAAAATGAAATCAAATTATCCTATTCATTTAAAAATCACATTTTATCTTTTTTACAACTATTCAGATGTTACATTGAATAATTTCCTTTCAAGACAGTTAGTGTGGCAAGTATACAAAATGATTTCACATTCATGTTCCATTTTTTCCTGTGTTTTTTAATGGAAACACAAAAATCTACTTTCTACATCCTAGTACCACAGCCTTTAGCTAAATGCATGTGGACTCATAATCTTGAGTAATGGATACTCCTAGAGAGTGGTCACAACACAAAATAAACAACATTTTCAGTAATATTTAGTGAACAACTGTGTGGATATCAGAAAGATGAATTTTTCAAAGTTGCAATTATTGTATTTCTCCTGTGTATCAGAAATGGTTTGGAAGACTTTCTTTTTAGATGAGAGAGGTATTTGTTAAGAACGCAAATCATATTTTTCTTAAATGCAGCATCTGAATTAAAGGTCTCCAATTTTCTTTGGTGGAATTGGCTCATCATGTTGCCTGAAAAGAGCACATTGCACATAGCACTCAATGAGGAAAACCCCTTGAATGAGGCCTGTGGTCTCATTTCAGGCTTGCTTGCCCTGTTACATCTCGTTGGAAATACTACTACAATAAACATTCTTCAGGGGAGATGGCCAATGTTTTATCCTGCACAGCATTGGAATGGACTAAATACACAATTAAACTAATAAGATAACTGCATTTTGCAATTAGGAAACATCTTTGATTGTTGTACTGAAAACAAGGGCTATAAAATAAATTGCATTAAGGATTTAAAGTGAAATTTGGCCTTCCTTGTCAAATATTAATTTTTTCTGGTTTTTTTTCTTAGGATTTACTCATTAAAAAGTTATGCATCAGTTAGAGTTTCTTGCTTTTTTATGACTCACAAGGCAGACCAGCACCATGCTCATCCCGTGAGCTTTTGCTATCCATTAAAAAAGCCCTTTCACCCCGTGGGTAAGTGGTTTCACACTGTGCCCCAAAGGTCTTTAAAAACGAAAGAAAAGTGTGTTTTGATGGAGAGAAACAGGAAAAGTAAAGAAAGGAATGTAGACCTATCCAAAAGGGAAATGACACAGCTGCAATCTGTGGCCCTGCCAGCTCAGCTATTTCATACAGGTGCCAACTGAATTCAGTAATATTCAATAAATAACCACATGTATCATGAGAGATTGCATATATTCATTGTCATGTTGACACCAAAATGGGGAAAATTTTAAAAACCTGGCCTAATGGGAAGTGTCCCTGCCCATGGCAGGGGGTTTGGGACTGCGTGATCATTAAGATCCATCCCATCCCCGTAACATTCCATGATTCTGTGTGTTATTGTTCAGGATTAGTTAAACTCTAAACTCAAAGCCCATAAGATTTTGCCTGAGACATCCTTCAGCTTTTATTAAAAACAAACAGAAACCAACTTTTAAATATTTGATCTAGAACACTTATTTTTAAAAGAGTTTGATCTAAGAGTAAATAGATCCCAAATGTATACATTTCAGTATGAATACATAGACTGAATTGCTGCATGTGTCATTTGGAGTTACCACCTGAGATGCTGAGTAAATATAAATGAAGTGATGGTTTTTTGGAGGTTGAAGAAGTTGTATTCATGGGGATAAGAGCAGCTATTGTTAAGAGCACCTTTGTAGGAGGATATATAAGGTATGCTATTTGTTCTGTGTTTAACAAGTTCCTAGAGGTTTTGATTGATCTTTAAAGGGCACTGATCCTGATGTAAAAATGCAAATAGATTTTCCTTGCACACCCAAACACACGTGCACACTGCACCAGACACAACCTGTTCACTACAGAGTGTTTTTAATCCGTGCCCTGAAGAAGACATTTCTAATTAAAGCTCCAGTAGGCATCCTTCTTTTGATTTACTCACACATGTGATATTACTCTGGCACACCACGAGCTTGTGATACAGCCTCAGGCTGTAGAGATCCCTGTGCCAGAAAACAGTGACTAGGACAGCTAGGTAGTGTCCTTTAAAGAAAACCAAACAAAGAGAAACAAGACTCACAACAGATACAAAGCCTAGTGTACAAGTAATTCAGATGTTGAATATATTTTGTTAAATGCTGTTTCTGGAACAAGTAATTTCTGTGGTGATAAATCTGTAAGGAGGAGTTCACCCACCAGGCACCTGCCTGTTCTATCAGCATGAGGAGGGGAATGTGCCAGTTTGGAAAAGGATTCATGGGCATATCCAAACCTACAGCAGTCATCTCATCCAACACCTTTACCTCTAAATGAAGGTGATTAAGAACACCAAAAAATTAGTAATAGGTACATGGCTAAATAAGATGCTGTGGTTTTCATTCCCTGGGAACTTTGGGTTTAGGGATCTGCAGAAATAATTGAGTAAAATATGCCTATTGCCATGAGACCAAATGAGCTACCAAGGAACCAACATTTAAAAATCCACCAGCTGGAAAAATATTAGACAACTTTACTCTTGGTAAAGTTACTTTCTTAAGAAAAAATAGGTTTAACTAGACTTTAGAGTTACAATCAATATGAGTTACTATATTATATATTTTGCTCAGAAAGTAGTTTGACTTGAGCCAGATTATGTGTTTTTGTGTCAAGTATTGGCCTAAAATAAGCATATTCCAGAGCTTGAGAGAAGCCAGATTTAGCAAGTTATATATGGAAAAACTCAGTATTTACAGATAAGCAAAATATCTGACAGCAGGTAAAGTAATCTTGCTTGGCAGATTACATTCATGTGTGGAAGTGTAAACTTCTAATTTATCAAACAGCAGGAAAGACATGGCATTTGATTGGATTTCTGTTCCAGTTTCCAATCCATATGATGGTTTAATTTCTCTGGCTCATAACTGCAAATTCTTATTTATGGTACCAAAAGAACCAGTGCTAATATTCAGAAAGCTTCATTTTTATTTTGCATGTCTTCTACACTATCTGGAAACAGAATTTAAATCATAACAGAAACTGAGCACTGCCTTGTTTTATAAGTTATGCCATCAATATATCAGTAATTTAAAATGTTTGTAATATACTCCCTTCTTAGAAATCCTTCCCAAGAGCTGTGGCTGCCAGTGGTCTTTGTCCACTGATGATGTGGAGAAGGTGAGAATTCCCTGTGTCTTCCAGTGAGGGCCTCCCAAGGGCCAGAGGTGAGTAACCACAATAAATTGGTAAAGAGTCTCTGGTCTCTCAAATTCATCCCAAGGAAAAAAACATCACACAGAAAGTCTATAGAAAAATAACAGGTTCAAACTCTAATTCTGAAAACTATATATGGATTATACAACACACCTTTGCTGCTCTTACTTCAAGGTATTTGAGTTGCTTACATAGCCAGGATTTGTGTCACTGAAACAATGCCTGGCCTGTGAAGCGTGGAATAACTTCCACAGAAAGTTCACAAGTTCAGAACCAGACAGATGGCACATAAAAGCTTCATTAAAGGAAAAGAAAGGATTATGGATTGTTGTTTTGTTGCTTGGTTGGGTTTTCTTTTTGGGGTGGTAGACTTTGGGCTTTTTTGGGTTTTGGCTTTTTAGTTTTTTTTCATGTGTGTATATGAAAAAAGTATATGATTCAGGTATTAAGTAATTAGTTTGGGCAGTTTTTTTAACCCTTTAACCAGGCTGAACTTTTGAGAATAACAGAGGGAAATGTGGTCAGAGCTCAATAGAGTCCCTCCATCCAGGCAGGTAGAAGGGAAAGTCAGACAAGGAAACAACAAGGAAAAAGAGCCTGAAATCAAACCAAAACAGGGAATTTCAAAACACCAGAAATGCAGGACACTGGAGGTGAAAAGCCAGAGACACCCTCTTCTTATAACTGACTATTATGGGGTTTTATTTAATCCATGAAGGATGAAAATCTTATTTCTCTAAATTTTCTGGGGTTTCATTCTTTCCTCAAAAAACATGCCTGATCAGTGGACTTGAAGGACAGAAACAGCTTTCTCAGTGCTCCAAAGGTATCTGCAGCTCTCCAACGGAATTATTTGCTCCTTCATAAGAAACATCCAAGACCACCCCTTGTTCTGAAGGCCTTTTTAAGCAAGATTGTAAAATTATCAGTTTGCTTACAGTCTACTGTAATATAAATTACTATCTTAGCAATCAACAGTGCCTACGTTTTAAAGCTTGCTTTGTATTTACTTCAAATAACAAGTTTTATTAAACTTTTAAATGTATTGCCTTTCATGCATTGAGTCCTTTCTTCCACACTTCAGTGGCAGAAAGAAACTGCTAAATAAAATACCTGAGGAATTAATCACTCAAGATAGCTTTGTCTTCTTAAAGACTGTCATATTTAATTGCATTTACAAATAATGATAAAGTGGGACCTGGGATTTAAAAGGGTTAGCAAATTTTTATGTTTCTCCTTAAGATAAATCATCAGCTCATTTAAGAGTTTTTGAAATCTACAGAGAATTCTGACATTCATTAGGGAACAGAATGGGTTACTTAAGCTTTATGTTTACCTATATCCCTTGAACGCTCTTTAGTTTAATGGTATTTTGGAATATGTTTGAAAACCAGTGCTAAATAGCCATTTTACAGCATTTAATGCACTAGGAAAATAGAATAATTTTATTCTATTTGTGAATACAAAGCCATAAATACCAATGCACAGTTGGCAGGTCTTTCAAAACACAAAGTGTAATCAAGATGACGGAATGAAAATTAGTGTTCTCAGGTATAATCCCATATAGAAACAAGTACTTAGAACTCATTTGCCTGAAGTGCCTCAGAAATTACAGGGAATTGCTGACAGTGTTGGGTAGATGTGTTTATGCTCTTTAATGTAAGACCCAAAAAACTTATGAGGGCAATTAAACCAGCACTAGTAAACACCCAGTTCTAAGAGCTGTAGGTTTTCTTACCCTCCCCACATTAAAGACAATATTTGATCTTGTTTTCATTGGAGTTTACATTTCTGTCAGGCATGGGCAGCTCTCATGCTTTCAGTTTATCTGCCACACTAAAGTATGCAGACACTGTGCCCACGTTCTCCTGCTCTTACCATGGACACTCTGGCACCCCAAAAACGTGGGCTGGTGTTTACCAGGGAGTTTCAGAACATGTTTAGCATGGACCCAAGCCATTGAGTAATCTGTCCCGAATTGTGAAGTCTGTGGAGGAAAACATGGGTCTGAAGTTCTCCTGGTGCTGAAATAATATAAAACAGTGTTCCTTGTCATTGGAAATGTACCATTTCCCCAAGTTTTCATGAAGCTTTTTCTGTGCAGCTGGACACAGCTGTAGTGCAGCTGATCTCTAAAGAAAGTGTGACACATGGGTGTGTCATTGTCTTTCAGGGCAGGGAGGTTTCAGCTAACTTAGGGTGGGTGTTTTTGGGGGGGATGAAAAGCAATGAGTCATTACAGCCTCTGGACTGTGAAGTGTCAGTAGCATCACTAAGCACTACAAATAGATCCCCGAATAATAGAATGATTTAGGCTGGAAGGGACCTTAAAGGGACCTCATTTCAACCCCCTGCCATGGGCAGGGACACCTTCCACTATCCCAGGTTGCTCAGAGCCCCATCCAACCTGGCCTTGGACACTGCCAGGGATGGGGCAGCCACAGCTTTTCTGGGCAAGCTGTGCCAGGGCCTCACCACCCTCACAGGAAAGAATTTTTTCCTGATATCTGATCTAAACCTACTCTCTGTGATTTTGAATCCATTCCCCCTTGTCCTGTCACTACATGCCCTCGTAAAACCCCTCTCCACCTTTCTACGTCTACTGCCAAAGTACATTTAGAAAATGTGTTGTTTCAAGCTTATCTCTTGTGGATGTTTGTAGGACAGCACCTACATTTAATTTGAATATTCAATTATTTATAATATTGCCCTTACTGAGAGCATTGAGAGTCAGATCCAGGGGATGAGTATTGCAGTGTTTGGGTCCAACCTGGCTGCCACAAGCCACATTCTACAGAGCTCCAGCCTTCACCTGCAGTGTGCTGACTTCTATGAGTTATTCCCTTCAGACTGCTTTCAGCCTGCCTTTCTGTTCTACAGAGAACATTACTCCTCCTCACAGCACTTCCCTTACCTTTACAAAGATTCTGATTTATGAATGGTTGTACACAACAGCATTGAGCCTCAAAATTTCCACAAGAACAGAACAGAAGCATCATTTGGGAAATAAAGAAATGGGGGAAAGAAATCTGCAGTGGTTGTCTCTGCACATACAAATAGCTGAAATATTCAAGTTTTAATGAACAGTGAGTGCCTAAAGTCCAATATGTGACTTCCATAAGTCTACAGATATTCAGTGACAGAATAATCTTGTGTGAATTCTCAGTGTGCTATTAGAGATTAATTACAGATTATTAGCTTGACTATGATTTTTAGTTACACACATTCTTAATATAATTAAATTTACATTCAGATCAATCTTATCAATAGTGATTTACTGGAAAAATGGTGATTTCAGGATTCAGATTGAAATAAATTTCCATAGAATTCCACCCATACCCAGCTTTTTCTTTTGGGTCATCCAGTTCAGGTATGTGAACAGAAGAATTTGTTTTTCTAGTTAATTGCCACTGGGGATATGGACATCTGGCATCTTGAAAAACTGCCTTTCAGATAAGATTGAGAACAGAATGAAAAAGAAACAATAAAGATTGTGCTGTGCTTCTACAAATAAAACCAACAAACATCAAGTGGAAGGATAATCCTGTCCCCCCTCAAGCCCTAGGGGACAGTGGTGCTTGTGTCCTGCAGCATTATCATGGCTTGTAAAGTGCTACTATGTAGATACTGTCAATTTAAGATACACACTGCCTAACAAAATTATAAAGAAACCCTTGCAAATAAAGTCAAAATGCAAAAAAAAAAAAAAATTATTTTCATGTTCCAAGGCTCAGTCATTTTTCCAGTTACCATTCAAGAGTGTGAGGCTTAGTTTTATCCAATGCATTGGTGGTAAAGGAGTAGATTAAAGTTAGAGCACTTGCAGTCCTCATCATGTCTTGTGAGTGAAACCCACAAACAGGTGTGCCATGTTAGATATGGTTTGAAAAAAGTAAAGTATTTGAACTTCTTATGTTATAATGTGCTGTTAATATTGTGCAGGGGGAAAAAAAGCATCAGAATTATATATGGACACGGTAACCTTTAAAATGTTCGGGTACTTATGTTGACAGACACTTTAATACCTGCTGACATCTAGCCTTGAGCCCATGAAATCCTAACAGCAAAAGATTTGCAACATTCAAGGTCCAAGTGAAACCTCTTTACGTTACTTTGTGACTCTGAAACCTGGATTGTCGGTCAAAATGCAAAAAAATTTGTTTCTCTTGTAAACAGAAAATATTTCCTGTTTGTAAGAGAAATAAATTGTTAGTGCTGAAAGAGAGCCAGTCTTCTTTTGCTTTGTTTTAATCTTATGGACCCACTCCCTCAACCACAAAGATTTAGCAGCATTTTACAGATAAATCATCTGAGGTCAAATCTGGTCTATGAAAACAAGGTGGTATCATTTTTAAAGGGTTATTCCTAGTACATAAAAATTCAGGGTTTATTGCCACTTAAGTACTCAGGGAGGATGCTGTCAATAATAATCCTGAAAATACTTGTGTTTATAGATATGTTGATTTATATAAAAGAATATTAGAAGAATATTAAAAGAAAGATTAGTTTATATTATCTGAACAAAATCTTGTTTAAAGGAGGACCACTGAGAAGGAAATACACCCTTCCCAACATTGTTCNAAATCTTGTTTAAAGGAGGACCACAAGCCACTGAGAGGAAACTGAGAAGGAGATACACCCTTCCCAACCTTGTTCCATACATTCCTGGGAAGAGAAGGCAGGTCCCCACTCTACAGACAAGGCTGCTTGCTGATCAAAGGGATGCCTCACCACGTCTGCTGGTGGAAAATTTCCCATTGGCCCCAGGTTTTCTTCAAATCTATCAAACAACCCCTCAGACCAGCAGATGAAAATACCCTTTACACCCTCAAGGGATGGTCCTCTCTACATCAAAATCCAGGAAATCCTTACAGCATGCAGACTGCCTAACATATTTAAGCCAAATGAAATGAAATTGGTCAGGTTTTTATCACTGAAATAGTGACTGGAATATTTTTAGCTGAAGTGAGATTCTATACTAATAACCAATTATTTTTGTAGCAATAGATAACAGCCCTTCTTTGGGCAGGTCTTTGGATTTTCTATCCAAATAATCTTTAGAAAATGTCTTCTGTTAATTGTCTTCTGTAGCATGTTTCAACATTCTGGACTTAATGGAATCATTAATGTTAGGCTAATTAAAGAGGGAATGATTCTTTTGGAAGAATAGACTGGATTTTAGAAGAATGAGCTAATTTAGATATTTTAGTGAGTACTTAAGGCAGTGTTCCTGACTATTCAAATGTCAAAATTTTTGTGTTCACTCTCTAAAACCTACCAGGTAAAACACATACCAGTTACACACACTTGTTTATTGTTCCTTTAGATGTTATAAATGTTTAAATGATGTAAAATCAATAATATAGATATACTTCAATAGGAGCACAGTGAAAAGATTTTCAGTAATGATTTATCTTGGTTTTGCAAAACCACATTTAGTAAGTAAAAGTAGCATAACTTCCCGTCTAAAATAAAACCCATGTAAATGTACATCATAATCCTCTGATTTTTATCTCTTCAAATCATATCCATAAATTAGAAATATATCTTTAAAATGCAATCTGAAAAAAATTCTTAGAAAAAGCCCTGTACTTTAACATGATCTGATTTTTCTTTCTTTTGATTGTGTCAGAAAAACTAAGAAGTTACTCAATAATGCCTTGCTAAATATTTCCAGGTACGGTTTTCTTTTGGTTTTCAGAGTTATATTGATATATCAGAACACCACTGCAACTGGAAGCAGAATTTGGAAGCCCATGTATTTCCATCTCACACAACAGTATGAAAACTTTTTGCAGCAGAAACAAAAGTGAAGCCCCTCACTAGCTCAGAGGTTTGTAACTCTCACTGTTGCCAAAACAACAGAATTTAGACACAGGTAGTCATCCTCACTTGGCTGAGGACAACTTCATACTTGCTCTGTGCCTTAAAATGATAAAAACTTATCCGAAAAAATTATATATTGTGATCATCCCTGCACAATTAAAATAGATTGTACCAAAAGCTATTGTCATCCAAACTTTAAATTATTTCTATCTCTACTGCAGACCATTTAGGAAATTCCTTTTTTTCACAAAGCAACTATTCAAAGAACACATTTGACATATCCATAGGCTTCCACCTGCTTCATAAAACTGGTCCTTCATCTTCCTTACCTACACTGGTGCTAGACTCATGTTTCTCTTCCATCCTGTCATTCCATCTCAAATTGTCATTTTCCAATTTATGGTCTTCTCAGTACATGACTTAATCACTTTATTACCATTATTGTTACTCACATAACACTCACCAGTGTGACATTTTATTGACAAGGAAGTAAGGATTAAATTTTAAATATGAACCCAGTGGATGGAGCATAAATGAAAATGAGAGAAGCACGTGAATCTCATGAAGGTCTTCTCTTTGATCTCACTGTTCTTTATCAAGTTGCTTGAGGGATTTTTTTCCATATAAATGAAATGTGGTCAGAGGGAGGAAGGATAAAACACTGATACTATTTCATGCCTGCCACTGCATGCTGTGCAAGCCTATGAAAAACACTGCAATGTGTTTGGACCACTGGATGCATTTTAAAAGAGTTGCTCATTATTCAGTCAAGTTCCCATTCCAGCTGTGCATTGGGGGAAATCAGGGGGGTGGCAGTTTGGAATGGCTACTTGGAGTCACCTCCACAAAAATGACCTCTGGAAATCTGTCAGCAATACCTGTTTCCCACAAAAAAGTCTGTCCCTGCCCTCTGCAGAATTATATCTTGCTATTGTCATCAGTATTGTTTTCTGCCTTCATATAAACAATGGCCATGGATGAATGTGCTCTCCAGCCACATGGCAGAAGGGAACTAACAGGGATTTAAGAGCCTGGTTCTGGAAAACCTCATTGGAAGCTGAGCTGGAATTAATGATGCACTTATAAATATATACATGTGCATGTGTGCATGCAGATGTGTAAACATGAGGACACACCAAATATTTTTTAATTTACAGAATATGAGTTATTTAGATTGTGTTCTATGTGAAATGGGCTTCCAAAAGCTGTTCCAAGTGCAGCCAACTGTTATTTTAAAAGGCCACAACACAGCATCAGCTGACCATGTCCTCTGTAAATTGTTTATGTACCTTTAGTAAACACAAAGCCATTTCTATGTGTGTGCTTACACACAGAATATACACATGCATATAAATATATATAACACAACTTCAAGTGCTATTATATACAGTACTGTGATGATGCTAAGGGTTCATCAGTTGCACCTAAAATAAATACACAGTGTCTGCATTTCTCTACCAAACTTTTTCTGAGGTATATATTGATTATTGGGCTTTCTCACAGCTCACATAAATAGCTACAACAACCAGCCCGTTTAAAAGGGCTTTTTTGTTATATATTATTGAACCAACTACTCTTTCTGCACTTTGTATTAATAACTGCAAATAAGAATTCCCCTATGTGCAAACACTGTACCTCTGGAATGACAGGCAGAAAGAATGAGTCTGGAGCTGGAAAAGGCAAGAGCAGGCATGAGGAGCAGGATGACTGATGGCAGGTGGAGGAGCAGGCAGCTTTAATGGATATTCAGGGGAGAGAAGACCTTGCAAGATGGTCACAGTCCCAGGACACTTTTTAGCTTTCTTTGCTAGCAGCTCCCATTTCTCAAGCATAAACTTTTACTCTAGCCATTCTCAAAACCAGATCTATCTTCTCACTCCTCTGGTACGTGTGTCAGCCACTCCTTTGTCTGCAACCATTCTGGGTTTAAGCCACAACACACTCCCATGATATTTTAAAATAAAGACCACTTTCTCAGTCCACACTGTTTGACAATATTCTGGCTATATTTACCTGGAAATGGACATGAAAACTAAGAGGCTGAACCTTACAGTGCAACCACTATGACTGAATGCAATTTCTCTCCCAGATCCTTTGTGAAATGCAGCTGATGTAAAGAAAGGAATGTCACTGACACAGAGGGAGTCATTCCTCACTCAGCTTCCACTGAGTCTCTGCCTCTAATTAAGCATACCTGTCAGTGATCTCAAGAAAATCTCCACAAGTCATCAGTCAAATCTGATCCTCTGCGATAAACAAGGAAATGATGCCACTGAGATTTAAATTCACAACAAAAGCTGCTCTGTAGCTGACTGATATTTCCCTGTGAGCCCATTCCTGCTCGGGCCTCTCAGCTCCCCTTGCACTCACAGATCACTCAGGCACTCCTGAAACCTCCATCTCACTGCCCCATGTGACTGCACACATCCTGCAATTATTCCTGGATGTGTCACTTCTCTATAGGGGAATTCCTGTCCCTCTCCACATTTCTGTATTCAAGTGTAAGTTCAGCACTCTGATAAAGGGACCTCGTGTGAGCCATTTGCCAGGTACTTATCTTGCTGTTGCATTTTTTAATTCGAGTGCTCTGGAAATTATTTCACATGAAATCATTCCATTTACTACCAAATGTGGGAGCAGTGACTTAAAGGATGCAGGAATACATTTTAAGCTGAGAACAAACCAGTTTACTTTGTGTAGCTTTCCCAGGCTACGCAACATGAGAAATTTGAATCAGGAGATTAAGAGCAAGGCTTGGGAGCTCAGCAAATCACCAGGAATATTTCTCATTGTTATTCCAATACGAAGAAATCTGGGAGTTTCTACAAGAGAAAGCTCATGGGGGTTTTTTTTCAGATACACTGATGGGTGCATGAGCAGGGACAGATTGTCAGCTGACTTTCAGGGAGCACAGGGACATTTGCAGCCAGGTAAAGATAAGCCAAACTTGTGTTTGAACTCTAAAAATATCTGAACAGCCAGTGGAATCCTTGGTCTTCTAGAGGCAGCTGAACATTGGATGACCAGAACTAAAAATGGCAAATGAGAAAAATGAGAAAAAGAGTGAGCTGAACTCTCCATCATCCCTCCAATGAAAGCACACAATGAGAGAGCTTGAAAAGAGAAAATGCATGGAAAGAAAAAAAAGGCAGAAAGAACAGCTGTATTTTTTCAGGGTTTCTCTAGAAAGAAAGTTGGTATTTGTACATGGCAGAGAACGAAACATCACTTGCTGGAGTGGGCAAAATGCCACACAAACAGATGGCAGAAGTGCAGGCATGCAAAAGAACAAGTTCATGAATTGATGCATGGGCATGTTTTCTGTCCAGGAATGTTGAAACAGCTTTTGGACAACTATTTCAACTCCTAAATTTACAGAACCATGCTACTATCAGCCTAGCTTCAATTCAAATGGATATAGATGTTATTTCCTGAAGGACATTTTTGCTTTCAGTTATTTTGATAACCACTAAAACATTTCATAAACTAATGCTTAATTGAATGAAAGAGAAGTTGTGCTTTGCTGTTAATTTTTTTGATATTTATTATTTTAAGGTAGCTATGCCTAAACACCATAAATGAGGTTTTTACCTGTATACAGGGCTAATTTACATGGGTATCAATGAGTTTGCACTGATTTTCAAGGCATTTTGGAGCTCATCATTATTTAAAAACCATCATATTCTATTTATTTGTGCTTGGCTATAACCTGTTGCTGGATCCTCTTGAAAAACCTTAAGGGAACAATCAAGAGATAACTTTGTTGTCTCCCACCCAGTATACCTTCATTAAGACAGCCACTCCATCAGTTCACTCTTTACCAAAGTATGAAGCAAACTTTAATTATTTTTGAATATTTAGGATATGAAATGCACTTAAAGACATCTTTAGTACATGGCTTTACTGGTCAGCAGCCTTAAAATCTTTCAAGACAAGTGTTATATTGCATTGATATAACAGTATTTCTGCTCAAAAAAAGGGGAAAAAAATAAAACCACTTAAAATTCTCTGAAACCTGTTCCCACTCCTCTGAAAAGCCCTTACAGCATTCCCACTGTGGGAAGTGTTGGAGTTCAGCTGAACAGGCAGCATTTCCCATGAACTTTGCTTGACTTGCTGAAGAACTACATCTACATGAAGTTTGACACATGAAGATTGACATTACCTCTTTAAATTAAATAACTTTCTACATTTTTAAAACACACAATTGGTCTGGAACAGGCTCCTCTGGGAAGTGGGCACAGCACCAAGCCTGACAGAGTGCTTGGACAATGTTCTTAGGCACACGATGGGATTTTTGGGGTGTCCTGAGAAGGGCCAGGAGCTGGAATTTGATTGATTGATCCCTATGGGTCCCTTCCAAGTCAGGATACCCTAAAAATTACAAAGGCTGAAGCTAAACCCTAGCATTGGGATGAGCCGTGTGTGATCCTACAAAAACACAGGCAGAAATACAAAGGCTGGAGCTGAGAAAATGGAATTCAGTTGTCTCAAAGGTTGGAGGTGACTTACAAATCCTGACTCATTAACATTTTAAGGAGAATAGAAGAGAAAGAATGCTATAGAAAGGAACACTGCTTTCTTCTGATCAAAAAATGAAATAAAGTTGCATTTTATCTCGGGGATTATGTCATAAAATGCCACCTACATGGCAGTTTCAAACCCAGCTTTAAGTTATCACAGTCCACCTACTTGAGGAATAAGTACAGAGATAGGGGCAAATAAAGAGAAATAGGGAAGAAACCGACAAAAAATATCAGTGCAATCCCTGTGCATCGTTTTAGTGAAAGAAGAAAAAATAAGAGTCATATGTTCAGCTTCTGTCTGGCTCATACCAGTCAAAGACGTGGCACAGGTTACATTCCCACACACCACAATGACCAACAAAGGCAAAAGTCACTCTGAAAGCAGCTAAAGCAACACTGAGCAAAGGACTTCAGAGGAACTTCCCACTGGCCTTTCAAATCAGAATTGGAAAATAATCTTCCATAATTACATTTAAGAAGGTCTAGTTGCTCCCAATTGCATAAATATGTAAATAATCCCCTGAAAATACAAAAAGGGTGGACATAAGCTATTCATGGGAAGATTACAGTTTTAGTTAGTTAACTGACACCACAAAAATTGTTGTTCAGAGTCTTTTCAAAGCTCTTGATACTTCACAGAAAAACATGAGGGGTAAAAGTCATGACTGGTGAACTGCTCACCTTGATAACCCAAACCTGTCCTTTTGTTGCCTGGCAGAGCAAGGAGCAATCATACAACAAGGAGGGATGGCCAGAAAGGGGCTAATGACTTATGATACCCTGAAAGTCTTCTGGAAATACTTAAAGTTAAATAGTAACCCTCAGAGGTAGCATGGCTGAGTATTTCTTCATGCCTAATGGAGATGATAAAGGAAAGCAGGAGCAATTATGAAGCTATAATAGAGCAAAGATACTTGAAAAACAGATTTAATTAGTGACTAGGATACAGGAAAATCACCTGGAATATATGGGTAGAGCACTCAATTAGGAATAGTCCTCTGGATTAAAAAGCTTCTTTGTGTCAGAGTGGGTGACAAGTGCAGGTGCAGAACTGGTCCAAGGGTCATGTTTTTGTCCCCAAAATCCTTTTACATCTCTTGGTGTAGCTGCCTCCAGCTGGCAGGCCCTGTGTAACCAGGGCTGGCATACAATGTTCAAACCAGTGATGATGATGGGTAACAACCTGTGACAATTTATGATGGTATTTTTTGAGCCTAGGAAATTTAGGTTCCTGACACAGCTTCAATATCTCCTCCCAGCAATTTTTTTTTTCTTCCTCTTTGAGCTTCCTGAAGAGTCAACCAACCACTGATATCCTTTAACTTGCTCTCCAGTGGTGCTGCTACCACAGCAGGTGAGATTATTGATCTCCAGCTATGTCAAGATTTCCTCTGCAAAACTAATCTTCATGCCTGCTTTGCAACAAGTCTTTCATCACTGTGCTACAGCCACATTAATAATGAATGAATCCATTATGATCAATGGCTCGACAATGAATATCAAATGACTTCTCCATTATTAAGATCATTACAGGACACTAGAGGTAACTGTTCAGTGCCATTCACAGCAGTTTAGCTGTATGATCTCCTTCTCCTTTAATAGGATTTCTATGACTAAAAGACCCCAAATCACACTGAATATTTAACCTGAGGCTCAGTGATTTTACACTTGGTACAGTAAAACATCATGAATCAACAGGGCAGTAATATATATCAGTGTCTCTTTGAGCAATTTAATATAGTCTTGCTGTGTACACAGTGCCTATCAGCACCATCCAAAAAGTGTTCTCTGAAGATCAGCACCATCAAAAAGTGTTCTCTGAAGATCAGCAGCATGGATGTTAATTGTACCAAATCTAACAAAAAACTAGCAACTGAGCAGAGCCGCTCCAGTGTTGCCTTTAAAAAGCTGGCCCTCTTAACTATGTTTTTGTTTATTTTCACCCACTTTCACAGTAAATAATGCAACTGATTAGGAAATGAACACAGAGCATTAATCATAGTGCTTAACTGGGTATTTCCTAAAGGTCACCCCACTTTGAAAGACGGCGCTTTCCCACATTCCTCCCTTGATTAATGGCCCATTTCCCGTCTCACCCTGCACCCTTGGATCCCCATCCTGCATTTTCCCCTCGCTCCTGCCTCTCCTGCGAGTGGCAGGCCTGTCAAAGTGCCATGAGAAATGGCTGCATAACCTTTGCTGGCATTCAGCAGCTCCCAGTCCTTCAGTTTTGTGTTCTCCAACCAGTCTGCTTTAGGTTTAGTTTCCCAGGCAGAATTTGCAGGGACTGAAGAGAAATGATTGCTCCAGATTACATTGCCAGCAGAGCTTTGACAAATGTTGCACAGCTAAAAGATCTTGCCCAAGATAAATAGGTATCAGTGGATACTGTGGATAGCTCTCACTCATGCAATCTCAATTCTACATCAAGGATCAGCTTTGGGAGCAATACAGCAGTGGAATATGTTGAGGGGAGAAGGATTTGATGGGGAAGCCTGATAGAAGGAGTGATGATAGCAAGGCTGAAAGCAACCTGCTGTCTGTATTTGAGTTCTAAATGTTGTGGTTTAAATGCTGTTTCTGAACAGACTCCTGTGTGGAGTGGGGCTACTGCAGCCCAGACACTTGGGTCTGCACCTACCCATGCATCTGCAATTTGTTCTTGAAATAGGCACACTGAAAAACAGGAGCAGTTTTCTTTCATCATTAATAGACTTGAGGGGAAGATAAACACAAAAATGCCACTCCTCAAATTTACATTGTTTTACATCTCATGATAAGCTACAAATATTTTGCAGTTCAGAAAGTCCACAGAGAGAGATCCCCATGGCTGAGTCACATGAGCTCCTAGGTCTCCACATCAGATACCAGCTCACAGGAAACTCCCACTGGAAAAAGGATGCATTTTTGTTTCTCCAAGAAACAACCCACTCCTTCTCATGGGAAATATTGGGATTTTTTTCCCAGATCTCTGTGAAAATTCTTGTAAGAAAGAAAATAGAGATGCTGGAAATTACTGTGACTCCTTCCAACCACACAGAAGGATATGGCAAACCCAAAATGCAACCCATAATAATCTTGTGCTCATAATGGTGGTTACTTACATGTAATAGAGCTCTTTTGATGCAAATTAACTAATTGACTAAAGGAGAGATGATGCCATTAGCAATAATTTGTTCATCAACCTTTGATACTGAATAGGGGTCACGCAGGGTAAGTTCCCTGTCTTCCTATTTTCAGAGAAAGGCTCATTTCTCTCGAACCCCAATCATCTGTTCCTGCATTTGGAGGCTGAAAAACATAAGCACAATTACTAGATTTTTTTTTTCTCCAGTTGTTCTAAAAAATTCTATCACTCTTGTGGGGGGAAAAACCAACCAAATGCAGCAAAAGCCTCTAGACAATTACTGTGATCTGTGCCTGGGAACATCGTCCTTTCTGGTTGACAAAACACCTCACTGGTGCACAGCAAACATCTTAATGAGTTTGAGAGCAGAGATTTAAGGGAGAAGGAGAAATGGAGAATTATCTGGATTTTTTTTTTTTTTTTATGTTGAGAAGTACTCCTGTGGAGAATACCTTTGTTTCAATTCCTTCACTGATTTGTTTTGGTTTTTTTTAAACAAAGTATTGCATGCCAGGGCACCTCTCTGTGAGCAGCTAGGCACACTTGAACTGAACTTGCCTTTGGTGCAAAGATATTGCCACAGACACTGTGTGTCCACAGATTAGGGACATTCTGAGTGATACTTTACTACACCTACAATCTCAGCCACATAATTTATTTAGCAATAAGAGAAGGAGAATCAAGACCTCTACTGCATACAACATTTTTATAGAGAATAATTTAGAAAAGTCAGCCACCACTGCTACCCCATGTGGAGGCCCTAATCTCAAGCCACCTAAAGTGACACCAGAGAGCAGAGGTGGAGTCTTGCAATCAATCTACATTTTAATCCTTCCACCAAAGTTTATTCCACAAAGGAGGTGATGAAGGCACTTATTCTTAAAAAAATACCCATTAGGGAACTGGTCATGAGATATAAAGAGACTTGGCCTGTAGAATGAAATGAGAAATGGGAAACACTTGTGTGTTTGTTTAAGTGCTCAGCATTATTGGTGTCCTTACATGTGTTCAGTGATGAAAAGTGACAATGCCCAAAAGGACAATACAGAAGTTTATACTGCTAATAAATCATGGTAGGATACTACAAAATGATGTAGTTACTGCTAAGATTAGTACATGGACTAGGAGCAATTTGCTTTCCAATATAATTGGTCACATTCAGAATATTTGTGCATAAAAATTAATCCTAATTGAAGCAGTGTGTTAAAAACAACCAAAGAAGTCTCCTAAACATAAAGTATCCATTTTGGACATAATTTTTTTGAAGATAATTTCTGAATTTTTAAAATTCAGTTCCACTAAAACATTTCAAGGTTTAAGCAACACAGGGTTGTGACCTGGAATCAGGGCCCAGGAAAAACCACACATCAACATCAATGTTTATGAACTGAATCGTCTAAAAATTTCTCTAACAAAGACATTTTCCAAAGACAATAGGACTTCCTGTATGAGCATTGCAAATGCATTCCAGAAACTGCAACATTAACTGTGTGGAACAAAGATTTTATTTCCTAGCATTGAAGAAGTAAAAAATGGGAAAATTTTGAACACAGAATGATTAAAGTGTGTGTGCTGTTGCTGTAACAGACAGGATACTTTCTCTGTCTGTACATGGCCAGTTTAATTTCTGATTTAATTTCTGCCACCAAAAGCAAAAGATATTTTTAGTAA
Organism: Alaudala cheleensis; assembly: GCA_013398995.1. Taxonomy (NCBI): domain Eukaryota; kingdom Metazoa; phylum Chordata; class Aves; order Passeriformes; family Alaudidae; genus Alaudala; species Alaudala cheleensis. The sequence goes on along the minus strand of VWYE01005078.1, from coordinate 20,781 downwards.
AATTGTTCTAACATATTAAAAAAAAAATCTTTGCATTCTAAATAAAGATTTTATGGATCAACTCTTGCATGCTGTTTATATGCAAGTTTCCTACATTTTGCATTGCTGAATAATTGAGAACATTAGCTCCCAAACCATGAAAAATTCATTTTATCATGATGTATTATTAATCAATTTAATTTACAGTGATCTGAAGAGTCCCACTTTCCATTATGGTGCTTGAAGATACATTTAGACAGTGGCTTGGTCTGTATTATCCTGCTATGTAACTTCTCATCTGATAAACTTCTCAAAGTGGGTCATACTCCACAAGCATAATAATGGATAAAATGGATAAAAGAGAACCAGTTGACATAATTTATTTGGACTTCCAAATCCTTTTGAAAAAAGTGTCACATAGAAAACCACTGAAAATTTAAGTAGCTGGAGAACAGAGCAAATTATTTGAAATTATCAAAAGCTGCTTGGCAGACAGAAAGGAAAACACTGCATTTAAAAAACATTTAGTATATGAAGATGCTTTACTATTACTATTTAGAGGAAACACTCTTTTATTATTTAAAGCTATTTTTATTTTCACTACATAAACAGATTATTGTATTTCAGCAAGTTTCAGATTTTTTTAAATGTTTGCTACAATTTTATTATTAGATAATCACACAAATCAGTCTGGAAAATACAAGCTCTTACTCTTGTTTAGATTTTATTTGTCTAGCATTAAAAGAATGCCTTCATTCACTACAGCTTCATGGACATTTCTCTCCCCTTTAATGCAAATTACAAAGGGAAATATGAGTGATATGCAAACTCTCATGACCTGGATTTGTTCTTTGATATTTTGTGAAAAGTCACTGGCCTACTGAAGTCTCTGCTTATAGATCAGATGACAATTGTATCATCTGGCCATAAATATAAATAATTAAAATGCAAGCTGATAATTGAGAACTGCTGATGAACAGGGGAAACATTTGGATAAATTATCAAGAAGAAAGATTATTAGAAACATCTGCTAAGCCTCAAATGCTAAAAAGGTCACACAGAGAAAACAATCTGCATTTGGAGGTAGAAGCCTGAAATCATCATTCACCTTAGAGGAGTTTATGTAGCTGGGAAGGAAAATGAAGTATCTTTGAGTTGGTGGGCACAAGGATGTGCCTGCTAAAGGTGAATTTGGAAGAGTTGCATAAAAATGTGAACCCCAGAGAATACTGCAGGATGCCACCAGCAGGGGAAGTTTCACTGAGCCAAGCATGGCCCTGTCACTGCCTGACTCAGAGAATGTCTGAGAGCAGGCAGTGAGAACAGTTCAGTGTGGGCATGAACTCTCCTGTGAGGAATAAAACACCAGGCTGGGATAACTACATAGAAAGGAGTCCCATCTAAAGTGCTGAGGCAAAATACAAAGGCATTAAATAACAAATAACGGGGAAAGAACGTGGATTGCTGGTCTCCTGGATTTGTGGCACACAGAAAATGATTTTTTTCTTTTTATAGGAGATTTTAGTGCTGGAAACTCAGGACAACAAAAACAACNTTGTGGCACACAGAAAATGATTTTTTTCTTTTTATAGGAGATTTTAGTGTTGAAAACTCAGGACAACAAAAAACAAACAAACAAACAAAAAAAACCAAAACAAAAAAACCCACCAAAACCCTGAACTAATTTGTGTTGACCAATACTATAACACATCCTGCTGCCCCTGGAAGTAAAAAAGGGTAATATTAAAAAAAAAAATTCACAGTGTTAAAATGTTTCCACAAATAGGCTGGGAAAAATTTCAGCAAAAAGCTGACAATTAGGCAAAATAATCCCGTGAAAGGAATTAGGAAAGAATTTCAAACAGAAGTGCCTGGAAGGCTGCTAAGAAATGTCAAAAGGCTGGAGGGGACAGGGTGTGCCTGTGCCAGGGAGAGGCCCTGCTGCTCCTGGAGCTGACACCACACTCAGGAGGGCTGGGGGGGATTCAGGCTGAGCTAAAAGCACCAGGAAGTGATCAGGGAGGGGGCAGCACTCTGAGGAGGTTTTATTTAAAAAACAAGAGGGCTACAAGGCAGGGACCAACCCTTCAGTGCAGCCCCTCCTCCAGTCAAGGATGGCTCCATCACAGATTTGTACCTCCTTAAAAAGAAAATGCTGGCACCCAACACACATCTTGTCACGTCTTCCCTCCTAACAGAAATAACTGCAGACCCTAATCTTTTTCTAGCTGCTTTTTTTTTTAAAAAAAAGAAGAACAACATATGGCTAAAAAATATGTGCTATAGATGGGAAAGTGGGAGTAGGCCAAGTGACTTGTGAAAGCAAAATATCAGCACTGCCTGGTTATTCCCAAGGGATGCTCCCAAGGTTTATCCCCATTTTCAGCAACTCTGCAAGGGATGGTCACCACTCTCATGTGCCCACAGAGAGACAAACACACCAGCTACTGCTTCCAGCCTTCCAATACCTGCAGAAAACCTACAAGGGAGAAGGACTTTTGGCAAGGGCATGTAGGGATAGGGCAAGTGGTAAAGGCTTTAAACTGAAATAGGGAGGTTTATCTCAAATGTTAGAAAGACATTTTACTGTGAGGGTGGTGAAACACTGGAACAAGCTCCTGGAGAAGTGGGAGATGTCCCATTCCTGGTAATATTCCAGGTCAAGTTGGACAGGGCTCTGAGCAACCTGGTGTAGTTGAAGATGTCCATGCTCATTCCAGAAGGGCTGGACTAGATGACCTTTAAAAGTGCCTTGCAACTTGAAGTATTCTATAGTTCTGTGATTTGATAAGAATAGCAGAGTTCAGCCTTACAGTGAAGTATCAAAGGCTTGTGGTTATAAAACAAATACAAATCAAATATACTTTCCAGGATGTGTGCATTCACAGCATTGCATCCCCTCATGGAAGGCAATTGTTTGAAGGGCAGTTCTATGCCAGGCAGAATGGAGTTAATCTCACTGCCTGTTCTGGATCTTTGTGCACAGGTTTGCTCACCTTCTGTAGCAATAAAATACTCAAGATTAAAATAAAATCCTGCATTGGGTAAAAACATTGCAAGCTCATTGTCAAATTATTATACACCTCAGGTATACAACCCATCTCTAAAAAGCATTCCATGACACCCTGAAGTTGTTTGCAAAGGTACACCACTTCACTGGATTAGATAAGACTGACATTTGTGTTGCTTCAAGCCACAATATTCATATCTACTGGGAGAATCTACTCATCTCTTCTTCTGTTGTCATTGTTTGGTAGAAATGTAACCAACAATATAATGATTTAAAAGTTTACTCCTATAACAGCAAGTGGAAGTTATCTTTTATTGATATACTGAAAAATCCCTGGCAAAAGTTTTTCATTTTCACCAAGAAAAACAGTGATGTCTAGTGATGCATATTAAGCCTCTGCTTCCCAGGATTCCCATAACTGATATACTACCAAATTATGCAAAAAATTACTGGAGCATCTCAGTTATACTCCTACAACTCCTACCACAATAGACAAATAGAGGTATACACTTTTTGGGTGAAAGAAAGCATCCCTTTATCCAGAAGAAACCCATGAATTTAACTGTGAAAGCAGAAGACAAATTGTTTCCTAATAATTGCCAAGAAACTGTTAGATTCTATCATTATATCCATTTCATATCCTTACTTCACTATGCAGTCAAATAAGCATGATTTCTAATGAATTCCTGTATCTCCCTTGCTATCAAACATACATAACCAAGAATAGTTACAATGATTGTTCATGACTACCCACAGAAGACCTTGAAAACTTCTGTGTCTAAAGATGTTTGCTAACACAATAGGATGAGATGTATTTTAAGCATTATGTGTTACTACAGCATAACTAAAATTCAGTGGTAGTTCTGGGACATTAGCTAGAACAGATATTTTTTTACACTTCTGTTATATTTTCCTGCTTGAATACAAACCTGTTCATCCTTCATGCTGAAAAAAGCCTGTGCTGAAGTTACACTGCTTAGCAAAGATGCTCCACCTTACCTGTCTCTGTAGCTTTGTAAATCCTTAGATTATTTAGAATACAAGAAAGCCAAAATTTGGAAATACAAGGAGTAAGAACTATGATGTGTCAATCCTATATCTAAACCCACAGAAATGTCTACATTTCCAAAGTTGTGATATCTGGTAAAGGATTCAGCCCTTTTTACCATCTTCTTATCAAACACTGCTACTAAGCTCCACCATAAAAACAGAATGTCATAAAAAGGAATATCAAAATAGGCTGCAGTGGCAAAAACAAATAGCTGTGTCACACAGCACTTTGTTTTGGGAATGCAGCCTGCAGTAAGTGCCCACAAGAGGAGACCATGGCCATATTGGTGTGTCCCAGACACACTGTCCTGGCCACAGTGCTCTGTGCATCTGCCAAGGAGCACAGGGATGGCTGACACAAGAGCAGCTCCTGCTCTCAGGAGGGAAGGGAGGGACACTTGAACTGATTCACTCCCACCATCACAGCCATGGAGAACTGCAGAATCACTGAGGTTTGAGAAGACCTGTGAGATCACAGAGTCCCACCTTTGATTGATCTCCACCTTGCACTGAGTTTTACATCCAGTTGCTTCTTCAGCATCTCCAGGAATGGTAACTCCACCTCTTCCCTGGCAAGTCCATTCCACTGTTTTACAGCCTTTTCTGTGAAACAATTTCTCCCAATGTCCAGCCTGAACCTCCCCTTTTGCAGCTTGAGCCTTTGCTCTCTGGTCCTGTCACTGACTGCCTGGGAATAGAGGCTGACTCCCACCAGGCTACAACAGCCACTGTCTTTATGTCTGTATGACCCCCAAACAAATCTATCAGTTGATCAGAATCTGAAGCTAGCATATCTCACAGCAGGTGCCACACACAATTTGCCTCCTACAATGTCAGCATTTTCCCCAAGAGTCGTTTTATTTCCCTGCCAGGTATAGAAGCTCCCTTTCCTCCTAAATTCTGAGCCACCAGTATCACTTGCAGTATTGCTGCCCACATTTCCACTTTCAGCAGGAGAATGTGAAAGGGAGGAACCCATTTTTTTAAGATTACCCTTCCTCTCCAGCCCTCAGAAGGGAAATGTGCACGTCACATAACATGTAAGGATGCTATATGCCACCCACTTCACTGAACAGTGTTGGCATAGAGCATTTTTTTGTGGTGCTTAATGTAACAGGAAACAACCCCAAATTACAATCCCTAGATCTAATAAAGCCCACGGGGCTGGCATTAGCACTGGCTGCATTAGAGCTGCAAACCCTCAGACAAAAGGTGAATGCTAAAAGGACCACAAGCCATCTCTTCTTAAGGGAAATGTACCTGGTGCCAGTCACTCACCAGAGATGCAGTCAGTGACTCAGGAAAGCTCCCAATCAAATCTTTTTTCCATATGCCACACCAACATCTATCACTGTCAACTCTGTATAATAACACAGAGCTATATTTTTTATTCTTCAGCTTTAAAAAAGCACAGTGAATCCCAGGCTTTCAGCTGCACAGGATTAAACACTTTGAAAGAGTATGTCTCTAGCATGTTTTAAAATTAAAAAAAAAAAAAATCAAGAATGTGCTACTAATTGTAGGCTGGTATCAACTATCCTCTGGTCTTGAAAGTCACCTGACTTTGATTAGATCTGCAGACCTTATCATGGTTTTAAGAGAATCTTTTCCAAATTCTGAGGAATTCACTATTCTCACTAATAGAACATTTTAGGAACGTAGGAGGATGAATATATTCATCCTTGACATTTTTATGTTCCCAAAGCCAAGTGATTTAGGACACAATCTGAGCTATCAGCAGGTGGTTCTATTTGAAATCAAACTGGAAGAGGAGATGCCATTATTTAATACACAAATCTGTATTATGACACTTCCTCCCATCTTCACATCACTGTGTTTTGTGGGTTTTTTTCCTGTACAGAGGGAAAAAAAACAACACTTCCATTATCTTGCAGAACAATGGGAGTGGGATGAAGGTCTCCCCAAAACAGGGAAGGAAACCAGAATACCTTCTGTGCAGCTATCCTTTTAAGGTCTGTGAATTGCTAAAATAGTTGCTCAGGAAGCCTGAACACATTTTTATATCAAACTGAACTTCTTTCTCAAGCATGAAAAAGGTTTTGCATAAGGGATTTAAGGAAAGATATCCTCTGCAGTGGAATTGGCTTTAAAATATCTGCAGCAGAGGAGGAAAAAAAACCTGGTGCTTTTCAGAAGATAATTGCTGGGGATAAGGAAGAGCATCCTTCAAGTGTTTCCCAAACAAAGACTCTGCAGCTGAACACAAAGCAAAACGTTTACATTGAGCTTACTAGCAAACACCCTGTGGAGCACAGAATCGATGAGTGAGTGAATAAACACCTCGAGACAATCACCTGAGATGTGCTGAGTAAGAGAGGAGTTGGGATTTGTTTGTTGTTTGGTTTTTTTTTCTCCAACCCCCTACATCACTTGGTTCCTGGTATTCCCTGCTCCACAGTGTTCAGAAGAAAGCCAAGAAACCTCAAAGGTGGAAGCCCTGCATCAATTTCTGTCAACTTCCTCACTTCTTCCCTGTAGCAAAGAAAAAATGAAGTACAATTGCTTTTCAATCTTTGAAGAGATGTTTACTGTAGGATGAAAAAAAAAAAAATGGCAAAGCCAGACTCTAGCCCAATTTAGCTTTGCAAGAAGCAAGTATAAAACTAATTGAAATCACTGGGCTATGTATATTTTAAGGCAATGGAGAAGAAAATGTAATACATAAACTGCAGGGTTTGTAATTTATTAGAGAGAGCTCACCACTTCCAAGAGAGATCTACATATAGAAATTTTTACTGTCCATAATACACTCTATTTGCAGTCAACATTTTAATTGTTTTGATGTTTAAGATTTAGCCTGATACAATAATCTCAGTTTGGGGAATGTTTTTAAAAGCTTCTTCATGGATTTTAGCTGGAATACATTTTATGGATGCAACTGTAAGTAAAATACTAATATTTTTTCAGGGTGATCTCATTTTTAATGAAATTTTATCTACTGACTTGCACACACACTGACAAAACTTTATGTATAAATGATGTGATCCTTCAACACCACCATTAAAGTGAATAACTGATGCAGTTTTAGCTGGGCAGAGATGTGGGAGGTTTGGTGTGCAGCTGTTGGTTTGTGCTCCTTCTTGTCTCTACCCCCAGACTCCTGGCCAAGCTACTCTGGTTTAGCAGAGACTGGGCTCCAAGAGGAGGAGTAGGTTTAGTGGAATGATCACACACTGTTTCACCTCTCTACACCTCAGTGAAAGGACAGGGTTTGATGCAGAGCTGGGCTGCAAGGGCAGCTATTGCCCTACATGAAAAGGCTATTGCCAGCACAGCCCTCTGGCAGGCTCTGAAATAAAACTCATACTCTGGTTCTTCCAAGTCCTCCCCAGCTGCAAATGGAGGTGCCTGTGACTACCAGAGGCGCAATGCAAGGAGCAAAGCTCACCATGGAGCAATTAATTTATCCAAATCTCCCCAGGCTAACAGGATGCCCAGTGGGAGGTTGTGCATTTTTACCTCTTAGGGAAAAGGTAACTGCACTTCCAGGACTTGGACCTCAAAGTTATTTCTGTAGGTAATTCTTCTGCCCTCAGGTCTTCTCTAGAGAGGGAGATTCATCTATGTAAGAAGTTGAATTATAGTGTCTGGATGAAATCTATTTTCCAAAAAAAAAAAAAATAAAAGAGTAGAAAATTGCTATTTTCACCGAGATGATCTAAAGGCACTGATTTAAAAACAAAGTCCTCCCTCAAGAAAATCTCTGCTGAGAAGACACCATGTCAAACTGCAAGTGGCAGTTCTGAGCTGCTGAGGCCCTGACACATCTGCCACAGAGATCTCCCCACACAGCCCCAGATCTCCACACAATTTGCTTTAGCACATTTTCAAATCTAGCTCAGCACACTGCAGGCAGCTGAGCTGGTTTGGGAACCCAGTTTGGGAGAGGCTGGCTGCTCATCCTGCAGCTCCTGCAGGGCATGAACAAGGGTGTCTGCTCCTTTGCAGAGGGCAGCAGAGGCAGGGGGCTGTGACCAGATCTGCCACCCAGCCAGAACCCCCCCAGACACAGCTCAGGGACCCTGCTCAAACACAAGTGCAAGGAATTAAACAAAAAGGCTCAACACTTTTGCAAAGCCACACTTCAATTCAGATAGTCAGCATTTTCCAGAGCCATCTAAATAGAGCTGGATTCAAATTTCTATAATTGGGCACTGAGTAACTCCTATGCACAATATACCCAATATACCAAATTATCTCAACATACCATAAGTAAAGGTTTTTACTGGGTCCCCCCAGTTGGGTAGAGATTTCCAATATACCATCAAAACAATTAAAATAATCTAATTCCTTCATTTTCTATAGCCACAAATTTAAAAAATAAATAAAAAGGAAAAAAGAGAAAGCCATTTTAAGTCTGAGTGAGGCAGGTTTGATCAGTAAAAAGAGCAGATACTTCAAGATACAGTTCCCCATTGCTCTTTGAGGATACTTTTTCCTACCCTGTCTGCAGAGAAGTTGAGGCATAATTTTATTTAGAACAGTTTAGTCTTCCAGTCACAGCATTTCTGTCACTATTAGATCTCTGACTGTAACAGCATTAAACAGCTCGTTACCACGTAATTTCCTTTCAGTGCCTTGGAAAAATAAAATCTGTCATCATGTACTCCTGCACTCCAAAAATCTATAGCATTAAAAGTAAAAATAAAAGCCTTATAAACACAGAACAGTAGAACAGAATCTTAAGGTCATGAATAGTGAACGACATTAGCAGTTCTACCTTAAAAAAAAAAGGCAATTTTACTGTCAAGAAATACTGTGCAGCCTTCTAAACTCATCACTTTTGAGTTTTGAAACATTACAAAGGAATTAAACTGGATTAAGTTAAATCAATATTCTCCTAATAAGAACTCTTTGTAGTTTTAAATTTCTAAGCTTTACATATTTCAGTAGTTCATGTTAAATGGATATTTGACATTTTGCCAGAGAAAGTTTCATTAAATCACTGGTAGGAAAATCATGATTATCTCATATTACCTCAGTGCAATGATATAATATGTCTGGTGCTTTTAAAGATGAGACAGACAAATGGGAGAAAAAGTTTTCATCACACCAAAAATAAACTGCAGATATTTACAGCTCCTTTAAATTTCTCAAACACAGCTTATTTGTTTCTACTTTATTTTGCTTTATCAGTAAATCATTATGATTTTTTTTTTTTACATTTACATTGAATTTTTGACCCAGCTCAGTATTACACTAATGGTTTGCCAGTGAACTTTGAAGGGCAGCATAAAGGCCTCTTTCTGAAAGCCTAATTTAAATTATTGTTGACACCTCATTCAGTCACCTGAAGCTGCCCCTTGTTTTTTCTGTAAGAGATCCAGGGTGCTGTGCTGGGAACCATCCTGTCCCTGAGCTCCAGCAGCTCCATGCACAGAAAAGGAACAGAATTCCTGCCTTGACAATGCCAAGGGAAGCTGGAGCAGCTGAGGACAGGAAAGCCTGAAGCAGGTATCCTTCCAGTATGACCAAACATTCTGTCTCCCTGTCCCAGCTCAATAAAACACCACAGCCACTGACAGCACGAAAGAGTTGTTGTGAGGATAAATACAGTGAGGAATGCCCAAAAAAATTTAGATAAAGTTCCTGCAGTTCCTCTGTGCAGAATTGAAGATTTGTAGCTTCTCATACACCACACAGCACCTTCCTTCTGAAAGTATAAAAAATTGCTGCATTTTCCTGTATTTTTGTAATGGGCAGATAACAGCTCTGTACTCCTGTGGGGGTAGTTGTGAAATAAAGGCTGAGCAAGGATCAGGAAACATATTTGATGAGAGTCACTGCATGAAAATTAATATTACACAAATTTGTAGATATTAAAAGAAAAATAACTGTAAATGTCATGGAATTGGTTTCCATGGAAAAAAAACCCCCATCATTCTTAGTTTCATTAGCCTTTGAGCAGGACATAATGAATATCCTGCATTCCATCAGAAATTAACTGAGTTCTGAAATACAAATCTCAGTCATGATTAATTGGGCTACAGAAAGATACTGCAACAGTTGTAGCTTTTTAAAATTATATTGGACAAGATATTTGGAATAATGACTGATATAAACAAAAACCTTGGGGTTTGGTTTGTTTTTGGTTGGTTGGGGGTTTTTTGGTGGTTTTTTTTTGTTTTGTTTTGTTGTTGTTTGGTTGGTTTTTTAAACAGAAAACTCTGGAGAGAACAGGAAGTGAACCAGGTAATCAACTGCCCAAGAATAAGTCCATGGAGCTGGTAGAAACATGGTCTGTGTGTTGTGACAGGAAACTCAAGCAGTTCAGGTTTGCTTCCATCCCAGCCTTTAGGGATGCTGTGTGGCATTTCCCGACAGAGAGCATTTTTCAAAATTAGTCAGAAATTCTTCATCAAGCTGACGCACCCTCAACAACCCAGGGAGCTCCATTTCCAGTCTGCAGCAAAACATTCAGACCATGTATTCATGGCACCACTAAAGGCCACTCTGCTAACCAAGAACTGTGTGGAATTCTCATAAAGGACTGATATCCTAAGAAGATTTAATATTGCTGTTGTTTTAAAACATCTAAATCACTTTATAATGTCATAGGCACTTAGGAGTAATGGAAGTTGGAGAATACCTCAGCTTTTAGGAACAAAAGGTCTGAAGGTTGACAGGCCCAGTGACTCAAAACATGGATAGGCTTCATTTTCAAGAAGTTTATTACATTTTTCACTACGAAGGATGCTTTAGACTACTAACTGAAGCACCATGTTAATATCATGCTAAACACATCACAAAGAGTAATTAATAATGTCAGAACACAGTTATTTCTGGTATTTCTCACAGTTTTTTTATGCTTTTGAATAGAGAATGCTGTAAGAAAATTCAAAGTAAAAAAAAAATTCTAAAAATACCAGCAAAGTTTTCATGGTTCTTATGCTCAGTTAATCTGTATGCAGGCATGTTTTTTATACTTTTAATGAGAAAAGGAGAGGGAGACTGAAATGATCATCAATGTATAGTAGCTAAAGAAAGTATTTTCAACCTTATTAATGCACATAAACTCAATCACTCTTCCAAACAATAAGATTTGTGCAGGTGTCTAAACAGGGTTACAAATAAGCCAGTCAAGATTATTACTCATTCTTCCTGTGCAAAAAAAAAAAAAAAAAA
>VWYE01005077.1:184302-209639 GCA_013398995.1 Alaudala cheleensis | reverse complement strand
TCGTGTTCCTGGCCGGCACGCCCGAGCACCGGTGCGTCGTGCCCCTCGGGGCCAACCTGAGCGACGAGTGGCGCAACGCCAGCATCCCGCTGGAGCAGCGGGGCGGGCAGGAGGCGCCGAGCCGCTGCCGCCGCTACCGCCTGGCCGCGCTCGCCAACTTCTCGGCGCTGGGGCTGCGACCCGGCTCCGACGTGGAGCTGGAGAAGCTGGAGCAGGAGCCGTGCCTGGACGGCTGGGAGTACAGCCGCGATGTCTATCGCTCCACCATCATCACCGAGGTGCGCGGCCGCGGTGACACCCCGAGCCCAGGCCGTCATTCTGTCCGGGGGAGGGCGAACAGGGAGCGGGAGCCATCGGGTGAAGCGCCTGTGGGAAAGGTCCGGGTGGGCACGATGCTGTGAGGAGCGGGAGAGGTGTGAGAGGTAAAGGTTGACGAAGGAGCTGCCCGCCCTCGCCATTCCAGCTGTGTTTTCCAGTTTGTTTTACTCCGAGACAGGTTTGTGTGAAGGGGGAGGCAGAGGCTGAGAATTGAAGCCCGGTATTTTCCTCCTGCCGCACGCTGACCATTCCGGTAAATTTTCTAAGTGATGGAATTGCTCATTCTCAGTGCAGCGTTGAACGGAGACGCGGGCACGTTCAGGTGACACACACACAGCCTGTCTGGGGCTGGATCAGAGCGGACCCTCGCTGGCCCTGGAATGCCGGTGGCTTCCGTGCCCGTCAGCGCTGGGCTCGGTGGGAGGCAGGTGCTGTGGCCACTCCTGCGGGAGCCTGGCCGGGCTGCAGCCAGGTTTGTGAGGCTCTGCAATGGCATCGTTTGTACAGAGTGTCGTGTGGGAACATCAGCAGTGCCGGGTAGTGTAAACTCTTGTTTGGGTTTTCTGGCGGTGCCATGGTGTGGTGGCAGGGACGTGCTGCTCTGTAGCGCTGGCATGGAGTGTGGAGCTCCTTTAGAGAAGGAAAAGGATTCCTCTGAAGCTGCAGGAGTTGCTGTTCTTTGTTGTGTAAGGGGTTTCAGGGAATAACGGGCTCTCCCTCATGCCAGACAATGGCAACCGGCAGGCTCCGTGGTCCTTCAGCCCCGGGTAGCCAAGGGCCACCCTCCTTATGGCTCACCCTGGGGGTGCATGTGAGGGAACGGGTGTGGAACCCTCCTCACAGTCCCTGTGACTCAGCAGCAGCATCTGCCACCACAAATACATGGCAGGATGGCACAGCCAGGCATGGTTCTGATGACAGGCGAGGAGTCTGTGCCCTGAGGACACAGGAGGTCTGTGCCAGGGCTGTGCACACACAGGCTCAGCCACGTGCCAGGCAGGCAGGAGATGGGCAGGAGGTGTCAGCCTCCTGTCACCTGCTCCAGGGGAAGTTTGTGGCACACGTGACACTTGCCACTTGTGCTGACACTGGTACTGAGTCGCTGGAGATCCCTCACAATATCACATCAGGGGTCATGGGAAGCTTGCCCTGCTCCTGGCTATGGGCAAACTGAAGCAGCAGCCTGGCTGCTGCCCACATAACTCACAGGCTGGTACAGGTGCATGGCAGGTGCCTGGTGGCCACCACTGGCACAGACAATGCCACTCTCACTGCCAGAGGGAGGCCAGTTCATCCTGGTGTGTCTATGTACTTGTAATCTCTACTTTGGAGTCGGTGCTTGCTCTGGGAGAGGCAGTAAATGAAGCAAAAGGAGGAGAAATGTGATTCTTCTTAATGAACAGTAAATAATTTATGTTGGCAGATGCCAAACAAGAGCATTCTGAGCAGTCTGTGAAGGACATAGCAGTGGGGTTTGCCACGGGGCCTGGGGCATGCCAGAGAGGCAACAGCACATCCAGAGATGGAAATCAAGTGCCAGGTTCCCATCTGTAAGCCAGATGGAAAAGAAGGATACTTGTTTTGTTTCAAAATTGTCATGGACATTTGGAAAAAATGCAAAATTTGGTTTCAAAACAAGGAAAACAGGCACTGATTAAATACTGGAAAGAGGCAGTTTAGACAAATTTGAGATGCTTATTTTTGTACCCAACATTTTTCTCTGTATTAGGAAAGACAAGCCAGGACATGCCATCAGAAGAGCTCAGTGAAGAAACAGCTTCAGTTCAAGAACTAAATTGAAGAACAGAACTTGATGGTACAAGATAAAGTGCTGCAGAATTCATTTGATTTGTTCAGTTGCATTCAATCCTGTAATTAGTGCTGCCTGAAGGGAAGGGGGAGATGCCAGCTCAGCACCTGTGTTACGTGGTCTGTGAGGACATGCTGAACACTGGGAACAGAGAATCCCAGACTGAGTCATTGTCATGGTCTTAAAATGGAGATGATGGGGAAAAGTGAATGTGCCCACAGGTGATCTTTGCACCAGGATGATTTAAGAAAGGGGCTGTAAGTGCAATGGTGAGCAAGTGGAAATGTGAGTCATTGTGGGCTCAGGAGAGATCCCTTCACTGAAATGAAAGGGCTGCAGGGTTTCCTTTTCCTGTTGGCAGGCTCCTGGGGTCTGTTACATTGGTATTCTTATCTGGAACTTAATCTACTTTTCTTTTACTTCCAGGTCATGATGCTCACATCAAACATGAATTAGAGGCTCAAGGACAAACACTGATTTTGCCCTTAGGAGTGGGCATTAGGATCCAGTTAGCTCCCTTGAGCCAGGCTGTCACCCAGCACTGCTCCCTGGGGTCACATTGAGCTGCTCTCCATGTGTGGGGCATGGCATGGCATGGCATGTCCCCTAGGCACCACTTTAAGGCCCCTGCAAGGGGGAGAGTGAGTGCCACAGGCTCTACTGGGGCTACTGGTTTGTCACCTGTGTCATCCTGCTCAATCCCTGTCCCAGCCCTGGCACTGCTGTTAGTGAAGGCAGAAACCAGAAGCTTTTGGGACTGGCAGAGGCAAAAGACTGGATAGGAATTGCTGTGGTTTGAAGGCAACTGAAGGTCTTTTCTGTTCTATTCTGATGGCTTTTTCCATCAGGGGAGAGCAGCCCTGCCCAGCCCTGGAAGCCCACCCTGTGCTCAGGCATGGAGGTGCTTGTGCTTGTCCCTTGTGCTTGTCCCTTGTGCTTGTCCCTTGTGCATGAAGCAGAGCTGGTCCCATTGCTGGACCTGCTTCCCAGGGAGCAGGATGGGGCCATCTGTGAATAATTAACACTTCTTGAGTTATTCATCGTCAGCTTTACTCTTGGAAACAAGTTCCGATTTTCCCTGCTTTGCAGCCCCACCCATTTACACAAGGCTCCACAAGTGTTTTCTCCTCTGATGTGAATGGGTTCTACTCAGGATGTTAATTAGTGATTTATGATTGGCACGAGGGGCACTTTGGACAGTCAGGGCACCTTCTCCAGCAATCTGAGTTTTCAGAAAGCTGGTCCATCTGTAGTGTTCCTACCAGCAGCACCTAGCAGAGCGGGCTCTTCCAGTAGCCGGGAGCCTGTTGGAAAGGGTTATGGGAATTTGATGGGAATAAAGTGATTTAATAACATCTTTCTTGAGCAGCTCCTATTCCTAGCATTCAGAGACCTTGCTTGGAATCTTACATGAACTTTGCTCCCCAGTCTGCTTTGTCAGGGACATTACGGGATTAATTATTTTCTGGTTAATGTGTAATTAGCCAAGTAGAGACAGTTTGGAAGTTGTAGCTGTGGCTGGGCTGTAGCTCCTGTAGCCATGGTGTGCTTGCTGCTGTCTGTGATGGATGCAGCCTCTGAGGAAGGGGTCAAGCAAGCTACATTTCACCTTTCCCCATACACTGAAACACTAGTGAAACCGTACCAGCCTCAGTCAGAGTCACTTCCCATGGGGATGGAGGCTGGAATTTGGGACATGAGGTGTAGCTGTAGAGTAGGGCTGTATGGCTCAGTGTGATATTGGAGCCAAAATAGGTGGATTGTTCATTCAGCAGCTTCAGATGTACCTAAAGTCAGATGGATTTGGTGTGTTTGTGTGTTTTCTGGTCAAATGCAGTGAGTTCCTGTAAATGGTAACCTCTCTTTGGACAGCCAGCTGCTGTGTGCTGTTCACACATGCCCCAAATCTGAAAGGCTTGACCCTGAACAGTGCATTTTTGCGGGGGATGCAGTATGTCATAGGAAAAAGTAGAGGAAACACCTGGATAGGAGGCATTTGGCACCAAGGAGGTAATGCAGTTTCATGGGCAAGTTATTATTTAGCTGGGTTTATTTTACAGCCCAAGTGCCTTTGGCACCATGGAGACATTTTGAAAACACTGATCCTTAACCTTAAGTAACTCAGGTCTGAAGGTCTGGGAGCAGGTGCTGTGCTGGTGGCCCCAGACCAAGGTGCTCAGTACCCAGACAATTAACAACAGTTGGTATGAGCTGCACATTCTGCCATGCTGCTGGTCAGCAGCTTTCCCTGAGTGGGGAAAGAGAGGTGCAGCAGGATGTGGTGTAAGACCTCGGCAGTGTACTTTGAATCTATGGGTTTTGTAGCTGAATTTTGCATTGTTTTAAATACTGGACTTGATTTCTGCTGATCTTCTTTACAGAAATCTCTTTTCTTTCACAGGTGAAGCAGATGCCTGCATCTGTTTCTCACAACTAGCATCCTTGAATGTACCAGAGCCCCACTGACCCACATGCTAACTTCCACCTTCCCAAAACACAGTGCAGATAAGTGCAGGTGTGTGCCCAGATGAGCCCACACTTCACCACCTCTCCCCTCCAAGCAGGGACAAGAAAATACCTTACAGAAAATTCTGCCATAGGGTTCTTAAGTCTTGAAGGCACATTTTAGTCCACAAGTCTTCTTGTTCCTGCGTTGAAGACGTGTGTTCCTCAGGACGAGGCATGGGCTGTGTTTTTAACCTCAACTTCTTTTTTTGTCATGTAGCTGGTGTTACTTTGCAGGCTGGGCAAAGGGCAGAGGTGCTTGACTCCCCTCTGCTGGCAGCACACTTTTGTCTGAAAATAGGCATTAATTGCATCTCTTGCCTAAATTATAGTCCAAAGCAAACTGCATCAAACCACACCACCTTCCCCCTTGTTTTGGGGTTTGCCTGCCTGTTCTGCAGCAGCAGTGAAGCTCATCCACCAATCCACTGGTGGTTTGTTTTTGGCAGGGCTTGTGGTGCCATCAGACAGCACCTGGGGGGTCTCTGTGACACAGGAGTTGCTCCTTGTTACCTGCAGTTGAGTGAGGAGCCTGTGCAGCTCTGATGGCAGGTTTCTGCTTCATCACCAAGCCTTTGCCTGTGCTTGGCCCATCCATTCTCCAAGCAGAGGTGGCTGCTGCTGCAGGCAATGGCCTTGCTCTCTGATAGCGTGGCTAATTATTGAAATTATGCCATCCTTTAATCTGTGATCTAACTAGCTTACTATTGTGGCAGAATTATCTGATCTGAGAGTGACATGTTTGAAGCCTCTCCCTAAGTACTCCTGGCAGGCATGCCTTAACTGGGAGATTAGTCACCAGGAAGGGAGCAAGCCTTGGCAGAGACACGATCAGCTGTAACTTTGGAGGACAGAGGCTCATGATGCCATTTTTATTTTTTTTAAACCTTCTCTGAGGTTATGAGTAGTTTTAGGTGGAAGTTTCCACCCTGGCTGCTGTCCTAAGTCTGCAGCCCCAGCCAGCTGCAGTTGTGAGGCTGTGAGTGGTGGGTGGCAAGTCTGTGGTGCAGGTTGTGGGATGGAACAGAATTTGGCAGCACGCCAGTGCCAGAAAAGAGATTTCATTCTGTGCATCTTCTTGCATGTATTTTGTCAGCCCCAGAAGTTACAGAGATGCAGCAGGTTTTGTGCTGGCAGAGGTACTTAGCTGGGATGGTTCTTAACCCTTCTCCATTGCTCTGTTTCACTGGTGGAAGCATCTTGGGCCAAGGGGAGCCAGGCCCAGGGTCTGGTGGGTACCTGATGGGAGGGTTGTACTGGGAACAGCTGCACACATGGGCTCCCATCAGGTCTGGCACTGCTGGCTGCTCATCCCCTGCAGAGGCAATGGGGCTGTGTCAGCTGCTCATGGTTTGGCCTCGGGGAGTTGCCTGGGGGGGCAATCACTCTCCCTTCTTTTTCCTGTGCTTTAAGCAGGGTGTTCCAACAGTGACCTTGACCAAGAAAACAGTGCCAGTGATGGGTGGAAGTGTGGATGTGGGGAAGCAGAATTCCATTGCCTGGAACTGTGTGTGTCTCCAAGCAGCAGGCACTGTGCTGGACGAGGCTGGGTGCAGCCCTGGGGCTGTGTCTGAACACAGACTTTTCTCTTGCAGTGGAACCTGGTGTGTGAGGACAACTGGAAATCCCCCCTGACCACCTCCCTCTTCTTTGTGGGGGTCCTCATCGGCTCCTTCATCTCAGGGCAGCTCTCAGACAGGTAATGCCATGGGCAGAGCAGGGCACACCCGGGGCGTTTGTTTTTGAGAGACAAAAAGAGTGAAATGTCCAGTGCTCTGAGTTCTGATCAAAATCAGGTAACTGGCCTGGCTTCTTCAAAAAGTCCATCTTGGTCTATCCCAGGTGAAGGATTTCTCTCTCTTGGGCACTTCAGAGCCAGGGACTGATCTCCACAAGGAGTCCATGTGGCTGCTGCTTTGCAGATTGATGCAGCACTTCCCATTTGTTTCTTTATCCAGTATTTTTAGTAGTTTAAAAGATACTGGGTTTTGTTACACATTAAGTGATAACCCCTTGTTAGAGATGCAAGATAGAAACTTGCCCTTTGAATGGAATATCTGCATGGTTTGGTGGAAATAAAGAAATATGAGAGGAAGGAAAAAACCTGAAAATGATAGCAATTGTCACAGCATGTCATAGCATCACTAAGTAGATATAAATGTAAAAAATTCATTACTGGCATTTGATAATTGTCTCAGCAGTGTTGAGGTTTTGGCCTTACAAGTGTTTAATGCAGAATATAAATTCCCTCTGCAAATCTCTGCTCCCCCCTCCACAGAGCCCTCAGCACTGTGTCCATACTCACACAGTGGACTCATGTATCACTGAGCCTGCTCTGACTGCTCTCTGGGAATGAGGATGGCATAAGGTAGCAGGGTTCCTCTGGGTGCTTAGCAGAGGGGTTTCAAAACTCATTGGGAGTCTTAATCCTAAAGCCTCCAGTATTAAATTCCATGTGATCTGAAATTAATCGCCTGACTCCTGCCCCAGTGCAGCAGTCAGTTGGTGTTACCATTTGAAAGGGAGATGAGATAATCACTAAATCCCAGTGGTGCCATTTGCCCAGAGGGAGCATTTGAGGAAGTGTGTGTGCCCTGGTGGCAGCAGAGCCGCTGAGAGCCTGGCTCATCCTTCCCACATGAGATTGCCTGGATTATTTGGGGGTTTTATCATTAAAGAGCTATGATCTGAGCCTGTACCTAAGCAATTTCCCCATGACTACAGAAGCCTTTCCCCAGTAAAGGGCTGCTGCAGGCAGTGAGGCAGCCCATGCAGCATCTGTGCCTGCAGGTGTGAAAACCTGTGTGTGAGCTTGTGCTGCCTCTCCAGGACAGCATGCCATGTAATCCTAATGCAGACAAACAGGTGAGAGAGGGTGAAGTATGTCTGGCAACTCCGAGTGAAACCAGTTGGCAGAGCTATTTGGCACACTCAAAGTGTAATGGTGTTGCAAAGTATAGATGCCAGTAGCCTAAAAGCCATCATTTCCTAACTTTCAGGTGTGTGGCTTGCATGTGTCTCCCTTTTGTCCTGTTGCCTAGTCGCCCTAATCTCTGTCCATTGGCTCTCTGAAGTTTCTGCTTATAGCTTTTCTTCTCTGTTTGTCTCGTGGGTCTTGGAAATTGTAATATTTTTTAGTGCATATGAAAATAATAAAATTCTTTAAGATGAACAGAACTTCAGCTTGTGCTAAGATGCATCACTTGAGATTGGTTATTTATTTTCCCTTGTTTCCTCTTACATAGCCCCCACCATAAATACATGCTGTTTCAGTAATAATCTTTTTCTTTACCAAAGGTTTGGCAGGAAGAATATCCTTTTTTTGACAATGGCTGTGCAGACTGGCTTCAGCTTCCTGCAGATCTTCTCCACCAGCTGGGAGATGTTCACAGTGCTCTTTCTCATTGTGGGGATGGGACAGATCTCTAACTATGTGGTGGCCTTCATTTTGGGTATGCATATGTTTGCATTAGATTAAATGTTTGCTTAATGTACTGTTACCTTTTTTCTCCTCTGAACCTGGATCATTTAATTAGACAGTGGTAAATCTTAACTGGTAAAATTCCTACTTTATGCCAGTATGATTTTTTTTTTTTTTGCTCTGTGATTCTTCAAGCCTATACTTTCTGTAGGTTTAGAGAAAATGAAGAGAGCAGGAAGAGTCTAAATAAACATCCATTCCATTCCTCTTTGCAGAAGATACTCAAGGCAGCATTCAGGGTTTAGCAGCAGCAGCAGGTCTGAGCTAGAGAAAGCTTTGGGTTCATCCCTGCCTCCCTCTGCAGCCTTTGCAGAGAGGTCAGTGCATACCTGAGTGCAAAGCCTTAGAGTACACCAGCAATTTCCAGGCACAAGGAGTGTCAGGGGACCAGAGCAGAGGAGCTGGGTGGGTGCCAAAGCCCCATTAGCCATAAAGTCATTGCTCTCAGTGTGGAGATCAGTGATAAAGTCCTAAGTTTTAGAAGCTGAGGATTGCTTTCTTTTCCATGGGCAGTGCAGGAAGAAAGAGCCAGCAGCTGCATGGCTACAGCTGCTGCTTGGGGACCCTGCAGGGAACAAGGGACCCCACAGGGGCCCCCACTGGACACGGGGGTTTCAAGAAAGGCAATTTCTTGGGCAGGTTATGGGGATGAGTTACACTGGTCTCAGGTGGGAAACTGGGATTTGCAAGCACCATCTTTGAGGGTGTATAAATATATATTTATAGCCATTTTTAAACCCCTAGTGTTAGCATTACAATTTGTGGATTGTAATGTGACCTAGATTAAAATTGTGCATTACTAGTTAATGCTGATCTTAACCACCCCATGAGGTTTAATGGGGAAAAAATAGTTCAGAAGAGCATAGTATGAAGTCAGTGCTCTGAAGAGGATACAGCATTGTGTCCCCAAGCAGCCACGAGTCACTGCTGCATGTGGCACAGGGAGGATTAAGGTCAGGCTGTCAGCAGGGAGATCCTTTGTTGCCATCACCATTGTAACTGTTCCTGCCATTGCTGTCACCATTGCCACTGCTCCCAGTGTCCTGGTAGTTTAATTCTTGAGTGGAGCTGATGGAGCAGGAGCAAATGCCTGCCACGGGAAGGTACAGCACTGGGTAAAGTTGAAAATCCTTGTGGAAACACATGGGTCTTGTGTAGCACAGAGGTGCAGGTTCTGATCAGGCAGGAATTCAGCTCCCAGCTCCCTGGCAATGTGGGGCACAGCTGGATGTGCATTGGGATGCTGTCTCAGTGCTCATTGGGAGCAAAGCTGGAAGAGAGGACCAGGAACACCCCACTGGGCAAATAGTCCTACTGTGAGAGAGGGGACTGAGTCTCCCCTGGTTTCATTAGGCTTGTTTAATTGTTTAGCTGTTGTTTGCTGGCCCTTGCCCCATTGTTGTCTCTTCTGCCATCCTCTCCTCTATAGAGCTGGCACAGCAGCCATGGCTTCCAGGGAGCAGAGAGGCAGATTCCAGCAGAGCTGGCCATTCCCCAGCAGCCCTGAGGCTGGTTCTAAGGGCAGGGTTTTTAATTTAGACATCAGCTTCCTCATTTAAGGGAGCCCTCAGCCGTCCATTATGGGTGGGGAGGGAGGTGCTCACAGAGGGTGCTCCTTCCCACCCTGCAATCCAAAGGCAGAGTGTCCCCATAGGCACTGTGACTTCTGCCTGAGGCAAGGCAAACCCAGGAGCTTCCAGGAAGCTGCACATGACAGAGGTACTGAATGGGACAATATACCCATAAAAAGAAAACTCCTGAAGAAAGCCCATCCTGATCACAGGGTGTGCTGGAGGTGCTCCCCTTGTTTCACCCAGGAGCAGGCAGGGCTGGCCTGTGCTTGGGAGGGGACAGTGACACTGCACCCATAAAGGCCCTGTTGACCCTGGCTGTGCTGCAGCCCTGGTACCCTCCATCCCCAAGTGCAGTGGGTTTTTTTCCAAGTTCAGTGCAAGTTTCTCTTATCATTCAAACTTTCTACATCCAAACCTCTGTTGCCTCCCCATGTATAGCTCAGACCCTGTTTCAGCATCCTCAGCCCCAGGCTCATGCTGCCCTTTGCACTATTGCCCACCTTCATGGAAATAGTTCCCCCCTGAGCCATTGGTGAATTTCTGTAGTCAATTAGGGTTTTTTCAACCACATGCTGTGAAATTTCTTTCTTAGCTTTAGGTCTCAGTTATTCTCTGTGCTCAAAACTGTTGTGTTCAGGTTCTGGGACTGTAAAACACTACAGAGATTTGTGAAGGCACGTTGGTATTATCCAAGAACTGTTACTCCATGGCTAGGAGAATCAGGGAAGAGGAGAAGCAGGAGAGACATCATTTCACACTGGTTTTGAATTGACACAAATGATAATGTAACATTTAACAGGCTTAAACCAATTTTTCAAGTATCAGACCTCTCCCAAGAAAGCCCCTCTAAAGAAGAGCAAGTCAAGAGGAAGACGGGATCATTTATCCCCACACACTAATTTTAGCAAATTCTTATTTTCAGTTTTTTTTACTGTGACTTTATTTACTTACTCCAGGCTTCTGAAATGAGAATTCATGTAACTATCAAATAGGGTTTTCCAGTCCTGGGTATTTTTTTCCATCTTCTCTGCAATAATAGATGTTGCAGTTCTTGCCATGATACATAACCCAAGTACACTCTCCACACTTTGTGATCCTCCTGTCATGGTCACTCAGTGTTATTTGCATTTAAATTGAGTCCAGATCAAACTGTGGCAGTTATGGCCCTTGCAGTGCTCCTAATGTGAAGGAGAGCTCTGTAGACCAGGGGCTGAGAGCTCAAGGAGAAGTGAGGTGGACCTGAGGGGTTCAGTGGATTCTATTAAGCAGTGACTGGGTGTTTTATTGTAAAAGAATTCAGGTGCTCTTGAAGGCTTAGAACTGTCTCAGTTTTTATTACTCAAGATGAGGTTGCTGCATGGTGCAATGGCTGTAGGATGCTTTCCCTGCCTGCTGCCTGGCTCTGGAACAGTACCATTACTAGAGGATGGCATCTTCCCTGAGTCTGTCCTTCAGCCTGTGAGGTGTTGATCCATCATTCCAGCCTTTCTTCTGTTCCAAAAAATAGGTGGGAAATTTGTTTCCACCTCACCTGACTGTAAATTCACATCCTTCCATCCCCTGTCAGTCTGCTGTGCTCAGAGCTTTGCTCTTCCAGAAGTGCCCAGCAGTGAATTGCACCTTCAGTCCAGATGGGTTAAGTGAGGGAGCAGGATGTGTCCCAGGTGAGCTTGTGGGGAAGGCTCCTGCAAGTCTGCATCCCCCATGCCCATCCTTATCTGTGTCTACCAATGCATTAACCAAAGCAAACAGAAGTAGCTTCTTTATCTGAAGGTTCCCAATACTCCCAGCAGCTTTTCTGTACAGGCAGTTCTGTGCTGTGCTGCTCTTTTCTAAGATTGTTTAGCTTTTTTTTGTTTGTTTGTAAATGCAATAAAGTATTTAGTCATGCTTGAAACCAGAGTTAAAATGCTAATCCAACCTCCCTTGTTTTAAACAGGCACAGAAATTCTTGGCAAATCAGTTCGTATTCTATTCTCTACATTAGGAGTTTGCATATTTTTTGCCATTGGCTACATGTTGCTGCCACTGTTTGCTTACTTCATCAGAGACTGGCGGATGCTGCTGCTGGCGCTCACTGTCCCGGGGCTGTTCTGCATCCCGCTCTGGTGGTGAGTCCACGCTTCCACCTCCCCTCCTGCCCGAGGCTCTTGGTGCTGGGTGCTGGCAGAGGCTCAGGGAGGAGGGGCACTCTTCTATTCACCGCGGGAGAAGGCTTTGCCTTGGTTTTGTTTGGGTTTTTCTTGACAATTTTACATTGAGTAAGAACCCAGAGAGCCTCGTTGGTGCTGTGTACGTGAAGCCCTGCTCTTTTTAGCTGGACAGAAGCACTGAAGAAGGGCAGGTAGCCCTATTGGGCATCTGCTGTTTTCTGAAGGGACAGATGTTTGAAAACAGGGAAGAAAAACCAAAGTATCACTCACGTTCTTAAAATAAGGATAATTCACAACAAGAAGAGTACTTTCATAGTATTCAGGGAACTCCTTTCTTTTTGCTGTCTTGAAAAAGTTCTATCTGTAAGTGAGCAATCAGCATCTTTATAATAGTTAAGTGATTTAGACATGCTCTTCTATAGTCTAAAGACCTCCTGCATGTCCCAGTCTTGGTAGAAGTATCTGCTGATAGTTTGTTGGGGGTTTTTTTAACCTTAGTCTTCAAACCAAACCTTTAAAATGGTTTTCAGCTCCACCTCTGCTGTCATTGGATTTTAAAGACAGTCTGATTCTGTTTAAGGGTCAGTTTGCTTATTTCACTTGAAGTGTTTCAAGCTCCATCATCACAGCAGCATTTCCCTCTGCACCAAGCAGCTGTTCTCTGGGGTGGCTGGTTTTGGGTTGGAGCCTCTCAGATGTCTGCCATAGAAGAGGCACTGTGAGGCACAGGAAATTTGTCCCCAAAGCATGGCTTCAGAGTCATGCTTTGAAATCTATGGGCTGGGAATTCACAGGCCTTTTAAAAGCTTACACTTAAAAATGCCAAAAACTTCCTCTGACAGCACCTTGTCTGGGGCCTGTGTGGGGGTAGATGGAGATCAAGGTGCACTGGCAAAGCTCTGCCAAGGCACTTTGCTGTTAGCTGGCATTTTGGCTTGTGGACCCACTGCTCCCACAGGCCATGTGATTTGCACATCCCTCTGCTCTGTACCATTCCTGCTCTTTTACTCAATTCCCTTCCAAATTCTCCAGGAGGTCCCCTGCATTATCTTTGCTGTCTCGAGATCCTCAGCTTTCCCAGTAAGAAGAGCAGTGGAGGCAGCTCATCTTACAGAAAGTCCCATTAGTGATTAATGATCAGATTAATCATCTGATGTTTGTAATTATTGACCTGGTTTAGAGTTAGTCTTTAGAGTTCACCAGAAAAGGAGTGTCTGACCTGCTTTTCTCCAAGGAGAGGAAAAAGTGCTGCTGGCTAAAGGGAGCAAGATAGCATCTGTTAAGACCAAAGGATTTAGCTAAGGAAAGTTAAAGTTTTCTGTCCCGTGTTTGGTGTTAATTAATTCAACATGTGCCTGTAATTGATTCCAAAATGTCATCAACTTTGCAAGGAGACCCTGCCCCTTCACTCTGCCTGGGAGAATGTGCCTCAGAGCTGTGGTAACACGGTGAGGTTTGTATATAAGATTCCTATGACACAGAACCTTTAAATACACGCTCTGCATATTTAAAACATTTCCACATTGTGTGCAGTTTCCTAAGAATGTTTTTGATTCACACTGGCTGAGCTACCCCCATGCTTTCTGTCTCTTTGGTGACATCTGGTGGACACCAATTATTCCTTAAAAAACAGCCACTGAGGACAAAGCATCTACTTTAGCATGAGAATAGGTCCCATCTATTTGAATTACATTACCCACAGGCTTCTGTGCCGTCTCCTGCTGCAAGTAATCTGTGAGATCCAAGTGTAACTCACAGGCACAACAAATATGTTATTTATAACTTGTTACTTTTGGGAAAACATTGAGTCATTTATTCTGAAACTTATTACAGGATTATTCCTGAGTCTCCTCGGTGGCTGATGTCCCAGGGAAGATATAAGGAGGCAGAAGCAATTATCCGAAAGGCTGCAAAAATAAATGGTGTTCCAGCCCCTGCTGTGCTTTTTGATACTGCAGAGGTATGTTCCATACATCCTGGTGCTTCACTTGGCTGGCACTTCCCCATTTGGCTGCTTGACCTGTTGGGAAATGCCAGCAAAGAACTGGTTTGTGCCAGCAGCTCTCAGGCTGGCAGTGACTGTTGGCCTGTGGTAAGTGCTGGATTGGTGAGATCAAAGTGAGAACCAAGAGGGAGAATTGATTTTCTTGCTTTTCACACTAAAATTCTCTTCCTCAGCAGTGGTTTATTGTGGTTTTCAAAGCAAGGGTGACCCAGATTGCTTCATCCTTTGGGCACTGCAAAGACCCAAGGAAAGTGTGTTTGTGCCCATTTCAGTTTGGTGCGTTATCAGCAGTTTGCAGTTTAGCAACAGCCCTTTGCAGGGGGGCTGTGTGGGGGACCCTAAATAAGCAACCACGTGAGCTGGGGCTGCCTGGAGCCTGAGGGACTCTTCAGGTTGTACAAACCAGCCAGAGCACCTGAGTGCTGTGAGGGGACTTGAAAACCATGATGTGAGTGAAGACAGTGAAGAACATTGAGCTCTTCTTCAAAATTGTGGTTTTTCTTTATTCCATATCTGTTGGTTAAAAGAAGAAAATCTAGTGCAAACCTGGCAGCCCAGCAAGCCAGGGAGCAGCATAGCCACAGCAGTTCTGTGCTCATCTGCCCCTCTACTGGCTCTGCCCTCACTGGAGCTCCTCACTATGAAGCACATTTCTCTTGTGCAAAGACTCTTCCAGCCTGGTATCAGCAATGACCGTGTGTCTGTAGGTCAGATCTTCCTCTACTGCCTTATACTGCCACCTGTGTTTTGTGTCTTGTGATAGAGCAGAAGCAAAGCAATGTAAGCTCCTCTGCAGTGTCTGCAGGACAAGAATCTGAGTTACCCTTCCCCTGGGCGGGATCCATCACTTGACTGTCACACATATTTTGGCCAAAGATCTCTTTCCCAAGTGGAAGTTTTAGTGTAAATTGAAGTGCATGTTCCAGTTATGGGAAGCTCATTCTACACCAAGCATGGAAAAGCACTTCCCTTACTTCACAACCAGGCCTCAGATGTCTTTCAAACTGGGGATGACTTTTTGGATGGCAGCATTTTATCATTCCTGCGCATTTTCTTAAAACAAGAAGACACTCACCTGCTTCATGGAAATTTTGTGTGCCAAAGTGTCTGTCCAAAAAAGCCTGAGGATGATGTCTGCATGCTGAGTCTCATGTTGGAAGTATTTTTCAAACATTAATAGAAAGACACTCCTTGGAAACCATCATCTATTCCTAGGAAAGGGTATCTCCTGGATGGTCCTGTAGGGAGAAGCAGGGTGGTTTGTTCCTTGGGCCTGGGGGAAGCCTGGCAACAAGTTCTGGCTTTGCCCCAGCAAGGGCAAAGTGTGCAGGCAGAAAGGCACCCTAATGCCACCCAGAAGATTCCTGCTTCAAGCCTCAAACTAGATCCTCCAATTCCAATCTGAGGTGGTGGATGCTCCTATGATGTGCCCTGGCCACCTCACCAACCTTTCTCATCTGTTCCTCTCCCTATCAGGGTGCTGGCAGGCAGCAAAATGGGATGATTTCCTACATTTATTTCACGTCACTTATGAAGGTTTAAGAGAGTTGAATGGACAGTGCACAGAATGGACAAAAATGCCTCTGGTACTGAGGTTACTTCTGGAATTCCTGTGTGAGATCCTTAAGGAAACATTAACTCACCTGTCTGGTCAGCTGATGCTCCTTTCTGATCAGTCCTCGTGGTGCAATGGAAACTGCCTGAGTACAGCTGGGTGCAGAGACAAGCTCCACCTAAGGACTGCACTCCCTGGTGCAGAAGTGGCCCTTGGGCTGACCAGTTATCCCCTGATAGCCATAACTTTGTAACTGCCCGGATTGTGGGTAGCAGAGGTTGTTATGCTCTTAGGTGTGTGGGAATTTTTTTGGTTTTGTTTTCCTTTTTCCTTCAGATGCAGGATTCGAAGCCCCAGCAGCAGCAGAAGGCTATCCTTCTGGACCTATTTCGAACCCGAAACATTGCAACTATTACTATTATGTCATTACTTTTGTGGTAAGGAAATGTGAATTCCTAAAGTACCCAGGCAATAGAACGGTTTCTGCTTTGAGGCCACAGGTTTAGATAATAAGTCTGAGCCTCAGAGCCCAGCTCCAGTGGTCCTTGGCTGGTACCTGGCCCTCAGGGTCCTCACACCCACACTGCATTAATACACAGAAATATGGCGACAGTAGCCTTGACTCAGATGTAAAATAGTTAGAAAACTATATGTAACAACTTGTGTATTTTGAAGTACCTTGCCTTTTTTTTTTTTTGTTAATGCTCCCCATCTCTGTAATCTCCATTTGAAGAAAAATGTTCTTTTTGAAGCAAAGGCAGCAACTCAGTAACATAACAAGAGCCAGACCCATGGCCAGCGTTTTTGTTCTGTTCCTGTACTGTGCCCATCTCAGTGAGATCCTGGTCCCTGCCTGGGCAGCCACAAGAAATGAGGACCCAATAATGCCATATAGACAAACCAGAACTCTTTTCTGTCCATATTCCCCCCAGCAGAAAGAACTGGCTAGCACATTTGGTAAGGCACTCCTGAGATTTGAGACCTGACCATCCAGCTCTCTCTGAAGATTAAATCAGATATAATGGAACTGCTGAGGGTGGGAGATCCTGACACTAGCTACAAGTAGGAATGCAGTTGGCTTGGGAAGCTTGCAAGAGTCTCATTGTGTTGTTGAGTCCATTGCAGTGAAAAGCCTTTGTGAACAACTTCCACAAAGCTTTTTTACTTGGTGTAGTGTATGCAGGAAGGACAGAGAAATCTGAGGTGTCTTCAAGCTGCTGTGGATATGATCACTGGATGGGATGACAGAATTAGAAAGGGGGTTGCCACTGAGACTTTTTTAAGCCACAATGCCTGTGGCAGTGCTTTGTGATATCCTATTTTTGTAACGACATCTGAGGCAACGCTGGAAGCGTCCAGAGACTGCTGTTTCTGGAATAATTCGGTTTTATTGCTTTTCCCAGGTTTTTCACATCAGTTGGTTACTTTGGCCTGTCCCTCAGCACTCCAGACTGGCATGGAGATGCCTACATCAACTGCTTCCTCTCAGCTGTTATTGAAATCCCAGCTTATGTGATCGCCTGGCTTCTGCTCCGCTCCCTCCCACGGCGCTACTCCTTATCCGGCACCTTTTTTTTAGGAGGAAGTGTTGTCCTCTTCATTCAGCTGGTCCCTGCAGGTACAAAATTAAATAACGTGACTTAAGTATATGGAACAGTCAAAATATGTTATGGTACTGTGTAATAGTTCTGCAAAATTACTGGAAACCAGGATCAAATTTAGAATTTGAGGTCAAGTTTATGCTGATCCTTTGGAGACTTAGGTTTGGTTTGTTTTTTTTTTTTTTTGCATTTGTATATGCTGAGTCACACTCGACTCTCATTTATTGTGTCAAATTACTGAGCTTTATATAGCTCAGGGGGAACCAGCTTCTAAAATGAAAGCTGAAACTGTACTGTGATTTCTCTGGTTGTGCTTCCAGGCTACAAAAACCTGCATCCAGATTTCACTGTGTGTAAATCTACACAGGATTTTGTGAAAAAGGGGTGGGGTCAAGCTTGTCGTTTATTGCTGTGTAATCCAGCGTTTTGTTCCATTTCAAGAATGCTATTTTACTTGAAGACAACCAAAATCTGTAAAATACAAAATAACCTGAGTGTCTACATTATGCTTAGTGGGGAGTCTGGAATCATCCAGGGACGGGATTAATACTTTGTATAAAAAGCTAAAGCACCAAACTCATGGCCTTTTGGAAAAACACAGCAATATAATCTTTTGAATATAGAAGTAATACAGTCTGGAATCATCCAGGGACGGGATTAATACTTTGTATAAAAAGCTAAAGCACCAAACTCTTTGCCCTCTGTAAAAACACAGCNTAATAAGCATGGGGTGTTGTTTATTCACCTTGATTTTACTTTTTCTCCTGCAGAACTTTATGTCCTCTCTGTTGGACTGGTGATGCTTGGGAAGTTTGGCATCACAGCTGCATTTTCAATGCTTTATGTGTACAACGTGGAACTGTACCCAACACAAGTGCGGAACATGGCAGTGGGAGCGACCTCCACGGCCTCCAGGCTGGGCAGCATCATTGCTCCTTACTTTGTTTACCTGGGTGAGATAGCAGCTTTCATGCCTTGCACCACACAACTGCCCAGAGAAGTTGCCTGAGCTTCTGCAGTGCAGGTTCAGCTTTAAGTCCCTTCACTTGTCTTTTCAGTTCCTTCGCTCAGCTTGGGTGTGAGTTCACTGTCACACGTGGTAGAAATTAAGTGGAACTCCCTGAGCTTCACAGAAGGAGCAGGCACTTCATTCCTTTAGGGACCATTTTCACTGAAGTGGGGTTAGAGCTGGTCCAATACCATGATGATGTTTATAAACTATGCAAGTGGAGTGGCTGAAGTGATATTCACATCTCAGGATGCCAGTTTGTTTCCCAGGAGAGTGTGACAAGAAGTGGTCTTGCAAGTAAGGAAATGTAGCAGTAGGAAATTCATTGCATGATACTGTCCCAGTGCATCCTGAGATAAACAAGGTGGGAATCCAAACATTCCCAGGATTTGTGCTCTCTAAAGTAATACATGGAAAACATACAGGTTAAGTAGCATGAAAGTATGTTTACTTGAAGTGATTTTTTTTCCAGTCACCTCAGCATTCATTCATTTTGCTTTTTCTTACTGCTCAATATTTCTGTAAGCAGAATTACTGATTTCCTCGTAGGCTTTTTTTGATGTTCAATGCCATCACATTCTGAGTGCTGTGCATATATTAACTGACAAATTGTTTGGTGTTTTTTTTTTTGTTGTTTAATACATAAAAATGTTCCTCATTTTGCAGACAGGAAAGAGTGATAGAGGTTAGGGAACTAAGGGTGAAAGTATCTGTGAATGCCTGCTGTTCAGTCTGGGCTGCTCAGTCTCCTCTTTCTTTCATTCACACGATTTATTTCCTTCTGCCATTGCTGGGCCCATGTCAGCTCTCTCTGTCCCTACTGAGTGTTGCTTCCTACTGAGATCTGTGATACAACATGAGCATGACTTTGCTGGCTCTGACAAGACATTGCTGGTGTACTGCTGAGGGGTCAGTGCTGATTCTCAGTGCCAGGAAAGTGGAGAGGAGATAACTATCTGTAACTACTCAATGTTGATTCACCTCTGCATTCCAGTGTAACTGGAACACACTGTACCAAAAATGATGGAAATACCTTGTCTTAGTTTCATACCTGTACAGTGCAAATGTAAAGTAAAAGGGTCAGCAGGACTGTGACTCTCCTTAAGGTGTTCAGTCTCCATTGCAGCACTAAGAGAGAAATGTAGACAAAATAACCTTTTTACTGTTTGTTTTTTGTGGGTTTGTGGGGGTTTTTCTACCAGATATCCCTGGCCTCAGTCTTTAAAAAATCTTGTTCCAGACATCAAAATAGTTTCTTTAACTTTTAAGAGGTTTTAGGAGAAACTTGTCAGCTGCTGCTATTTGCTACAGCTAAATTAGGACCTTGCAGTTCATCCAGCTCAAAAACACAGAGATCAGATCACAAACCTGGGCTCTGTGAGACATACCCTGAGGCCCTCTCTTTAATCTGCATTTATTTCCTACTTTATAAAGTATATTGCTCTATCCCAGCTATAAAATAAAGCTGTCAAGTCCTTTTTGGTACTTTCTCTATCTTCAGCACTTTAACTCCTAGCTAATCCCTTTTCTGAAAGACCTTTTCACTTCTGTGCTGTTGTGACTTGAGGATCTTCCATCCTGCCCAAACAGTTGTGTGCCAGCTTGAGGCTGCTGGCAGAGGCTGCCGCCTTCAAGTCCAAAATAATTTTCTGAGTAGACTAAGGTCAGAGCCTCGTGTGTGTCTCAGGAAGTCTGATGTCCTCTCCCTTTGCTGTAAGCAAGGCATGAAAGCATTTCCCCATTTTTGAGCTGTTAGTCTGTAACTGACCTGTTCACTGACTTAGTCTCTTCCCTCCTTTGCATCAGCCTAGCAGGATCCATGATCTCAGGCAGTGATGAGTGTTTCATTGCTTACAAGCAATTTTATTCCCTTCATATTGTATTATTTATCAGAGGATTTGGTTTTTGATGACAATGTGGTACTGAAGGCTCCAGCAGAGCTATTGCCTTGCAAAGATGTTGATTATCCCAGTTGAAAATATATATAAAAAAACCCAAACAACCAACCAACAAAAAAACCCCCACAAAACCCAAACAAACTAAAAAACTACCCAAACTTTTAGTTGCTACAGAAATGTGGAGGTTGGCATGAAACTGTGGTAAGTGTGGCCATCCAAGAGCACATGTTGAAGCTTTAAAATTGAAAAGTCCCTTTGACTGCTGGCAGGTAATAGATGTAATTCAGCTTTGGATTCACCTTTGATATTGATGAATCTTTCAGCTAATTATTCCAAATTAATTCTGCATTACAGCCATGTCTGGAATATAAACTTTGCATTGGGTTTGTCAGTTGTGAACATAAAGTACTGTTGGAATGTTCTGTGTTGTGCCAGGTGCCTATGACAGATTCCTCCCATACATCCTGATGGGGAGCCTGACTGTGCTGATTGGGATCCTTACCCTGTTCCTCCCAGAGAGCTACGGCAATCCACTGCCCGAGAGCTTCGAGCAGATGCTCAAGGTGAAATGGTAAGGCAGCTTTCATTCACCCCATGCTTTTTACAACCAGGAAACATGTCTCTTCCGGTCCACTGCAAAACTTCAAAGATTTCAGAGTGCCCTTCGGACTGTTTTCTTTTGGGTTGTTAATTCCACAGACCACACACAATTTCTCCAGAATGTCTGCACCTGAGAGCTGATGTGTGCTGGCAAAGCAAGGCTGACCTTCATAGCACCTTGAGGCTGTTGCTTCAGATCTCCAGACACTTTCCATCCTATTGTATAATTTAATCTCCTTAACTCTTTATTTAAAGAGTTTAAAGTTCCTTTAAGCTATTTATTTAGTAGGATTATATGCATTATGAGACCCTTCATTCTTCCAGTGTAATTTCTTTAAGTACTATTCTAAATTAAACACAAGATTTCAACATTCTAGCCTCTTTCTGGGCAGCCAGAGACAGGCCAGGACAGCTTTTCCTCTGGTTTAGATGCTTTAGCTGTAAGCAATGACAGTTCTCTTGTTCCACCAACATTGCAATTTAGGGTACCTCAAGCAAACATTTCCACTCAAATCTATGACATCCACTACAGTGTGAAAAAAATTCTTACAGCATCAGAGGGAAACTGAATTAACCAAAGAGCAGCTGCTTAGCACCATTCAGCTCAGTGAGAACTGGTATTGGAACAGAATTTGCCCCTGTGAGCAATAATAGCTTGAAAAAGCTACAATCCCCTGTATGTAATTCCTGGTCGTTATGTTTTCAAAATAAGAAAAATTCCTAGGCCAGATTCCTTGAGAAAGGACATGTTGCTCTTTATCACAATCCTTACATATCTCATCTGTGGCTTTTGAGCTTTGCAGCTGGCAAACTAGAAATAGTTAGTAGCTAGAAATCCTGGAGTCAAACCAGATTCCCCTTGGAGCCTTCTTGAATCAACAGCCTGAAGTAACTGAATTATAGTTGCTGATGTTGTCCAAGTTCCAGGTGTTGTTTGCTGCACTGCTGCTGCCATCCAGCAAGGCACACTATACAGAACACTGTATTTCATCTAATGTGGTTGTATTAGTGTAACATGGTTATTGGAGTGGTGCTTATAGGAGAGGGAATGTCTGATGACACCCTGGAAAACATTCTCAATCATGTCTTGCTTTCAGTTTCAGAACTGGGGAACAAACCACCGGCATTAGGAGTTCCAAGGAGAGTCCTAAAAGTCTGGTAACACATTTGTGAAGAAAGACACACCTCTCAGAGGGGCTGAAAGAAGAACAAAATCATCTCAAAACGCATTTCCTGCCAGAGGAAAATGAACAAAACCCAACAGCTACTGCACCATAGTTGTTATCCCCTGTGCTGCTGTCCCCAAATTACACAATTTACTGACCAGATGCTGTCTACTCCTGTAGGACTATTAGTCTGTAATTCAGTGTCCTGTTTCCTGGTGTTTGTTGGCAGACACAGTCCCTGTTGAGAAATGGGGGCCTGTCTGTGCTAAACACAAGCAATAAGCTGGAAGTGAGCCTTAGAAATAATACAGCAGTGACTCCAGGCAGTCAGGTACTTGATAAAAGCTGCTGAAAGGGAAAAAAGAGTAGCAAACGTAATGCAGGTGGTTTTTTTTCACTTTGTGTGTTGACTGGATGAAGGGAAGCTGTGTGTCTGCCTTTCAAAACCTGAAAGAAAGATCCTGGCCTCCTTTGAAATCTGTGACCAAAGCCCATAGACTAAGTGGAGTCAGAATTCATTTGTAGCAGAGCAGACACAGATTTCCCATGTGTAAGGGCATGGGTTTTACACATACCATCAGAGTGGCTTTAGATGTCACTTGCTTTTCCCAGGACCTGGGATCCCCCTGTTCCTGTAAAAGCTGCTGCTTTTTCATGAAGCTTGAGCCCAACCCAAACCCTCAGCTTTATGAATCTTCAGTGACTTTGGGGAAGGGGGAAAATCTTGAGCACTGAGTAAAGACTATAATTTGCTGACTTTCTGATGGGTCATATCCACTTTCACCAGAGAAGTGAGCTGTAGCAAGTCCATGATCCTGTCCTAACATGCCATGCAGTTATAGCTTTCAGGTTTTTCATGGTACATGGGCATAAGCTGTTTTTTAGATCTCTTGGGGTGTTCTTTTTTCTTTTTCCCAGAGTATTTAATTTCTCCTTTGAATATATAGCACTTTATTCTGCACCTTCAGAGAACACTCACTGTAGTTTCAAAAGCTTTCACAAAACCTTTGTAGAATTTACAAATTTAAAGGTGATTTGATGCTCACAAAAATCTGATTTTCTGTACTGGATATGTTCACATGCAGCTACTAACAATTCGAAAGGGCTAATATGGGACCACAGGGGTTTTAAAATAAACCCCAAATACCAAAAAACCCAGTGTTTTGTTTTTCAAATCCTACAGATTATGTATGTTTGGGTTTTTTGTTTTTTTTTAAAGTTCAGCAAAACTAGATTGGCTGAAGACAATTGTAGAGTTGTGCTACTACTGTTTTACAAACACTACATTGTTTGAAGAGTGTAATTCCTCTTATTTTGTATTTATTGGCTGTATGTGCACTTCTTGGTCACTTAAAGTCTATTAGACCTGGTAGAATGATTTTTATCATCTATAAATAACAATTAGCCCAGATTCACCTTCTATAAGGGCCAAAAAAAGCACAGTGTCTCATCTCTAATGCATGAATTCAGGGTAAGTTGTCTTGTGCTGCACAAGAATGAGGCCCTCCCTGAAGTTCAAGCACAAATATTAAGCTTTATAACAAATGCAAGGAACTTGTGCAATTAACTCAGGCTGCTTTTGGGAGTGGAAATACTATTTTTAATTTCCTGCAGTTATGCTTTTGCCATAAATGTAACATGGCATGAGGTAACCAGTGTCCTGTGACTCCTGATCTTCTCATCCCTTCTCAATCAATTTCTCTAATAACAGCAGTATTTAATCTTGTTTTTACTTTTACAGATTTAATCTAAAGAAGTACTGTTTAGATGTAACTAAATTTCTCAAGAAAGCCTTTTTATCAGCATAGGATAGGTTTGAGGACTTGAGTTAAATATGGGTGGCCATATTTTTACGAAGATTGTTATTTTGAGACATTTTATGTGATTGTAGGCTTGGGTAATTCTAAAAGGTAAATATTTTTGTACTCTTGAACCTTTCAGTATCTTAAAACCTGTTTTTCCTTTTTTTAAATAAGAAAAACTACAGTGTTTTTTAAAATACCGTGTTTTAACCAGTCTAACTTTTCTTACTTAAACCATTGATCTCGAGCTAGCGTCACATTTTAGTGTTTTTGCAGCAGATTTAATAATCCTACAGAGGAGTGGAATGTCCTTCTTAAAAGTATGTGATGTTGTGAGGCCTTGTGGAGTCTGAGTGTAGCAGAAATGAGGGAGGCCCAGCTGGATTGTTCTGACAGAGGGGTCATGGCACAGTGCCTCACCTGTAACCTCTGTGGTCTCTCTGTGCAACCTTGGATGCTCAGCTGAATTGCTGGATCTGCTAATACTTACATGAAGCTGCAGCAATTGTCAGTCATTGCCCTCTGTCTTCATTGTAATAAAAATGTGCACTGACATTGTTTCAACCTGCTCCCTGTGTGGATTCTATTTGAAGAGCAAGTCTCCGAGCTTAAACACTTGGTGCCAAGTATTTTCAATAAATAAATAATTAAATGTATTTAGCAAGGATCAGGCATGAAAAAAACACCCCTAAAATAAACTCTTGCGCCAATTAAGTTCTTCCACACAGGAAGATTATGATGGTGTGGAACAGCTTTTCTGCCTTTCAGGTGCAAATCTCTGGAAGCTGACCCTGGCCTGGCTCAAGGATGATTTTGTGATTTAACTCCTATTATGTCATTCATTTTCCACTTTTGAGATTTTTCATAGCTATGTGATTCCAACCTGGGATAAATGATCATTTTAAATACAAGTGTTCAAAAATGCTATAAAAAGTACACTAATTTTTTAAAGCAATTAGAAGTGGGAAAAAATACCAGCCATAAAAAACCACTTGAAAATGTGAATTAGCCTTAAGAAGAGCGAGACCAAATTTCTGCAGTGATGCAATTCAGCTTTTGAACTGATAGCTATGGGACTGTGTGAACTTCCTGCCAGTGCCACTAGGTACTAAGCTGGGATTTTGGGCCTAAGATTAGAATATTATTTATTAAATTTATTGTTTGTCAAGCATCTAGTCTGCCTTGCCAGAAAAAAATAGTGTCAGGGCCAGGAAAGCTTTTTTACAGCTTTAGCTGAGCCTGCTGAAGGGACAATAGCAGCTGTGGGAAGGTGAAACCAGGAACCCTTTAACTCCTGAACTTGCAGCAACTGCCCTGCTGAGATGAGCAGAACAATCCTGGTTCACACACGGTACTGACCCCAAACAAGGTTTTATCCAAGAACCCCAGCAGGTTCACATGTGTGGCTGGGAGGGCTGCAGCCCAGTTATCCGGTGGGAATGGGCTGCCCTGGAGCTGTTCGAGGAAACACTGGACGTGACACTCAGTGATATGATGTAAAGTTAAAAGATGCTGTTCGGTCACAGGTTGAACACGCTGATTTGAGGTCCTTTCCAACCTCATCGTCTATAATTCATCTCCACTCTGGCTTTTTAATTCTTTGGGCAGTAAACACGAGATCCGACGCCTGTATAAATGGCCGCTCCTGACCACAAGTCGCGAAGGGCAGGGAACCTGTCCCCCAGGCCTGGGCCGGGCGGGAGCGGGGAAGTGGCTCCAGGCCGGGGCGAGGCCTGCCCGGAGCGGAGCCCCGCGGCAAGGGCCGGGAGCAGCTGCCGGAGCGGGCAGGTTCCGCGGCCGGCTGCTGCAGCCTGTATGGAACACCCGCCACAGAACCGCCCCAGGCCCGCCTGCCGCAGC
>VWYE01005077.1:125669-184294 GCA_013398995.1 Alaudala cheleensis | reverse complement strand
CGGGCCGGCCCCACCTGCGCGGCCTGGGCCGGCAAACCCCACCCCCAGGCCGGCCCATGGCGCTGGGCCGCGGCGGAGCGGGGCGGCCGCTTCCTGCCCGTGCCACACTGCTCCGCGGGAGCGGCGGCCGCAGCTCGGCCGCGCCATGCACGACTACGACGCGGCCACCGCCTTCCTGGGCGAGTGGGGCCGCTTCCAGCGCCTCGTCTTCTTCCTGCTCAGCGCCAGCATCATTCCCAATGGCTTCAACGGCCTCTCCATCGTGTTCCTGGCCGGCACGCCCGAGCACCGGTGCGTCGTGCCCCTCGGGGCCAACCTGAGCGACGAGTGGCGCAACGCCAGCATCCCGCTGGAGCAGCGGGGCGGGCAGGAGGCGCCGAGCCGCTGCCGCCGCTACCGCCTGGCCGCGCTCGCCAACTTCTCGGCGCTGGGGCTGCGACCCGGCTCCGACGTGGAGCTGGAGAAGCTGGAGCAGGAGCCGTGCCTGGACGGCTGGGAGTACAGCCGCGATGTCTATCGCTCCACCATCGTCACCGAGGTGCGCGGGAGCGGGAGGGGACTCTCGGGCAGCCCCGGGGTGCCGGGGGGAACCGTCCGGTTATCGCAGTGCCGATGCAGCTCCGCCGTGTTCTGCCAGCACATTGATCTGCTGTTAAACATGCCATGCCGAGTTTATTTTGAGGTCTTCTGTTCACTTTCGTTTGCATAGAAACGAGGAAGGCAGTATTTATAGTGAGGGTGGTGAGACACTGGAACAGGTTGCCCAGGGAACTTGTGGATCCCCGGTATTCAAGGCCGGGTTGGATAAGGCCTTGAGCAACCTGGCCAAGTGGGAGCTGTCCCTGTCCATAGCAGGGACTAGATGATCTTTAGCGTCCATTCCAATCTCTTGACATTCTTTGTTTCTGTAAGGAGCTTCTAAGTGCAGCCTGTTTCCTTACCCAGTGAAACTGGTCACACTGTGCAGATGCTTCTTGGTTCATCAGGTATCTGTGCAAAGGGGCTGGAGCAGGGTCAGCACTGGGTTCAGCTTGCTTGGTGTGACAGAGATGTCTGATTGAACTCTGGAGATCAACAGTGTTTGCTTTCTTTCTTTAAAAAAATAAAGGTGGTAGAATTCATAGAATAACACAGTGGTTTGGGTTGGAAGGGGCCTTAAGGAACATCTAGTTCCAACCCCCTAGCATGGGCAGGAACACCTTCCACTAGAACAGGTTGTTCCAAACCCTTTCCAATCTTGCCTTGAACACTTGTAGGGAGTGGACATTTGTAGCTTCTCTGAGCAGCCTGTGCCAGTGTGTCACCACTCTCACAGTTTAGAGTCATCCTGAGTTGTGCAAGATGCACGGGTTGGGCAGCCCTGGTTTGATGCTTTATTGAAAGGACCCTGAACTTTGCTGTGTGCATTGGTCCCTGTGCTCACCTGCTGGGACAGGTCACGTTTTTGTCTCTGCAGGGACATCACTTGAGTCAAGTCTGGGGTGTGGACAACCAACCAAAGGTGAAGCTGTGCTGAATGTCAGTCTGCTTTCAGAAGAAAGCTGTCCAGACCCACAGGGGCAGGTTGACTTAAGAGGCAAGGAAATGGATTTTGACAAGTACTTTTGAGGAATACTTGAATTTCAATACAAGTATAGGCCTTTTTCAGAAGGCTTACAAAGTTTGTACAGTCCTATTGCCTAGAGCTGGAGCTCCATAAAAAATCTGCCATTTGCAAATTGGTCTGTGGTCAGTGTTTGGATAGTGCTGGGTGTGAGTACTAAATGACCATAAGCTGATTTGGGCACAGAGGACTAAGGTGACTTGGGGAACTTGGAAGAGGAGCCATGGCAGCACAAGGGGGGATTGGAAATGGGGACTCTGGAGTGGTTGGAAACTCAGTCAAGGATTTGAATGATTCTGACAAGTGGCGCAAGGCATTGCTCCATCTGTTTCTAAAGAATTGCTGTCTTCCTCGAGAGGAAAGCTGCTGGGAGTTTTTCAGCTCCAGACCTTGCAGAAATGCACTGTTGTGAAAGGCTGAGTACTCTCAGGGCAGTGTCAGGCAGTTGGCATCTTCTCGAGCAGGCAAAAACACGGGTGTTGTTCGGAGAGCTGTGCTATTCTGGTTATCCTGCCTTAGATGTGGTGCTTTGTCTTTAGAGCTTCACTCAGCTTTGGCTTGATGTTAATTAAAATGGCTTGAGCTATTGGAGGATGATCCAAGAGTTTTACAATTTATAAGAGAAGGGAGCTGCTCACACAGTGCTGAGGCTGCCCAGCCCTGCCTCGGTGTCTGTGTAGCTTGGCAGATGTCCCATGTCCGTGGGAGGCAATGTTTGTCTGCCCAGGCATCATGCACTGAGGCAGTATTTTTTTCTCCTCTAATATTAATGCTTCTTGAGGGAGTTTTGCAAGAGCTGTGGCCTTTCACACACTTACAGGTTTTCAGTGTTTAACTTGTTTAATTTCTTGGTTTGGTGGTACTGCTTTTATGGTTAACTAATCTTGTGTTTATTTGCATATCTCTAACTTGTTGAATAATCATGAGGACCTTTGTCCCAGATTTCCATAGCTGACACTGGGAGGGGGAAGGGGGATTTTTTTTTTAAGGAAAGGTTTTTGCTGAATCTCTCATGACTTTAGAGAAACCTTGTTTATGGTTCTGCTTTTCAGGGGAAGCTTAAAACATTCAGTTCTCTCCCACTTGAAGAGAGACTTTTTTTTCTCACAGACTAACAACAGAAGGTTGTTATTAGCCTGTCTGCAGTATTTAACCAGCTCCAGTGTAACAAAATCCCTTTCTGTCTTCTGCTTTTTGAAACGCTGTAGCTCAGGGCATAAGAAGGGCTTTATTTTGGCTCGAGAAGCCAACTACGTCATTCTAATTCCTCCATAGGTACTGTTAGAAATGAATGTAGGAGTAAAGGTTCATACATGGTAGTAAAAGTACTAAACCAGGTGTAATTAAGGGAAAAGATTAACTTCTACCAGTCATGGCTGTTATAGGGCTATAGAGAATAACTGGGAGTAGATTGAACAGTGGAGTTAAGGGCATGAGTGCACTAGAAATACGATATAATGATGTGTTAGATGATATATCAGTCAGAACATTTCAGTTCACACAAGAGTAATTCTTAAACAGTGAACCATTAACAGATGCTGAATTTTGGATACACTTACTCATCCTCAGTTTCTAAAAAGCTGTTGTATTGTTCATCAGTTTGAAATCAGTGCAGGTGGTGTATGCCAGATTTGCATGGTTTGTGTCTGTTTTGCTGTTGGCAAACTTTAGGGACTGTTGGCTTTAGCAGAGGAAGGATGCACGTGGTGGGAATTGCCAGGTATCCAGAGCTTGGCACAGGGCTGGTGCTGGATCCTGTCTGGGTGTTCAGAGAGGGAAAGCTCTGGGCAGAGGCAAAGGCCCGAAGGTTTGCATTCTCTACACCTCAGGGATTCAGGTGCCCTGCTGTACTGTCAGACCAGTCCCTGGAGATGAGTGAGTTGTGTCAGGGCTTCAGGAAGCGAGGGGAGACTGCAGCAGTGCCATGTGGAGGACACAAACGGGCTCTGTGGCACCGCTGGTGATCCAAAGGTTTCAGTGTTCACCCTGTTGGAAGGCAGAGGGATATATTGTTTCACTTTGCCAAAATAAAAGCACAGGCTTATGCTAGACGTTGTAATTTATAGAGTCATAGAATCATAGCATGGTTTGGGTTGGGAGGGACCTTAAACCCCCCTGGCATGGGCAGGGACACCTTCCCCTAGACAAGGCTGTTGCAGGAGTGGAGCCAGCAGTTGAATTGTAAATCAACAATTTACAACCTGTGTCATCCAGCTTCACCCAACCCTTCATTAATGTTAGTCACCTCCATCATTTATCCTCTTTTAAAACAGGTGCTTCTTTTTTATTGTTGTAGCTAAATATCTACTTATCTTTGTGGCTGAAGTTCATACTCGTAAATTTGCAGCCCCAGGAGCTGAAAAAGCTGTTTGCAGCTTTACAAAAGCTTAGAATTACTGGTTTTGTCAGAAGAAGGAAAAGAAAGTCTGGTTTTCATTTAATAAGTAAATACAATTGTCTGACAGATATACAAAGGTATTTGTAAAGTGCTGGGTTTTTCAAGGTGTGATTTAAAAAAGCACATTATGCAGTAGAATTCAGAATTGTACAAAGTACAGGTATTTCTGGCATTGCAACATAAAGTAAGGTTAGTATTGTTAAAGAATAATAGGCCTGCAGCTGATATTGTTAAATGGAAACAGTGTTCTTTTAGAGACACTGTGGACAGTTAGTGACAAGATAAAATTGCCTTTATGTTGCCTTTATTTTTAAATTCAAACTCACCTCAGGTGATGGCAGTGCCCTGTTTCCTTTTTCTCCAGCCATCTCAAAAATTTGATGTATGGGGAACAGTTCAGTTTCTGCACTGGAATTGTAAAATATTTGGCAGTTTCCTACCTCTTCTGTGCAAGTTTTATCTCTGTAAAAATGTAAAACAACAGAGGGAAAACTAAGCAGAATGTGTATTTTGTAAACACAGACTTCTGTTTGCTTTAGATAATAAGTTTCAATGTAACATCTAGACCTAAGTATTTGGAATATACAAATGTGTGTTTAGAGGAAAGAGTGTTTAAGGACACTCACAGCTCTCAAGTAAGCAGAGAATATTTGTATTGATATAAACAAAATCAGATTCAGAATCGAAGGTTGTCAGCACTTGGTTGTGAGACTGAGATTTTTTTTTAAGAACCTGCCTCTACTTGCTGAGAGAAGCTAGTGGAAGGAGGTAATACAAGGTACTGGCCTAGCTTCAAAAATTCTTGATAACATGTTGATTTTTAAAAAGAAAATATTAATACATGGAACTAGCCATTTAACTTTTCAATTATGCATGTTATTCTCAGCAAGACAGGAGAAGAGTTTAAAAAAATAAAGGAATGGGAGGACACAGTATGTTGTAGCTGTAAAAATTGTTTTGCCTATAAGGCTTTTCCTTGTAGGACAGGAGTATAACCAGGTGAGGCTCTTGAAGTTTTGCATTTGTCACAGTCCACCTTTGTTTAGGGTTCTTGTAATGGCTTTAGGGAAGGGTCTTGAGTTTGTGGGAGGGAGGAGATCTGATGGAGCAGCTTTTATTCTTCTCAGTTTTGGCACTGGGCTTGCCTTTCTATCAAGGGGTTTGGAGACATGGTTCCAGGCAGCTGGCATGTCAGAGATTAAGCAGAATTTGGAAAGTGCTCTCCTAGAGAGGTGTGTAAGTGATGACTGTAAGTGCCTGGGACTGTTTAACACACAAGCCCCAAACCTGTGCTTGAGAAGCAACTGCTTCAGTCCCTCTCCTTTTTTGTCCCCCTGCCTTCTGACCCAAGCTGTGCACATTCTTGGCCATCTCTATGTCCTCTTTTCCCATCACCTCTTCCCAGCTGTCCTCACCAGGACTGGCACCAGCCAGGAATCTGCTTATGGAGATGCACAAGCACACCTCAGCTCCAGTGCAGGGATCGTTTATGCTGGGTGTGAGGCTGCTGACAGACACCACACAACCTGATGGATTGCCTGGGAAGTAGAAAAATCACTAAATATGAGTAAGAAGACAGGTTTAAACTGCAACAGAGGATGTCC
This sequence comes from Alaudala cheleensis, assembly GCA_013398995.1. Classification (NCBI taxonomy): domain Eukaryota; kingdom Metazoa; phylum Chordata; class Aves; order Passeriformes; family Alaudidae; genus Alaudala; species Alaudala cheleensis. Next base: position 178,689 of record VWYE01005077.1, on the reverse strand, counting down.
TAAAGCTAGAACAAAATAGGTCAAGAATGCTGGGTTCTGTTGGGTACCAGTGTTGAGAGCTTCACAACATCAGCAGCTGCTCTTGGAAAACAGAGCAGAAATGTTTTTCTCCTGTTTGAAGCCCAGATATCTTGCCAAGGTTGCCTTATCTTGCTCACTGGGGCAAAGGCTGTTACAGCTAGCTGGCTAGTTCAGAAAATACTAAGAAGTGAAAATAGCACATGATTTTAGAGCACTAGGTCACGGTATGCTGTGTCCAAACAGCACTGCCAGCAGCAGGGTTTAATTAATAACCACTCCTGGGACACTTGCTCTTTGCCATGCTGATCTAGCAGGGATGCCTTGGTGGCATCCTCTTGGACAATGTGCATTTGAGGAAAGGGTATGGTTGTAAAATGATTCTGCAAGGATGATGCCATCATGACTGACAAGCAATAGAATAGATTCTATAGGTCTATTATAATTAATTGTTAATTGTAAGTTTTATATTAGTTTAATATAAACAATAAATATTAATGTTTTTGAATATTTATTAGTTTATTAGTTTATAAAACTAATATATATTATTAAAAATATTTGTTTAATATAAATAATAAAGAATAATTAATAAGTTGAAGACTTTGAGATTTATTTACTGGAGCAAAGAGTAACAGACCTTAAATTCCCTTTGTCCTAATTTTGTTTCTGTGGAGTCTGTAACTAAAAGGTATTGTACAACCAAGGTAGTTCTACTTTAAAAATTTGATGTTGAAGTTCACTTTGATGCCACTTTCAAGTGGTCTTCAGCATGACAGCTCCTCACTGTGTTTACCAGAGAGGCCAGAAAAACAAGCTGGTAATCATTGCCACATTTGAATGCCCAGTATGTTTCCACCTGCCAGTGCAAGAAGATTTTGGCAGAGCTGTGCTAAACATTTTAATACCATGAATATTTCCAAGAAAGGTCTCCACCTCAGCGGTCTGAAGAAAATGTTTGTTATAGGACACAAACATGCCAGTGTCTGGAAATCCAAGTGTTGTGCAAGCCTTGTGCCAAAGTGCAGGGTGTAGGACAGGTGGAAGGAGGTGGTAGGCTCACAGGCACAGGGTGATGAGCTGGAAAGTAATGACCTGTTTAGTAATGACAGACTGATCACCAAGACAGATTTTAGTTCTGTTATGGATGTCAGAGGATGTCTGACTGCAGTAGTTGAGACAAAGATAACTTTTTGTGAGTAGGGAAGTCTTCATAACAGCAGGATTTGTATTTGTGGTGTTTGTTTCTCTGGTAGGTGTTATCATATAAAGGCATTTGATAATCACTGAAACCTTTGGCCTGTATAAATTATAAATTTGATAACAATCATTTGCTGGTATTTTCAAGTTGCCAGGTATATTTTACTGAAGCTTCCTAGCTGGCTTAGCCTCTGAAGTCATGACAGAGGGGCTCAAGCTTTCTTTAATCTATAATGAAGTATAGCTTTTGAAGAATAATACAGATTTGACTCTAAATGTTATAGTTCATACTCTAAATGATGTTGGTAACTATAGTGAGATCACTTCCTTACCATGAGGGGGATACATTTGTTAACACATTGGAAAGCTGCAGTTCTGGAAGGAACTTCTGTAATGATGGTGTTGGTGGGATGTGCTGGAGCACTGCCTGTAGTGTTGGTACCTGAGCTTCAGCTGCTGGGAGGCTGGAAAGGCCTGGGGAGGAAATGTTGAGGGTTATAAAACTTGATAGAAGGAGACAGACATAAAACCACAAACAGATGTGTCAATGGAGAGGTTATGAAATTAACTGAATACAGTTACAAATTGGAAAAAGGTGCATATTGACCTTAAAAATAATAATTATATTGCCTGTTTTATAAATATAAGATAATCTAAGGGCTGACAGCTAAAGTTAGACAGCTGAGGAGAGAGCAGCATGTATGAATGACCATAATTCATCTCTGGAACAGTTCCCAGTTCTAATTCAAAGCTGGATGCGATTCCATGAAATAAGCAATGGCTCAGTTGCATTTGGACACAGGAATCTGGCAGTGGAAGGCCATTGCTGATGTTGTTCATTCTGTACATAGTTTTAAGTGATCCTCCAGCCTAAAACATGGACTAGGATGTAGTTGTAGTGTGACTGTGAACAGGCTGAGGGCTGTGAGATCCCTGGAGTGAAAGGCTCAGTGCTGAGATGGGGCTGGCAGCCAGTGACACACCAGCATTGCCAAGTGTGGGACTGGATGAGATGGATGGAGAGCTGGCACACCCAGCAACTGCTGTGTGTTTATTATGGAGCAGATCAAAGCACTGAAGGGTGTTCCCTTCAATGAACTGAAAAAATATCCTGAATGACTTGTAATTGGGGGACAAGGAGGATTAATTATTCAGGTCAAGGTGAATATTTTCATTTTGGCTTTTTTAATGCAGATTAAAACCAAAAATTTTCCATTGCCAAAACATCAGAAGGGGCCTTGAGGGGGCCTTTGAATAACTAAGCTCAGGAGGGTTTGGTCTCACTTGTTGCCTCCCAATTCCTTTCCTGCAGGGCTGCTGCACCTGCCCTCTGGCAGCAGGTACTGGGAGAGCTCTGGGGAAGTGGTTTTATGTTCTCCAGTCAGAACAGAGCTGTGAAGGAGGAGATGAGGGATCCCTGCTGCGTTTTGTCCTTTCTTCTAATATTTACACACTTTTTTCCCCCCAGATAACCAAAATAGAACTAAGAGTCTTTTCATAACAGTTGTTTATGTAGATGGAAAAATAACACAAGTGCTGTTTCAAAAACATCTGACTGAACTGGGTAGAATCTTGGAAACTATTGAAGACTTTATTTAAAATATTTTCCCTTATTCCTCATTTTTGTTTTAATTTTGGGAATCTTTCTTTGTTAGGTGTATATTTCAGTTTGTATTTCAAAGATTCTAATTGTGGTTAGTTAGATTCCCAGTGAAGAATGAGCAGTCTCCTGTCTCTCAAAACCATATTAAAATCTAATAAAGAGGCCTTTTTTTTTTCCTGTATTGTTGTTTCTGTAGTTCAGTTTTTTCTTAAATTAGGAATGTGAAATTTTAATGGGAAACATTACTATGCAGGGAAATCAAGTTTGGGAACTATTTACAAGGTCATGCAGTGACAAAACAAGGAGGAATGGCTTCATAGTGACAGAGGTCTTGTAGTGGATATTAGGAAGAAATTCTTCCCTATGAGGATGGGGAGGCCCTGGCACAGGGTGCCCAGAGAAGCTGTGGCTGCCCCATCCTTGGAAGTGTCCAAGGCCAGGCTGGATGGGGCCAGTGGAAGTTTCCCTANGATGGGGCTTGGAGCAACCTGGGACAGTGGAAGTTTCCCTGGCCATGGCAGAGGTGGGAATGAGATGTTCCTTAAGGCCTCTTACAGCCCAAACTGTTCTGTAATTCTGTTCTCACTCCTTCCAAACCCAGCTCAGCAGAGTTTAGGAGGGAGGAGAAATCCTGTTTATTAAAAAACTTTCCAATTCTCTCTCCCTGCAGTGGAATCTCGTATGTGCCAACGACTGGAAGGGACCCCTGAGCACCTCCCTGTTCTTTGTGGGTGTCCTGCTGGGATCTTTCATCTCAGGACAGCTCTCAGACAAGTAAAGTATATACACCAGAGCTGCTGTCTCTTTGATGCTCATTTGTAGGCATTTCTTGTATGTCAGCTTTCCTACTAGTGTCTTTTTGCAACTACTAACATGTCTTTGTTCTGTGGCTGTCTAACCTGAGTGTATACAGAGTGTGTAGAGAAATGTAACAGAATGTTACCAAGATTGCTGGTAGGTGTTATCTACATCTGTTTGTTCTTGCAACAAAATCACTCTGCAGCAAACTGGTTTTTTATGCCAGAAAACAGGTGTAGGAGATAAGTTTTATCTGGAAAAATCTGATTAATGACATTCTCTTCTATTTATTTTGGGCTATGTTCAGAAGGATCCCTGAGGCTTGTTTTCCCTATTTTTTAGGCCAAATTGGGATTTTTATTTTTATGAAATGCTAGCTGCTCTTTCTCATCATCCAATACAGTCCAATGATCTGTGCTTTTGGAAGCATAAATGCTTCAGCTGTACTCCAGAGAAACAAGACTTTCTTGTTTGTCAGTACAAACATTAAAAGAACCCAGAAGACACCATTAATTTTTGTGATGCCAACAGTTATTTGTATTTTGTAAAGCTCAGTTTTTTTATTCTCTCCCTGGTTTTTGCTGTGCAATGCATTGTGTGCTGTTTTCCTGATTCCCTGAGAACAATATGTGGTCCTCTAATTAGCTGATACTTGCAAAGTTTCTGTTTCATTGAAACATAATCTCTATGCGACAAATCTTGTGGCATCATTTAGGGCCTTTCCATTGTTTCCTGTCTATCAGGTTGGACTAATCTCAAGCTTAGAGACAGTGATCTTTAAAAATTAACCAGGTCTCCTGTACTTCTCTCTAAAGTTATATGCCATGATTTTTTTCCAAAAAAATCCCTGGGCAGGCCAGTGTTTGCTCTCTCTGTGGTCCTGCCTTCTACCTTGTTCCTCCCCTCACAATCCTGCTCTTTACCCCTGCACAGCCAGCAGGCTGCTGCCAGCCCTCGTACCCCCAGTCAGTTCAGCCTCGTGTGCAAGTGTGAGGTCTCCCTTTGTCAGCTCCTCACCCCCTGTGGAAGTCATCACTGATGAGCTCCAGAAACCTCCTGGGTTTTGTCCTTCAGCGTGTCCTGGAGTGTGCAAGCCCTTATGCTGGCCAATGTCTTTGGGCATGAGGAGGTTTCCTGTGGTGCTCTGCAGAAGGTCCTGTTTGCTTTTTTCTGAGCAGGTGGCTGCAGCAGACACCCACCACCCGTGTGGGCATCCCTGCTAATCCCAGCCCATGATCTCAGCTGGCTGGTCACTCATCCCCAGGCAGAGCTCCCTGCCGTCCTGCTGCCCTCCCATGTGAGGGGTGATTCCCCTCTTCCCTCTGGGGGAGTCTCTCACCCCCTTTTCCTGGTGCTGCTGCTTCAGGAGGTTCAGGTGCTTCCTTCCAAAGAGCTCCTTGTCTGCTACAAGGATCCTGAGCGTCTCCTGTGGTGGCTACCCAGCAGGTGAAGCAGGAGCTGTTCTGGTGCCAGAATCCATGAGTTTCCTACCTTTCCTACCTTCACACTCCTGGCAGTCTCCTGCACAGATCCTCCCCAGATGCAGGTGGGGAGGCCAACCATGCAGCCCATCCAGTTACTTGTAGCCCCTGAAGGACAGCAAGCTCATGGTCAAGAGCTCCTTCTCTCCATGAGGAGAATGCTCCAGCGAGGCTGCCTACAGTGTTCTGCTGCCTGCAGTGAGCCTGAGACATGAAGGTTGACAGAATATTTGAGGTTTCAAATAACAGTCTGTTCTTCATGCTTTGTGACCCACCTGATGCCCATGACACCAGCTGTAGACCTGCAGGTCAGCATGGACTTTGGAGCTGTGAAACCTGCACTCAGCACATCCTGTCCCAGCAGTGTGGGGCTGCCTGGGCCAGGACATCAGCAACCACTCCTACAGCAACTTGATGGGTTGAGTTCAGTTTAATTCTTTTCTCTTTGGTTTTTGGGTTTTACTTCATCAGGAGGCCTTCTGGAATCCCTTAATTTTGTTCATTTTTAAACCAAAGGAAATGAAGATTGTGGCATGGGATCCACAATAGCATCTTCCAAATCTGAGTTTTACCTCTCCTGGAAGCCTTTCTTCTTTTTCTTTTTATAAGGTGTTGATCTGTGTCATGGACTGTGTGCTCCTTGAGGGGGGAAAAGCATTGGTTACTCTTGCACTTTAAGTAACTTGTTTCTGAAGATTTGTTTCACTGCTCATCCTATCAGTAAGAAAGTAATAGTGTTCCAGCACATACTTAAAGACTAGCTGCCCTTGGAATATTAATTTCTCTTGGCCAGTGATGTTTTTAATGTGTTTAGAATAGTTGTGCCTGTGTTGCATTTACTGAACCTCTGCTTTTTACAGGAGTTTTGTATCTCCTTAAGCATGCATATAAGTAATTTTATTTTTCTGTCTCTGTAGATTTCATTCATGATGTTGTTTAATCATATTTTTTTTCCCCCTTTCTTTTCTTTTTTAATCTGTCCATGGAAGGTTTGGCAGGAAGAATGTGCTGTTTGCAACTCTGGCAATGCAGACTGGCTTCAGTTTCATACAGGTCTTCTCTACCAGCTGGGAGATGTTTTCAGTGTTGTTTTTGCTGGTTGGCATGGGACAGATATCTAACTACGTGGCGGCATTTGTTCTTGGTATGAAAGTCCTGCTGGTCACTGCATGTGTCCTTTGACTTTGTGTTTTTCCTGCTCCTTTTCACTACTGACTTAGGGTTCATTTGTTTTACCAAGCAACACTGTTAAGAGTGTGGCCTCACCAGGCATGAATAACTTCTTTTCTCCTTGGATGCTTCCAGCTGATAGAGGTATAATTTGAATTATTTCTATGGTTGACTATCCTAAAAGAGGCAAAACCCCAGAAACTGGCTATTTGAAATAAAGTCCATCTTCTAGTTGGAGAGATAATACATGTGAGACGTGATGTTTTGGTGATTGCAACTGGATGATCTTTAAGGTCCCTTCCAACCCAAACCATTCCATGATTCTATGATTTTTCAGGGATTTCTGATATCCATTTTGGAGCCTAAATACCTGTTTAGCTTAAAAGTTGCAAAAGAACCAAGACAGGTAGAATAATTTTTATGAAGTCTTCTTTAAGCAGCCTATAGTAAAAATTTAAATGTCATCATGACTTTTGCTTTGTATACTTTCCAGCTAACTAAAACTATATTTAATCATGAGAATGTGAATTACCTCAGAATGAATCTGAGGTTAAAAAAAAATTACTTATGTTATTTACAGTGACCTCACTGTCCAAAGTACCATATGGTGGCAAGAAATTCTTTTTGAGGTAAGGAAGGCCAGCTCAGGGGTGAAAGCAGTGCTTAGCTAACCTCACTGCACACAGTCTGCTGCAACTGCTGGCATCTTCTTTGGTTTCTGTGGAAACAAGAAAGGTTGTATTTTTTCCTCTGTCTCTTGATTTTTTACTGACCCCTGTTCATGCATTTAATTCCTCTGATAGTAGCCTGGTCTTTGTGACCAACATGAATTCCATATGTCTGCCCCAAAAGACTGAAGTTTTTTGGTTAAATAGTCTTTTAGGAGGTGATACAGATTGAAAATTAGTTTAGGCACCTTTGAATTATTCTTTAAAGAAGCTGGTCACTCTTCATAAGCTGGAGAGGATTCTGGAGATTAAGCTATGTTTAACTGTTGGGAATGTCAGGTGATTTCAGCTCCTCAGGTAAAATGTGAGATTCTAAAAAGAAAATAAAAAAAATGAAAAAAACCGAAAAAAACAGAACTATGACCTACATATTGAGCTACAGAAATGCTATGTGGCCCAGTTCTCATTCTCTTACACATATAAGTACTTCCACTGGTGCAGGATCACGGCACAAACTCTCCAACTAGACAGCAGGGTGCTATATCCTGCAACTCTGCAGTGCAATGCATTTCAAAGCCAATTGCTAGGGGTGTTTTTATGAAGTTACTTGGTTGCTGTTAAGTTCAACTGCTAATAATCCCTTTGCTGTTCTGAACAGGCACAGAAATCCTCGGCAAGTCAGTGCGCCTGCTGTTCTGCACCCTGGGCGTGTGCATCTTCTACGCCTTTGGTTACATGTTGCTGCCTCTGTTCGCTTTCTTCATCCGTGACTGGCGCATGCTGCTGCTGGCACTCACCCTGCCTGGGCTGCTCTTCATCCCACTCTGGTGGTGAGTATAACAACTGACAAGACTATAGTCTTTAGAAGGTCCTGTCTGCAGGTTTTTAAGATGATGAAGCTAATGAAAGTCAGGATTGGGGAGGTGAAGAATGGATGTTGTGTCCTTTACTCTCCCAGTTGTTTTGCTGTCAGTCTGTGATGTTGTACGTGATCTGACTGATGCCCAAAACCCTGCTCTTCATTTTCTATAGTCTTCTGTAAAATTAAGTCTCGCACATGCAAAGAAAGCAAAAAAAAAAAAGGTCAATAAAACTCATACTTTTGCACCAAAATAAATCCATAGGCTTTTAAATATAGGTGTGAACTAAGGGCAGAAGGAAAAACCAGATGTTCTTGGCATTGGTAGGGTGACACAGATATGACGAACTAGAACACAGTACTTGCATGGCTGAGGCACGTTTTTTCTTCTGTGGTTGTTAAAATACTGCTTTTGAGTGGCATGTAAAGCTGAAATAGTCCACGTGGTGGTAGTGTTCCTTCACTTACAGTAGCAGTTGTGTTTGTGCTTCCATCTCGGTTCTTACGCAATTGAATGACGGGAATTCTGCTCCCTGACTTGCCTTTCTGTAACAGAATTGAATTCTGCTCTCTGACTTGCCTTTCTGTGACAGAATTTACAGTTACTAAGTTTATATGTGTTAGCCTCTAAGGATATGCTTCTTAACCTACGGCGTGCTGCTTGTGTGTTCATGTGAGTTTCTTAAATTAATCCCATACTTGCAATGTTTGGATTGCTCTTTTTTCTGAGTCACTGCTAACTCCTTCAGCACTTCTGAAATCCATAAGGGCAAATTAGTCTGGTCTTGTTCCTTACTCCGCTCTGCTCTTGTAAATCTGATTTCTGTTGTCACTAATTCCTGCAAGATGTGGCATGCTTGGAGATCTTCCTGCCTAGAACAATGTGGTCCCTTCAGCAATTCCTTCTGTGGAAATGCAGGCTTGTTATTCTGAACCTTCTCTGCAGGGTCATTCCAGAGTCTCCACGGTGGCTGATCTCCCAGGGGAGGTTTCAGGAGGCAGAAGACATCATCCGAAAAGCTGCAAAAACAAATGGCATTACAGCCCCAGATGTAATACTTGACCCTAGTGAGGTAAGGCTTGTTTAGCAGTCTTGTTGTTTGCTGGACTTTATGCAAAGCAATTAATTCCACACAGATGAATGGAGTTATGCCCGCACTGCATTATGTGCTTCTCAAGTGGGTGAAAGATCATCCTTTTCTGCTGAAAAGCACAATACCCTTTCCTTTCATTGAGATTTGCAAAGCCTTTGTGGTCCCATTCCCATGGGAATGCCAATGCATTCTAATGCAAACATCTTTTTCATCCAGTTTACAGCCACCCTTTTTCCTTTCAAACTCTATTTTTCAGGGGAGGATAATGAATTTGAGGTTTCTATTGCTTAGTCATCTAAATATTTGCACCAAATAGATTCTGTGCTTATTCAGTCTATAATATAACTCTGTATAAGTCTAACACAGGGCTAATCCTGGCCAGTTACATTGGAAATATTGTTGTTCTAGTTCATACTCAACTTCAATTTCTAATCCACGTTAAGGAAAGCAAAGTTTGAGCCCCTTTCAGATGAAGTAGTGACAGGTATCTTTCCCATCTCTTTCTTTCTAAGTGCTCCTGTTTTCTCTGGAAATCCTCCCTTTGTCTGATCTGAGGGGTGCCCTTAAGGTGTAGAAGCAGTTCCATACATATTCAAATGTGACCTTGGAAAGTCAAGACAGACAAACTGTTTGTGTATTCCAGGAGAATGGGCACCTTCCTCCATGTATCTCCAGAATCTGTCTGGGCAGTTGCTGCTTGACAATTGACAGTGTCTTGCTATTGTCACAGTTCACACTGGCCCAATGCCAGGCACCCTGAGAGTCGCTCCAGAGTCAGAGGAGGATGGTGAAAAGTGAAATAAACCCTTCAAAATAAGCCTTTTCCTCCCCATTCTTCCATTCTTCTCACTGACAGGAGACAGGGCATGGGGGTTTGAGTCAGTTCATCACTGAGATTTTATTCCACTGCTCTGGGAGAGGAGTCCTTCCCCTCTAAAGTCGTGAAGTGTCTCTGTGAACTTCTCCAGCATTGCTCCAATATCACAAGCAGCAGCCAAACTGCACCTGCTACAAACCTGAACTTCCCCCCACAGGCAGGCAGTCCTCCCAAAACTGCTGCGGTGTGGGCCACTCTTCCACAGGGTGCAGTCCTCCAAGGACAGGCTGCTCCAGCCTGGGAGCAAGGACCCCTCTCTCCACTGGGTCTCCCACTGGATCACAGCCTCCTCCAGGCATCCACTTGCTCCAACATTCTCACCTCCCCAGGGGCTGTGGGTGGATTTCTGCATCCCCCTGGATCCCCAGGGGCTGTGGGTGGATTTCTGCATCCCTGTGGATCCCCAGGGGCTGCAGGGGCACAGCTGTTTCACCATGGTCTCACCACAGCCTGCAGAGGAATCTCAGCTCTGGCTCCTGGAGCACATCCTGCCTTCCTCCACCGACCTTGGTGTCTCCATGTTGTTTCCCTCACATGTTATTACCTCCTCCTCTTCTCTGGCTAGAAGAAAAATTCTGTGTCCTACATTGTTTTGATTTCCTTCTCAAATATATTATCACACAGACATTACCAACCTCTCTAGTTGGCCCAGCCTTGGCCAGCAGCCTGTCCATCTTCAGAGCCATCAGGGATTGCCTCTGCCAGACATGGAAACTTCCAGCAGCTTCCCACAGGAACCATCTTTGTAGCCCTCCTGCTATGAAAAACCAGGCCATGCCAAGCCAATACAGTCATTCAAGTGAAAATGCATGTAATATATGAGTATAACATACTCATTTGCTTTACAATGCCTCTGTTCTGGGCTGAGGGGAATGGGAAGCCGTTAAGCTGTAGGTGTTTGCTACTGAGATTGAAACAGCTTCCCTTGTGTTGAAATCAGCTGAGGTGCAGACAAAGCTGCTTCTCCACTTACTAGTAAATAGTAGGGCAAACATCCTTGTCTTACTGGAGCAGAGTAAGAATGCAAAAAAAACACATTCCTTCTGATACCTTTTCCTCTGTATCTCGTTAGAATACATCTTTTCCTTTTTCTTCTTCTTTCTCATGCTGTAGCCATGAAAACTCATCTATTGCCAGCACTGCAGCAGGAGAACCGAAAACAAGCCCTGGCTCCAACATCTGCCTAAGATCACTGTTCCTGAAATCTTCTCTCTTGTTCTTAGAAAGAAACACTGATGTGTTTGCTGTCTCTGAAAGGGGATGGATAGTGAAGGAGCAGAAGGCAGGGGCAAGATTTTGTCTCAGGAAATGCTGGACAAGGGGAAATGCTGATGTTGCAGCAGGGTGGGCTGGAGAATGTGGTGTGTATTAACAGACATTAGCACATCAGCTTTCAAAAACATACTATCTTTCTGTCCATCAAAGGAAAATGAGCTTGATGAACATGCAGAACTCCTGTCCATCTCTCTGCTTTCAAAGGTAAAAGTAATATTGTGGCCAAAAGATCTGTGCAAAACTCCTCTGCATCAGTGGGGTGTTTACTCTGTTCTTGTATCTGCTGTCTGAAGGGCTGGAAAGCAGAAGGCTTACAGCCTCTTGAGGGCTTAGGAAGTGTGTTTATGATGCAGAGAGCTGCTCAGAAATCTGGCTGACCCTCTACCTTTCTGCATTTGGAATGTGTCTTTGGGATGGAGGAGCCACCTGAGTTTATGGTTGGAAAGCCCCTCAAACCTGTGCAGCTAGAGAGCAGCAACTGCAGAATTTTGACTCCAGAGATTTCAAGCCAGTTGAGATCCAGCAGGTGACAAATCACAAACCAGCTGAGGAGCAGAAAAAGGGTTAAGAGGGGATAGAAATGGTTAAGAGGGGATAGAAATGTTTGGATGATAGGTTTAATTTCAAACCATCATTTTGGTTTCCCTGCCCTTCCCTCATAGCTTCTTGTTTGAGCCAGCTCTTAAAAGGAAAGGACCCCTTTTCTCATCAACTGACTCTGAATTTTTCTCTTCCTGGTATAGTTTTATGGTTTGTTTGTTCCTTCTTTTTTTTTTTTCTTTTTTTTTGTTTTGTTTCTTGGCAACAAATAGTGGCAGAACTGGAGAATGCTTAGGAAAGATCATGTGATTTATGAGAAAAGGCTATGAGCTGTGAAGTGACTACAGTTTGTGTGATGTAAGTTTGGCCTCAGGCAGAGTGAAAGCTGTCAAAAATAATGGACTGTTTGACTTTGGTAGAAAATGGGATTTATGAAAGCAAACGCACAGGAATTTAGCATGTACCAGATTGCTATTTCATTATCCAGATCTTCAGAACCGTCACTTGGAAAGAATTTTCACGTTACTTTAAAGATTAGAGAAACTCCTTCTTGCTTTATCAGAGCTGATAGTTTTAATCAATGGAATTTGTCCTCTTAAATCACCTTTTCCGTATTTTGAAAAATCTTTCCCTTGGTCTCCCTCTTTAGGAGTCTAAATAAAGTCTTGTTCTCATACTTCATGAATGAATATCCTTGCATTGTTTACATGGAAGTGATTTCATGTTGAGGGGCTGGAAAGTTTAATGGGAAAAGGAGAAGTTTGTTGTCTTTTTGTTTATACTCTTAGAAGATAATCTCAAAAACAGACTGGATAATGATGGGCACTCTTCAGCTCATTAGCCAGTTTGTCTCAGTTTAAATACATTACTCTTAGGTCCAGCTTGAGTAGTCATTTACTAACTCTGTCCTGCTGCAGTTTATTGCAGCAATTCTTGTTCATTGTTGCTGTGTCTGCAATGGATGTAGAGGACAGTTTATCACTTACTTTCGTGGTATTTGGAGACTATTCTGTGTATTTTAAGCTGTCCTATGGCTTCTGGCCCTTAGGCTAAGGAAACCCTCTACTTTTTTTCAAATGTCCCACCACCCTTGTTACTCTCTTCTACTCTGAGCACAGTTGATTCACCTGATTCTCCAGGTGCAGTGCTCAAAACTGGATGCAAGAACCCTTCCAGTAGTGACATATAAATAATGAATTAATGCTGTTGCTTTATAATTCGAGTAACAAAAAGCAGTTGTTTTGTGAAGCCTCAGGCAAAGAAAATTGCTTCTATAGAGTCCTCGAATGTGCTGAGCTGGAAAGGACCCATGCAGATCATGGAGTCCAGCTCCTGGCCCTGCACAGGACACCCCAAGAGTCACACCCTGTGCCTGAGAGCCCTGTCCAAATGCTTTCCTGGGCTCTGTCAGGCTTGGTGCTGTGACCTCTTCCCTGGGGAGTCTGTTCCAGTGCCCAGCCACCCTCTGGGTGCAGAGCCTCTTTCTGATACCCAACATAAATGTTCCCTGACTCAGCTTCATGCAGCTTCCCTGAGTCCTGTTGCTGGTCATGAGAGTTAAGAGTTTCACTCTAAATTTTAAGTGACTTTAAATTAGAGAGGAGCTCCTACTTTCACAAGTACTTGGCTTTTATATGTGTTTTATTGGAAGCTGGGCACCTGTTTCAGCAGATCAAAACACTGAGGTATAAGGTGGTGGTAGGACTTAGTTTCATAATAACTATTTTTACAGGAAGTTAAAGTTCCCATGTTTTGTTTGTTGTTTGCTCTTTTGCAGCTACAAGATGTGAATTCCCAGAAGCAGCAGACATACACCATTTTGGATCTAATGAAAACCCGAAATATCCTAACTATCACAATTATGTCAGTGCTTCTTTGGTAAGCAAGTGTCATTCAGGAGTATTTAACTTTAAATATTAAGGTATTCTGAAGAGATACAGACAAAACCAGCTTAAAAATCAATGACTAGCTGGCTGAAACAACAAAATTCTGGTTACAAAGCTTGTTCATTTTGATGACAGGGTAGAAACACATCTGGGTCTGAAACAGTCAGGCTTATCCTGAACCGAGCAAGAATCAGATTAGCTGGCAATGGATGTGTGGGAATGCTGCCTGATCCTGGCCTTGGGGAATGCTCTTCTGACTGTAACAAAGTCTTTTTAGAGGAATGAGTCATGCCCTGCCCCCAGGCAGAGAACTCCTGCCCAGGGATCTGAGCATGATGCCTGACTTCGGGGAGAATCATTCCATTTCTTTTGTATTGGCTTTTAAAGGGATAATGCTGCCTTTTAAGTTCTCATCTGAGATTTCCCTATATTTTCCTCCTGTCTGCTTTGTCTACTTGTCATCTTCAGCTTGGTTTTCACCAGCTAAAACCATACTTAATGCTCAATTTGATTAAATGGTTATTTTCCTTTACTAGAAATCTCAGTAAAGCTGTAAACAGAGAGGATAACTTATAACCTGCTAGAGGCTGTATTAGTGAGGTTTAATTAGTGGATGTACCTAGTGACCAAACCAAGAAGGTCCTTCAAGTGCTCGGGTGCCAGCTAAGTCTAAATGCTGTTTTTTTGAACGATGTTCCTGTGCCTTAATGAAGCAGAGCTTCAGAGTTCAGTCCACTGACCTGCCAGCACATACAGGATGATGTGGCATCTTAGATCAAAGGATGATTTGGCTTATATTTAATCCAGATTCTCTGACCCATCACCAAGCACAAGGCCACAAACACACAGAGAAGAGAACTTCTGCAAAAAAACAGCTCAAAAAGAAGAGTAGTGTTTGTTCCTTGCAGAAATATCAATAGGGTGTCCATATAATGTCTTACTGCTCAAGTCCAGTCACTGACTCTGATATTTGATTGGAAATGAGACTGCCCTACTCCTCATCTGCTTGATGTGGGGCCGTAGCTCCTGGGCACAGCCAGTTTGGTATGTGTGGTTGTAGAAATCAAAGTCCAAACCTGTTTGAACAGCATTTCTGGTAGGATGAAGCAGCTGAGAGAAATACTGACAGGACAGTATGTAATCCATTCTACTGGAGGCAGTAACCCATACTGAAGGGCTTTGTACCACATCAAAAACCAAGTTTTATGATAGGCAGGAAGAGTCAAACAAGTACAGTTGACTTGCACAATCTTACCTCCTCTTGCAAAAAAGTTCTTAGTTAGGTTGGGCAATTCTTTCACCATTCTAATTTGTGTGTCAGTGTTCTATCTCCTTTAAATTAATTTCCCAATATATAAAGATATAATATCCTGTGCTTCCTTACAGCACATGGTTTTCCAACCCATAGTATACTGATGGTATATTCTGTATCATGAATTAAGAGTTCTCACAAAAAAGGGCTATAAAAGAGGATAGTTGCAGACAGCAATATATCACCTTTACATAGTGCTGTACATAGTGTTTTGTTAATTTTGACTAAGTAACAGGCCATTAAACTATTCCCTTTGCAGGGTTTACACCAGGGATGAAGAAGTTTGGCTTCTTGACACCCTAGGATGTGTAAATACCACTGAAGTTCTCCTACAAAATATATAACTCTATTGAGGTTTGCCAATGTAATGAGCTAAGGCAATCTGCTACCAAAAGGGAGTTCCAGCACTACAATTTGTATATAAAAATAACTCCAAGGAGCACAGGGTGTGAAAAACTGTGCAGAACTGTTTCTGAGAAGAATGGCTTAGGGCAGGGCACCACAGCAGCAGGGGGTAACCCTCAGCTGTGTCACTTCATACCTTCCCAGGTACACTAAGTAGCTTTATTTTAAGCAACTGGACCATGAAGGCTCTTCCAATATTCAGTGAGGAGGAGGAAGAGCTAATCTTTTGTCAGAGCTGCACTTGGTGCTGTGCAGTGGTTTTGCTCCAGGTTCTAAGGTAGATGCTGCTGGAGATGAAGTGCCAAGTGTTCTGTGCCTCATGTTTGCACCTGGACATTCCTGATCCACTGCCCATTATTTCCTTATTTACCACACTCTACTTGTTGATAAAGCTTAACCTTCTCTACCCAGCATCTCCCAAGGTAGGGCAGAGTTTGTCTCCAAGGCCAGTTGTGTATTTCCCTGGATTACATGGAAGCCAGCTGTCCCCTGGCAGGAAATTAGGATGGCCGTGTTCCAGTCACCAGGCTCTGTCCTGCTGCACTGACCAGCCCAGGCACTCATCCATGCCAATGTGATTTGGATGCTGCCCAACCAGCTTGGAGCATGGCAAAGAAAATCAGGGGCTGTTTAGGCCTGCCAGGATTCCATACTCCTCCTCTCTGACTTTATACAGAAAGCATGGAGCATAATGACCCAGAAACAATGCTCTGCACCCAGAGCTCCCTGGTAAACACAATGGAAAGCTGCTGTAGGCCTCAGCTGCAGTGAAATTCAGTAGCTCAGACTTTCAGGTTAAGGCTATAAACTATAGTAATGGCAACTACTGCATCACTGCAGTGTGAATGACCATTCTTTCCTCCCAGGGTATTATTTTTTTTTCTTTGAAATCAAGAGCAGTCTCAAAGATCAAAAGTATCCACATGGTTTCATTGTTAACTTGCTGTTTCTGAATTCAGCACTTCAGCTGCTCCAGAGGTGAATAAGTGTGCCACATGCTGAACTTGCCTTACACAGCCATTTCTGTGCTTGATGGAAATGTGGAAGAGGTTCCAGGCAACCTGAGGAAGAAGAGAGATTTTGTTTGACCCTGCTATTGTTTCTTTCAGGATGATAATCTCAGTTGGCTATTTTGGACTTTCCCTTGACACCCCTAACCTGCACGGGGACGTGTATGTGAACTGCTTCCTGTCAGCAGTGATTGAGGTGCCAGCCTACATCATCTCCTGGCTGCTGCTCCGCCACTTCCCCCGCCGCTACTCCATGGCCGCCGCCCTCTTCCTGGGAGGCTGCGTCCTGCTCTTCATCCAGCTGGTGCCCTCACGTATGGATCCTCAGTTATCTCACATATCTGTGATAGGTAATCAAGACTGCACAGGGCAGATGTGGAGGAAAAGTGTCCTGAGGGCACTAAATACAGATACTCATGTCCTGTCTTTGCCCCTCTCCCTTGGCTCTCAGTGCTACTGCACGAGTCACTGCCACAGCTTGTCATCCAGATACAGTCTGAAAGGTGGGTCACTGGCTTTGTGATCTGCTGGGATTAGAGTTGTAGTCCTCTAAACTACATCTGTAGGTTTTGCCTCTAAACACATCTCTGGCAGAGTGTCCTGGTAAGGTCCAGGTGTAAAACCAGGACTAGACCAGCCAGAATCTGGTAAGTAGAATTACCAAGAAACTACAGAACTCACTTCCCAAGCAGCTATTGATGACTTTAGAGCTTGTTTAAAGATTAGCTTTCAATGGAGTCATTGTATTTTTGATAAGCAGAGATGCTTGTACTGAATTAGTGTTGATAGTTAATGTGTAGCTACTGGAAAAGGAGGGCCAAGTAACATTGGGTCTCAAACCATATGTATCTTCAGTTAGATTAATAGGGCTATGGAGTCATTACTGATAATCATATTGAATATAGGGGGAGGTGTTGTTGCCTAGGACTCATTTACAGATCAAAGCTATACAAAAGAGAATGTGCAAGAACTGCCTTGCTTATTTTATACAGGTAATATGTGTGCTGCATTCTCAGGTTTGGTGTTTTTTTCCCCTGTTCTTTGAGTCAATTGGACACCAATATGATCTGTTTTGATTTTCAAATCTTAACTGTGCCAGTTAAAGTCAACCCAAGTTCCTATAATTAAATTATCATAGCTAAGAGTGTTAATGAAACTAAGAATGTAGCTAAGAATGTTAATGAAAAATTTTAGGAAACCTAAAATAAAATAATTTGTTTCAAATGTTTTACTTTGTTCACTTTATTAAAAACGGATATATGGCATTTTTTGCAATAGCAGAGGTCTGGCCCCTGAAACCTGAGAGGATCTCAGCAGTTCTGGCTCTGTTCTCCTTACTTTTCACTTGGCAGGAAGCCCTGTTCTCAAAGAGAAAATGGAAATGTTGACTTCTAGCAATTTAAAAAAGAAAAAATTAAAAAAGAACATTGCTTATGTTTGTGGATATTAACAGGGAAAAAAGACACCAGCTACTGGAGTTAATTAGGCAGGAGTTACACAGACACAAAGGAGTTAAGGGATACAATGAATTGCAGGAGTCTAAGCCCTTACTGTGTTTGGATTTCAGATCTCCGTGCACTGTCCATTCTTCTGGTGATGCTGGGCAAGTTTGGAATCACTTCTGCCTTCTCAATGGTTTATGTTTACACAGCTGAGCTCTACCCCACAGTAGTAAGAAACATGGGAGTTGGAGCAAGTTCCATGGCTTCCAGACTGGGCAGCATCCTCTCACCTTACTTTGTTTACCTTGGTGAGTTAACTGGGCTGCTGGAGAGATGCTGCAGAGACTCCATTCTCCTGCCTCAGTAAGGACATTCCAGTCAGCTGTTTATTGCCACTCCTTGAGTTCCTACAACCACATTTATAACAACATACACTTGGAATAACAGGCTGTGGTGGGGGTTGGTGGGTTTTGTTATTACTGAAAGCACAAATCTTGCACAGGTACCTGTACCTTGGTACAAACATTATCACAGAACCACACAATGGTTTGGGTTGGAAGGAACCTTAAAGTTCATCTGATTCCATCTCCTTGCCATGGGCAGGGACACCTTCCACTAGACAAGGTTGCCCCATGCCCTGTCCAACCTGGTCTTGAACACTTCAGGGGTGGGCCATGCACAGCTTCTCTGGGGAATTGTCAGAGACTTAGAGCTGATGCTGCCTTTTTGTGTGTGTGTGTTTTACCAGGTGCCTATGATCGATTCTTGCCTTACATCCTGATGGGGAGCCTGACTGTGCTCTCAGGAATTCTCACACTGTTTCTGCCTGAAAGCTATGGAATGCCTCTTCCTGACACCATTGATCAAATGCTGCGAGTGAAGGGGTAAGTGCCACCTGATCTTAGCACTTCTCTGCTCTGAGAAAGGGACTTGCCTAGGTATGGTCAGGGGGAGAGGCTGCTTTTGGCAGCAAAGGGAGTAGTACTCTGTTGAAAATACAAAAGCTTAGCTGAAATCTTAGTCCCTCTTCCCAAGTGTAAGTGCTCATGTGTACATCTCTCAGCTCAAAATTTATCATTTGACTCTTATGGCTTAATCAAAGTACAGCTGAGGAATGCATTTTTAAAGTGTGTTGCTTTATCAAGGTATAGGGATATCTTGTAGGTCCTGAAAGTCTCCTCAGTGCTGGGGAAGAGCTGAACTCTCCAGTTTAGTTCAGCTGATCTAAAAGGCCCTGAGAGCATTTGGCCTTTTGCCATGGCTCTGAGTGAAGATGACACATGAGCATAGATATGGTTTTAGAAAGGGACCTTTTCAACTGAAGTCAACAGGATATTAAAATTGGGAGACTTCAATGTCAGAGAGGACTCAGGTTGGTTTTTTTTCTTAAGTTCTCTTATATGTTTTTAAAGTTATTTTATTTTTTCTTTTCTTTCTTCAACCCCCCAGATTAGAATACAGGCCTCCATCTAGCAGCACAAGGGATTCCAAGGAGGAAGAAGAAAATCCAGAGATTTTTAAAAGCACAGCTTTTTGATGGAACTCCTATGTATTTCCTGGTGGACTGAAAGTTAAATGGACTTTTCTTCTAAAATTTATTCTAGAAAGGGCTAGTGGCAACACTTTTGTTTTCTGTAATTTTAACTTTATTTATTAATTTAAGCACCGTGTTCCCTACATTCTCTTTTTATATGAACATAAATACTTTGTAGTCTTCAGTGAGATTTTTCAGCCATGGTTGTGTTCATGCAGTAGTACCATGGAGCAGAATGTGATCAATCCTTTGTAACTTTACACCTGTAGTTCAGCTGAAAGATACTTGAAAATGAGTTCAAGGGTTGGCAGGGTGCCTGGATTCTTCAGTGAACCTCCTCCAGAGCTAATGCTTACATCAAGAGGTAAAAATTGCCTAAAAAAGTTGCTCATTGCTTTTGGTTCCTGGATGTCTGTTTCTGGACATGAAACTTATTTATTATAGTGAAGGTTTATGAGAATGTGCCTCTCCATGATCTTACTCAAATGACTTTGCATCTGCTGAATTTGTTACCAAATTGCGAAAGATGCAAAGAAAGATTTTGAGAATTAATTGTAACCTGATATGTTTTAACTCAGCATAGACTGAAAGGATTGTCTTGCACAAAGTATTTAGCACTGAAATTTTGTTCACAAAATTCACTTGATTCCAATGCTGGATTTCAACTGTACCTTCTTGGTGAAGTTGTTTACATCTGACCTTGGATGTGGCCTTTTTTTTAGGCTGGATTTATTCTAAATAATGCAAATGGTTTCACCTGTGTGTAGAGGGAGTGGTGTTAGTTTGGGATTCTCCCTCTTCAATGTGTGGTGAAAGTTTAATGTGTAAATTGTCTTAATGTTTTCTGTGCAATTTGGATGATGGAAACAATTCTTGTCTTTGTTCTGTGTTTTCCCACTCATATGAGTCTATACACATACACACAATATATTTAGTTGAAAATTGTTATGTTAATCATGCCACTGCATTGACCTCATGATGGAATGTACTGAGAACAAAACTCAGAATCTATCTCTGACCACTGGTTCTCAATCTTCAAGTGTCAATTATATGATTGCTGTGAGGTCTGTTCATTCTAAGTTAAGTTTCACTTAACTTATGTAATCAGTGAATCACTTTCAAATTGTTTAAAAAACCAACAAACCCACAAATCTTGTTGGCAGTCTGCCAAGAAATTGTTCCTTGTGCTATGGAAGTTTGGTATTACCTGTGTTTCTTTAAATATACAATATATAGGTACACAGAGTCTCATTTGTGCTGTGCTGGTTACAGTGTGACAAATGTGAGTGGTGAAAGGTTTCTCTCTCATGGCACTTGTATTTTGTTCTGTCTTGTTAAATTAAGGCAATAATAATAAATAGCCTAAACCTTTGTAGCCTAAATTCTCAGGGTCCTTACTCTACTGCAGCAGCTGGTTGGGGAAGTTTTGCATTTTCCTATGGTTTTTAAATATACAGGTGGTGTTGGCTGATTGCAGTCTTTCATTAATTAATATCCCAAATTCTTACCTTGGTAACAGATGGGGGTCACAGGGTTAGAGAATTATACAAAACATAGTGGTGTCAGCTATTTCAAGGGAAGAAATCCAAAGCCTGGGGTTTGGTTCAGTGTCACTCCTGTTCAGTAGGTTGACAAGCCCTGAGCAGGCAGGTTTAAAATGCAGTGTGTGATGAGAGACTCCTGCCAAAATTGAGAATCTGGATTTAACAAGCCTCACTGGACATCAGGGAGTGCATGTAACAGCCAGTCCCCCCTGCCCAAAAACATGGCCTGATTTGTTAGGCTTACAGCCTTTCTGAAACGTTCATTGCAAACATAAGAGTATGTGGTAGTACAGATATTTTTCTTTGTAAACCATATGTTTAGGAACTGGAATGTTGAGAAGCAGCTTTTTTGTGTGTGTGTTGTAGAAGAATGATCTGATAACCACAGGAATCTGAGGCAAAACACATTTAGCTGCAACTTCCTTGTAATGAATTTGCCAATGTAAACAACCATGTCCCATAAGGCTCTTCCTGTAAACAGTTTCAGAAAATACCCTGAAATGTAAGATACGTGCTTGCCTGATGCATGATTTAGTCTGGAAATTCCAGTCCTAAAGTGCAGTGTCCATTTAACATCTGATTTAGCTGTACCCACTGTTTCATCAAAGTATGTGCCTTGAAAGAGAGACTTTTGTTCTTGAATATTTAAATATTTTGATGTTTACTAAAGTTCTTTGTGAGATTTTCTGTTATTATTGTTGGTCTGGGATTTTTTAAAAATCCAGATTGGGGAATTTCCTGGTTGTGACTCATGCTACAAAACTCAATGGCAATCACTTTGTGTCAAAAAAAGGTTTTTTCCCTTGCTTATGTTTTTAAAAACAAAAAGTCTGAGTCAGAAATGTGGAACATAACTGATATAACAGACCAGGTTATTTTGTACTTACTGTTTTATGCTACTCTTTTCAAATTCAGCTCTAAGCCAAGGACCTTGTTCTAGTGGGTAGGCAGAATCCAGCTAACAGGCATCTCCAAAAGAAACTGAGAGAATGTTAGTAATCAAGATATGGATAAAAAGACCTGATAATGTCATGGGCAAATCTTAGCGTGGCATCCATGCTGGCAGCAGATAAACTGAGAGATGTGACTACAGATATACCTGCAGAATAGGGAGAAAGGACAGAACTGACCTTTGGAATTGTAATAAACCTGTGAGCTTGTGCTGTGAGGAGGAAGATGAAACAGACTTCGACATTCAGACTGACCTTAGCCTGGGAAATCCTGTATGGTTTGGTGCCTATAACCTGTATCACTGCAGCAATACCTGTTAGAGTTACCTGCTTAGGGAGGATTCCCTTTGCCAGAGAAGAATCATACTACCATATCTTCACCAAGGGAAACAGCACATGGCCTTGGGGACAAGGATCCCTTCCTTCCCAGCTCTCAGGCTGACTCCTGTCATCATCTCAGGCATGTCAGATAACCCTGTGACTTCGGTCTCCTTGCTTGTGAGTGGAAGTGCCATTAACTCAAAAGGTACCACAACTACTTGTGATGTTTGTGCTCCACAGTCAGTAATTGTTAGAAGCTCTGAGTCTCCTGACAGTGAATGTAATGCTCCCATAAGTATTGTTTAGTACTTCATCTTCCACAATAAGGCACTTGGGCTGACTTCTGACACTATTTTTTGAAGAGTTGTGAATGGCTCCCCCTTTCCCAAGTGAGCATTTGGGGTGGGTGGGTACACAGGGAGGGGCTGCATTGCCCAGGGAGCTGGACTGAATACCTACTTCAGTATTTGCAGGATTGAACCTTAGTCCTGGCAGTTAAAAATTATTTTCTTAAAACAGAATCAGCTTAGGACCATAAAGCCTTACTTAGAAATGTTTTTGGGAGTACCTTAAACCAGTAATGGCTACAGCCTTGTATATAGAAAGATTATAAATTTCTCCTAAGAATGTAAATATTCTTAGCTGTACCTACATTGATTCTTACTCTAGTTTTTTTATAGAGAAATGCTTGCTATTTGTAAAATTAAGAATAAAATATCTGGAATTATCTTTAAAATTATGTATTCTTTTTTTTTTCATCTTCATGTTTAGCAATGTATCCTAGTATCTATAGAAAGGCTGTTGGAATGAAGTTTCATTGTTTAACAGCCAGTCTGAGATCTCTTGGACTCTCTGTATCCTGGATCCTTGTGTAAGAGGTCTTTGTGTACATCCAAATAACAACAGTCCTGCAGTGCCCAGGAGCCCAGAGCCCAGCAACAGGTGCCAGCAGCACTTGTGCAACCCAGATGTGCTGCCTGGGATCTGAGCAAAACGAAACAAGCCCTTTTAGGATAACCACGACAAGAGACAAGATTCTACCCCTCTGCTTTGCTCTTGTGAGACCCCACCTGCTGTGCTGTGTCCAGCTCTAGGGCCCTCAGCATCAGAAGGACATGGAGCTGCTGGAACAGGTCCAGAGGAGGCCCTGGAGATGCTCCAAGGGCTGGAGCCTCTCTGCTCTGGAGCCAGGCTGGGAGAGCTGAGGCTGTTCATCCTGGAGAAGGCTCCAGGGAGACCCGAGAGCCCCTTCCATTGCCTAAAGGGGCTCCAGGAGCATGGGAGAGGGGCTTTCGACAAGGGCATGGAGTGACAGAATAAGGGGGAATGGCTTCAAACTGACAGAGGGTAGGATTAGATTAGAGATTGAAATGAAATTCTGAACTGTGGATTGGCAATTACCTATTGGAACAGGTTACCCAGAGAAACTGTGGCTGTCCCATCTCTGGAAATATTCAAGGCCAGGTTGGATGGGTTTAGAGCAACCTGATCTAGTGGAAGGTGTCCCTGCCCATGGCAGGGGTTGGATGAGATCAGCTTTAATGTCTCTTCCAACTCAAACCAGTCACCAAACCCCTGCTGGCTCTAGCAGCCTGTGCACCACATTTTTTCTTACATTTTGGGTCATTCCTCTGAACAGAGCCTGGGAGCAGCATTCCAGAAATTCTTGTGCAGAAACAAGTGCTTCTGAGAAGAGAGAGAAAAAAAAAAATCCCCCAAACCAGAGACTGCACTGTGCAGAGCCAGTAGTTTCTGGAGATGGATGTCCATAGCTGCAGGGAGGCAGTTTTTTCTGTCTCACTTGCACTGTAGATCTTTGACCTCCTAGGCCAGCCAGTCTTACCTCTGCCACTTGACTCTTTGCCTGCCTTCTGACAAACTGCAAGTGTACTGGCTCCTAGGTCAGCTTTACTTTGAGGCAATGTAAACAGTGAGTGATAAGCAGCAACTGTCCAAGAACACCAGGTAATTTATTAAATTCCTGAAGAAAATACCTTAAAAACCTGCAGTCATGGAGTGAGCATTCCTGGTAGTAGCTGTTGCCCCTTGGAGTGAGCAGGAGGGGTATTGCAGACCAGCTGAGGAGGATGTTCCTTTTTCCTGCAAAACACTTCTGAGAGTCCCAGCTTTTCTCCCCTTGGCTGTGTTAGTGTTGGCTTTCTGTTAGAAGTGAGACTTCTTGAATATCTTAATTGTGACCATCTGGAGGGTTCTTTGCCCCTGGAGTGAACCAACTTAATTTCCTTTTGATTTATTCATTAATTGTTCTTAGCCATAAGAACTCTTCAGTGTTCTGATAGCTTTATCCAAGCCACCAGAGTTCATTTGACTCCTGCTCTCAGCTGCAGAGAGGGGATTGGTCAGAGGGAGCTCTCCTCTTATGGGACTGCTGCTTTCCCATGAAGAAAGTCGCTCCCACCATCCCAAGTGCCTCCACTTCAAGTCCCAAGAGGTAAATGACCTTGTGGGAGCTGAGTCTGCCATATCTACAGGGACTCACAGAATCGTTCAGGTGGGAAAGGCCCTCTAAAATTATCGAGTCCAACCATTTCCCCAGAACTGCCAAGCCCACCACTAAACCCTGTCCCCAAGTGCCACATCTACATGTCTCTTAAACCCGTCTGGTCCCTTCGGTGACGAACCAAAGAGTTTCTTCACCTGTCCCACTCCAGGTCAGGGGAATATCGCGGTCGGGCGTCTGGGAAGAATTAAACTCGCTGTGTGAGAGACGCGCTGCAGGAGTCGCTTTGCCGGCAGCCCAGGCTGCTCCGGGCAGGTCCCCCCGGGCTCCCCCCGCCCCTGTTCCCCCAGACCTTTCCCCGAGGGCTGCCGGCAGCCGGGGCCGCCCCTCCTTCGCTGGGAAAGGGAAAGCGAAAGCGGCGCGGTGTCACTCGGAGCGGGGCCGCAGCCGGAGCGGGGCTGGGGGCGACGAGCGGCCCGGCGGGAGGTGAGCGGGGACGGGAGGGAGAGGGGATGGGAGGGGAACGGGTCAGGAGGGGATCGGGCCGGGGCGCCCCGGGAAGGCTGCCCGGGAAGGTTGCCCACCCTGGCGGGTCTGGCAGCGGGGACGGAGGGAGCGGAGCCGGCGAGTCCCTCCTCATCGTCCTCATCCTCCGCCGTGGGCAGGTGCGAGCTCGGGTTAGTGGTTCCATTGCTCGGGATAATGGCTCCATTTCAAAGGAAAAAGATCTCGAAAACCTTTTATTTCTAGATATATTACCTCCACAAACTCTACCAGGATTAATGACACTTCTGATTAGGAGAGGGTAATTCTACCATGGACGCTCTTTCTCTGGAAACATTCCGTAAGAAATGAAACCAGGCCTGGAGGAGAGCAGTCGGCAGTCACGGCTGGGACATGGGCATGCAGGGGAATGCCAGGCTCGGGAGGGTTCGCAGGGCAAGGCCAGGAAACTGTTGGAATGCCAAGGCAAAGCAGGCGACAGGTACATCGGAGGATTGCTGGTACACAAAAGTAGCCAGAACAGACTGCTCTGTCTGGCCTGATCTCACATTGGCCGTCTCTAATCTGCACCTCAAATACTTGGGCTGCCTGCTTTTCTTTGGCTGCAAAAGAATTGTCATTCTGGTCCTGGAGGCTAAGGGCAAAATGTGAATTTCCTGTCCAAAATTTAACACACGCAAGCACTGGTCCCAGACAAAAGCTGCCCAGAAAGACGGGTCTGGCTGCATGGAACCTCCCCTGGGTTTCTTCTCACATGTTTTGAAACACTGGGGATACGTGGGAGCCTTGGGAGTCCTATTGGGAGCAGGCAGGGCAAGACCGTGAAATGTCACAAAAAAAGGGGTCTTGAATTCCAAGTGGGGCAGGGGTGAGGAAGGTAATACAAGGCAAAGGAGGAGTTTAATGGCATTTTGAGGACTGTGCTGATGCTACATATATAGTTGAGAAGGAAAGTGTGAGTCATTAGTGTGTTTTGTCTACTTTACAGACTACAAGAGGACTATGAAGGCCATCACTGGCTTTTTATTGTCAGACTTTTTCTTTGTGAGCAGCTGCTAGACGTTTTGAAGAAGTTTGGGATCTGCAAGAGTGAGAGCATAACATGACACAAAGAGCTTGAGAGAAAGGGAGGTGGATGCAGTTCAGAAGGTGAGAGTTACTTGTTGAACAGCTGATTGCACAGCGAAGGCTGAACTGATTGCACAGAAAAGGTTCTAAAGGAGGGGCCGTGCTGCAACTGCCTTTTCTTTTGCGGCCGATAAACTGCACAGCCAACAATGAAACAATTCTCCTTCCTTCCCCTCTCCATGCGGGATCCCATCCTGTCAGTGTCCAAGAGCCAGGATCCACAGCGGAGCCCTTGCACGAACTGTCCCCACACGAACGGGGCCGGGCCACGAAAGCGCTTGGCTTTTTCCTGGGCACTGTCAGCGCTCGTCAGAACAACCACACGATGCCGCTGCCGACTGGCAGGAGGGGGAAACGCACCGAGCCCAGCTCGAAACCACCCCGAGTGCAGGGCCCGGTTGCTCTGCAAGTCCCTGCTCTCGAATCTACCGTGCCAGCACAAAAAGCTTTCGCTGATCTTCCCCATCCAAGTACAGACTCTTCTTTGCACCACGTTCAAAGGGCAAGACGAACTCCTTTACCCTAACAAGGCTTTTCACTCTCACAGTCTGCAAACAAACTTGAAAACATCTGGCAAAACCAGAGCTCACAAAAGTGCCAGCTGAGAAAGTTCTTGCTGCCTACAATTTCAGCTGCACCCATCAAACTGAGAGCACACACCCTGCTATCAGCACTTTCCTTCTCAGCTCTAGGAACCATCCTGAGCCTTCAGTCTCACAGAGACAGGATCCAAATGGAACAGGACTGGGGACTGCTCACACACTAAAGCTAACAGGAAAGAAAGCTCAAGAGCCTGATGTTTGTGTTCCCACTGACAGCTCAGCAGCTCTAACCCAGAGAACTGCCTATTGGGAAAAGCCTTTAAATTCACTAAACCCACCCAAAGTGTGCATCCAAATTTACTCTCTTTGCCAAAGAGAAGAACCAGAAGCCCATCTCAAAAGAAATGGCATCTCCTCCTCCAAAATACAAAACTTCCAGGGACTGATCCAACTCCAGTATGGAATATATCTGAGAATTGCTCCTGCACAGAAGGGGCCAGGACAGAAATGTCTTTCTGGACTATTCCACCCCATGGTACCTTAACATCTCCCCTACCAACACTGGCACTATGTCTTTTACCTCCCAAGGCAAGGCACTCTCAGTCTCCTGGCCATGCCTTGCCTTCAGTATCTTGCCTAGTTTTTCCTGACCTACTCTTGCTTTGTTTGCCTTGCCTACGTCTGCCTTGCCTCGCCCTACCTACTGCTTCCTTGTTTTGCTTTGCCTTGCCTACCACTCTTCACCTTGCCCTCCATGCAGGCAAGGCAGTGCAAACCACCTGTAGGCAGCTGTGGGCAAGCCAAGGGAGAGGCTGGCAAGGCCAGAGCAGTGAGGGGGAAGCACAGGGAGTGGTAGGTGAGAGCAGGCCCTGAAGTTCCAGCGAGGCTGGGCATAGGAAGGTAAGCCCAGTGATGGGTAGGCCAGGCAGAAACAGGAAGGGCAAAGCCCTGGAGGAAAGCAATAGGCAGGTCAAGGGTGGGGCACGGGCATGCAAGAGAATGCAAGGGTAGGGGGGGTTAGCAGGGTAAGGCAAGGATCTTGTTGGATTGCCAAGGCAAGGCAAGTGAGGTGTGCCTTCAAGGATTGCTGGTATACAAAAACAGCCAGGACAGAATGGTCTGTCTGGCCTTGATCCCACATGAGCCATCTCTAATCTGCACCTTAAAGATTGGGCCACCTGCTTTTCTATGTATGCAAAAGAACTGTCAGTCTGGTCCTGGAGCCCAAGGGTGAAATGTGTATTTCATGTCCAAAATTCAAGGCATGCAAGGATAGGTGCCAGAACAAAGCTG
Source organism: Alaudala cheleensis (assembly GCA_013398995.1). NCBI lineage: Eukaryota > Metazoa > Chordata > Aves > Passeriformes > Alaudidae > Alaudala > Alaudala cheleensis. The sequence goes on along the minus strand of VWYE01005077.1, from coordinate 150,777 downwards.
CCAGGACAGAGAGGTGTGCTTGCATGTGACCTCCTCTGGGCTTCCTCTCACAGGCTCCAGAAACACTGGAGGTGCATGAAGGCCTTGAGAGTCCTGGGAGGAGCAGGCAGGGCAAGGCAAGGTGAAGAAATACCACAGAAAGAGGCATCTTGAATTCCAAGTGGGGGAGGAGCGAGCAAGTCAATGCAAGGAACTGGATTGGAAGGAAGGGCAAAGGAAAGACAGGGATGGGTCAGGAAAGGAAAGGAATGGTCAGGAATTGTAAGAAAGTGCAAGGTTGTGTAGGAAAGGCAAGGCAATATAACGGGTAGGCAACACAGTGAGTGTCAGGGGAAAAGTCTGTGCACGGCAAGGCCAAGAGAAAAGCTGTAGAGAGGTCAGACTGGGGGATGGGTGAGAGCAGCTGAGAAAGGAAGAAAGTGCTTAGCTCCTGTGTGTGTGTGAAGTTTGAAGGATGTTAAGGGGAAAAAAGCTGTCATTTACAGAGTGAACAGATATTTTTGAACATAAGTAGCAAGGTCCGAGCAGCCGTTTCCTCCTGGTACGTCTGTGCCTGCAAGATGTAGCCAGAAACATCTTGGCTTAGATCCTGCAAGCAGGACACAGGGTGACAGTGCCAATAGCTGAGAAGGCAAGAGTGTAGCACTGGCATGTTTGAACAGAAGCACTTTGTGCAAGAAGGAGATGTACGTTTGGGACTCTGGCAACAGGACACTACACTCAGCTGAGAAGCAAAGTGCATGGCTGCAGTGGGTGCTCTGAAGAGGAAGGGCTGCCTGGAAAAGGCAGGGGTGAGCAAAAGCTTTCTGTGCTGGCACATTGAGCTGTTTGAAGTGGAGCCGCTGTTTGCTTTTGCTAAGGACTCTGTGGCACTGAGGATGTGCTTTTCCATACAGCTGAGAAGGGACATGGGAATCACCTGTACGTGTGGCAGAGTTTGCTGGCTGCAGGGGGAAGGCCAGGCCTGGCTTTTGGCTGTGGGACTTGCTGCAAGGAAGCAGCTGCTGGATGTTTTAAGCTTTTTGGGATCTGTGAGAGTGAAAGACTACACTGGTGCCCAATTAAACTAATGGTTGTTGATCATCTGGCTGGATCTATGACATAAACCAGGACTGGGATTTTGCTCCCTTCACCCCTTTTCATTGAGCAGCCTTTTTGAGAATACTGTAAAATGCTTCACCTTGAAAACTAGAAGTGCCTTGGTTCACTCACTGAGAAACATGGAAAACAGCTAAAGTCAATCTCAGAATTGCCCTGAGCAGAGCTGGTGTTTCTGTACCTGAAACTACCATTGCAAATATTTGCAAGAATCACCATTTTGTTTTGCAAACATGTGAAATACAGTAGCAGCCTAATCTTATTTTCATTTGAGTCATTGGAAATTCTGCCATTTACTGCAACAGTGAACAGATCAAACACAAGAAGCTTAATAATCCAAGCTCACTCACTGTTGCACAAATAGCACTTGATTAATTCCAGGCACCATTGTAACACACAGAATGGCTCTGCACAGGAGAATGGAAGTCTCATTTTTCACAGGGACAGAAAACCTTTCTACCACAGAAACTCTGGGAGTAATCCAGCACACCTCAGTGTGCTGCTGCTGCTCAAAGAGCTGCATGATGGATCTCTCTCTTGTCTCAGGGCTCAAGGCCCCTCATAACTCCCCACCTTGCAGACACACAAGTCCAGCCCACCATAAATGCATTTCTCCAGACAACTCACTGAAATCAGTGGCTCTGTACAGCTCTGGGTTCACAGCATCACACAGGGCAATTCTATCCACACACAGATTTGGTTTTAATGAATCCAGAACAAAGCTGCTTTTTTATAGTCTTTGGCTTTACTAAGATATTTTATGTAATAAAGAATAAATCAGTTTAAACAATTATAAATAAGAGAGGGGATACTGTACATTTTGCTGCTATCTTCTGTCAAATAAATGGTAGCCAAATACTTCAGCAAGTCTTGCTGTGAAGACAGACTGCCAGAATGGTAGAGAAATTTGGAATCTTTACAAGACCCTTGTACCATGTGTCTTGGTCAATTCCTATGCAGATCCTTTCTTTCAGGAGAACTTTTTTGCACCATCAGCCCACATTGCTGAACTGAATCCAGTACAAAAGCAGTGAATATAGGAACTGTTCCCCTTTAATTTGAATGGTGATAAAACTGCAAATCAAATAAAAGCATTTTATAGCAGCAGGAAGATTTTATGTGTAGCTAGCAAATAATAAAAAGATGCATATTTACAGGGTTTTAAGAATATTACAAGTATTACAGACAAAACCCAGAGTTTAGTAAACAGCAAATATAACTCTAAATCACACAGTGTCTTGAAATGTGACATGAGAAAGAACAAGAGGAAATAACAAAAAAAGAAAACTAAAGGAAGTCAGAAATAAAGCTCAACCTCTCCACCTTTTCTGCTCACTACAGTATCTTAGTGGTACCTTAGAGTGTCTTAAAAGCCATGTAAGTAGAAAACTGCCCCAGAACAATTGTGGGAACTGGAAAAGTGTGCTATCCAAACATAATAATTGGGTTTGTTTCATGACCATAAAACCTGCATGCAATGCATAAGGTGTGTTTTTGCATATTCAAAAAACAATTAAAAATTGGTTTCAAATTGAAGAGACTACTTTTGATTTGTTTTGAATTACTTGGCTAAATATGGTGTACATTAAAATACTGCAGACATACCTTTCATTATATAGTTGCCAACAGCAAAGGAGGCAAGCATTTTGTGTGCTTAAAAAAGTAAAGTATTTTAGAGTGCCTTTGTTACTAGTTTAAAAGGTTAGAATATGTGTAAAATGTGCTATCTGTGGACTTAAAATTAATGAATTTCAATTAACTAACTTTGCTGTAAGTAGGCTAAATTACATAAGCTTTCAAAAAGAAAAAGTATTCTATTTTACATGCCAATTCCCAAGTAGATTTATAACCCCATAGCACATCATGGAAGAAGGATACAACATAAACAGTGAAGCAACATTGCTGATGGCAAAAGGCTTAACCTGCTTCACACAAATAAGGGAGATAAATTACTATTTTTATATAAAAGTTGTTATACAGAGCTTTCCTTGAAAAATTTAAAATTCTGAGCAAGCATGAACTAAGTAGCTTCAGAAAAGGGTAGCTCAAGCATTACTTTTATGTAAAAAAACATGACTTGGCCTGTGTTTATCACATCTACTCCATTAAAAAGTTTACTCTGTCTTATCCTTTTCAGGGATACCAACTCAGGCTGTGAAACTGCATGAGAATGATGATTTAAAGAATGGTACATTTGAAAAATGGAATGATGGTTACTTTTCCTTTCAACTGCTTTGTTTGCCCTTTCTAATTTTTTAAGTCTTCTCTATTATCACCATGGTTGCACTGCAGCAAGTGTTCAGTTCTAAGCTGTCCATATTCCCAACTTCTTGGCTACCTTCAGGAAACTTCCCACCAGTTTCACATAGAAATCACAAGCAGTAGAGGTGGCTAAGACTGCCAAAATCTTCTCACTGAGGTCACCCTCCTTCCAGAGCAGGGCCATGTCTGACCCACTCCTAACTTCATCAGTCTTGGGGGAGTGCCACATTCAGGAGCTCAGCAATGACAGCTGTAAATGACAAAAAGTACATTGAAATTCTCTCTGACTCCAGTGTACAGCAATCAAGGAGGTTGATTTCACCTTCTTGGGAGGTTTTAAAATGCACACTAAGACTGGGGCTAAGCCATCCTGACCTTTGTTGAAGATCTCTGCATAGACAGTCTCAGAGTTTCCATCTCTGTGGAAGGAGTGTTTAACCCAGGGTATCATCACTGGATGCTAAGCTGCAGTTACTGCACAGAACCAGCAACATGTACAGGGCTTTTACATTTAAACCCTGAGAGAGGTATTTTGTTGGAGGGGGAAAATCCCCCAACTCTTAAATAGTTAAAATAATGGTTACATTTAAAAGTAAGAAGAATATCTAAAACCTTTTCTTTCTAGATGTATTACCAGCACAAACTGTACCAGAATTAATTACACTTTTGATTATGACAGCAGAACTCTACCTTGGATGCTCTTGGTCTGCAATAGTCCTGGAGAAATGAAGACTTCACTGGAAATAAATATGAATTAGTTGAAATATTGGACTTGATTTGAAAGACTATGTACTTAAGGCCAAACAGTTATAATAGTAATTAGTGAACTAAAGGTTAAATCAATACAGCATAACATAGGTCAAATTGTGGCCTACGTTCTTCCAGCAGACTCTACAAACTATTTTTGTGGGTTTGTTATCTCTCTTTATATGTCTCTTATACTCATCCCCACAATATAAGAATGTTTATTACAAGATTGAATGGCCTCATAAAACTCCAAAAGTAAAGGAGATGCCAAAAAAGAGAGGCAAAATTGCTAATTGCAGATGGAAAGAGGGAGACATATAAAAGAAAAAAAAGAAAAAAAATCATTTAAAATTCCCACAATTTCCTCTGAAAAGGAAAGGCACAGACAAGAAAGAACAACTGCAAAACCATCACTAGAAAAGTGCAATTTATCCAGCTCAAGTGTTTTGTGGTACATTCCTTGCTGTGGCTGTGGTATGTTTATTTCATGTTTGTGGTTAATATTTCCCAGGCTGCTTCAAGGTGAGGGTAAGTTCAGTCATCACACAGCCTCTCGTCAGAGTCTGCTGGGGTTTCTAAATTACTCTGATAAGAGACAGTGAAAAATGAACCCGTGCTGAATTGCATCATCCTTGTTGTGTGTTTTCAGATGGGGACTCAACACAGAATCTGTGTTCAGGGCACTCAGCACCCCCCAGGGTGGGTGCACTCTGATGTGCTCTGCTGTGATTTACCCAAATGTCCCTGCATTTCCACCTGTGCTGCTTTCCTCCTTTGCTCTAGAAATCTGCCAGCAGCTCATGGTTCTGGAGACACCACATTTCTCTTCAGTGGAAAGTGAAGAGCTGCTCTGGGTGGAAGCCCCCAGCCACTGACCAAAGGACCCACAGCAGCTCCCAGTGGTGTGAGGCTCTGAATGGGAGACTTTGAAGTGTTCTAGGCCTATTTGGATGGGGCTCTGAATCAGCCTGGTCTAGTGGAAGGTGTTCTGCCCACGGTGGGGTTTGGAACAAGATGGTCTTCAAGGTCTCTTCCAGCCTAAACCATTCTGTGTTCCTACAAAGCAGATGATAGGTGAAAATGAGAGTTAAAAATTGGTACTGAGGAAACACTTGCAATAAAACAACCTCTCCAAACATGCCTTTGAACAAAGTACATCACCACAAGTTACTGTAGGAAGAAGTGGGGAATCCCTGCTTGGCAGAGCTGCTAGAAATTATATCAAGCCCAGTCTCTGTGGGTGTAGCTGGGTTTGCTGGCTGTTGTGGTGCTGGGGAATATTTATGTGGTTTATTTATATGTGAATATAAGAAAGCAGAAANCCTGTGTTTATCACATCTACTCCATTAAAAAGTTTACTCTGTCTTATCCTTTTCAGGGATACCAACTCAGGCTGTGAAACTGCATGAGAATGATGATTTAAAGAATGGTACATTTGAAAAATGGAATGATGGTTACTTTTCCTTTCAACTGCTTTGTTTGCCCTTTCTAATTTTTTAAGTCTTCTCTATTATCACCATGGTTGCACTGCAGCAAGTGTTCAGTTCTAAGCTGTCCATATTGCCAACTTCTTGGCTACCTTCAGGAAACTTCCCACCAGTTTCACATAGAAATCACAAGCAGTAGAGGTGGCTAAGACTGCCAAAATCTTCTCACTGAGGTCACCCTCCTTCCAGAGCAGGGCCATGTCTGACCCACTCCTAACTTCATCAGTCTTGGGGGAGTGCCACATTCAGGAGCTCAGCAATGACAGCTGTAAATGACAAAAAGTACACTGAAATTCTCTGACTCCAGTGCGCAGCAATCAAGGAGGTTGATTTCACCTTCTTGGGAGGTTTTAAAATGCACACTAAGACTGGGGCTAAGCCATCCTGACCTTTGTTGAAGATCTCTGCATAGACAGTCTCAGAGTTTCCATCTCTGTGGAAGGAGTGTTTAACCCAGGGTATCATCACTGGATGCTAAGCTGCAGTTACTGCACAGAACCAGCAACATGTACAGGGCTTTTACATTTAAACCCTGAGAGAGGTATTTTATTGGAGGGGGAAAAACCCCCAACTCTTAAATAGTTAAAATAATGGTTACATTTAAAAGTAAGAAGAATATCTAAAACCTTTTCTTTCTAGATGTATTACCAGCACAAACTGTACCAGAATTAATTACACTTTTGATTATGACAGCAGAACTCTACCTTGGATGCTCTTGGTCTGCAATAGTCCTGGAGAAATGAAGACTTCACTGGAAATAAATATGAATTAGTTGAAATATTGGACTTGATTTGAAAGACTATGTACTTAAGGCCAAACAGTTATAATAGTAATTAGTGAACTAAAGGTTAAATCAATACAGCATAACATAGGTCAAATTGTGGCCTACGTTCTTCCAGCAGACTCTACAAACCTCTATTTTTGTGGGTTTGTTATCTCTCTTTATATGTCTCTTATACTCATCCCCACAATATAAGAATGTTTATTACAAGATTGAATGGCCTCATAAAACTCCAAAAGTAAAGGAGATGCCAAAAAAGAGAGGCAAAATTGCTAATTGCAGATGGAAAGAGGGAGACATATAAAAGAAAAAAAAGAAAAAAAATCATTTAAAATTCCCACAATTTCCTGTGAAAAGAAAAGGCACAGACAAGAAAGAACAACTGCAAAACCATCACTAGAAAAGTGCAATTTATCCAGCTCAAGTGTTTTGTGGTACATTCCTTGCTGTGGCTGTGGTATGTTTATTTCATGTTTGTGGTTAATATTTCCCAGGCTGCTTCAAGGTGAGGGTAAGTTCAGTCATCACACAGCCTCTCGTCAGAGTCTGCTGGGGTTTCTAAATTACTCTGATAAGAGACAGTGAAAAATGAACCCGTGCTGAATTGCATCATCCTTGTTGTGTGTTTTCAGATGGGGACCCAACACAGAATCTGTGTTCAGGGCACTCAGCACCCCCCAGGGTGGGTGCACTCTGATGTGCTCTGCTGTGATTTACCCAAATGTCCCTGCATTTCCACCTGTGCTGCTTTCCTCCTTTGCTCTAGAAATCTGCCAGCAGCTCATGGTTCTGGAGACACCACATTTCTCTTCAGTGGAAAGTGAAGAGCTGCTCTGGGTGGAAGCCCCCAGCCACTGACCAAAGGACCCACAGCAGCTCCCAGTGGTGTGAGGCTCTGAATGGGAGACTTTGAAGTGTTCTAGGCCTATTTGGATGGGGCTCTGAATCAGCCTGGTCTAGTGGAAGGTGTTCTGCCCACGGTGGGGTTTGGAACAAGATGGTCTTCAAGGTCTCTTCCAGCCTAAACCATTCTGTGTTCCTACAAAGCAGATGATAGGTGAAAATGAGAGTTAAAAATTGGTACTGAGGAAACACTTGCAATAAAACAACCTCTCCAAACATGCCTTTGAACAAAGTACATCACCACAAGTTACTGTAGGAAGAAGTGGGGAATCCCTGCTTGGCAGAGCTGCTAGAAATTATATCAAGCCCAGTCTCTGTGGGTGTAGCTGGGTTTGCTGGCTGTTGTGGTGCTGGGGAATATTTATGTGGTTTATTTATATGTGAATATAAGAAAGCAGAAACATAAACCCTCCTGTGTATTTGGCTACTCTAAAATAACCCCACACAACCACATATTTTGAGGGAGGTAATGCAGATGCTACAACCATATCAAGCATGAGTGTCCCTGCTGGCAACCTGCTGGTTTTGCATGACAGAGAAAATTCTCTCTTAAATAAGAGGTGCCTCATAAATCAGTGCCCAATTGATGATGTTTCCATCAGCCCCATGTCCTGGGCATTCTGGGGTCTGGCTCCAACCTCTCACTTTCCCACTCATTATAAAGCAGGAGTGATTGTGCATGAAAGGAGGTTCCTGGATGTGAAACCAGCTGAGGAATATCCCAGTCACTTCTCTTTTCCCAGTAGATATTGCTTCAGTTCCTGTTTTCTAATATTGCCTCTTTCACTGTCTCCAAGCTCTCTCCCCAGTTGCTTGTCAAGGATTCCTGACCCTTGGACAAAGACATACCTGAGGTATTTAAATGAATCTTTGAGGTTCCTATTGCATTTTGTCTTCAAAAGGGTCCTTTCTACATAATTTCCCCTCTTTTATGACTACAAGCAATACAAGCTGAGTAAGACATTTACACCATGCTATCTGTAGGGCTCTGGCCACAGTTCTTCAAGGGCTTCTTCACCCTAAATGATGATCCTATGGAAGTGGTGGGTCTGTGGTACCTGGCTCCTGGATGCTCAGCCAGTCCCACAGCAGCCTCATCCACAACAGCCCCACTGACTTCTGCAGTTATTATTTTCAGAGCTGTAAGGAAAAGGAAATAGGAAGTAAAGCTACTGTAATGCATTTTTTGCATGCTTCAGTGTGGTGCTGTTTACTTCGTGGAAGTTTTTTTTATTTCCATTTGCATTTGAGTGTTGTAAGCAGCAGCTGCAGCTCTTCAGCTGAGCTCAGCACTGGGGTTTTCCACGGTGCAATTGACCCAGGGGCACTTCTCAGTGGCTGCATCCTGCCATCAGGCAGGGCTTTGCAGTGATGTTATTTAGCACAGGGGGAAGGGAAAGGAGCCAAGAGATCCATTTATCTGGAAGCAGGGCTCCCGAGGGCAGCAGAGCCAGGCCGGGAGCTGGCAGCACATCTGCTCCTCTCTGCAAAGGTACTCTGTATAATCTGAAATGTTTCTTACTTGTTACCCAAGGGTAGAGGTGGTTGAGAGATAGCAGAAGTGCAGTCCTGACAGTGGGGATGCACTGGTTTGCTGATATCCTGGGGTTGGAGAAAAGACCCCAAACTAATTCGCTGGGACACTGGAGAAGAATTGAGGGCAGGTAAACACAGACCCTGTAGTTTTAATAACTCTAGATCAGGTAATTCCATCTAAGGAGATTTGTATCTTTTTTGAACTGCAAGTGGCTTAGAGCTGCTGCAGTCACTCTGGGGTTTAATCCTGTTTTACCCTCTGAAGATCAGTAAAACTGTGGTTTCCATGCAGTGGGTGCTGTGGGCTGTCATGGATTGGCATGAATCAAACTAATTTAGGGAACAGTGCTGGGTGCTCTGAAAAGTAGAGGAAAACAAGGAATGTATTATGGTGGAGCTGCCTGCACAGATGTGTGTCTGGTGCAGTAATGTTGCATTTTCAAAATGAAACTTTTTGTTTTGGTTAGGTTTGCGGGTTTTTTTGTTTTTGTTAATTCATAGTGGAAGTCGAATTCTATTGATTCTCAACTTTGCTTTTCTATTTTTGGTTTCTTCCATGTTTCCAGCTTTCCCTGTCTTTCATTGCACATGTTCTTTTTTTCTGTGTTTATTTTTCCTGTTCCTGTGTTCCAATGGAGCATGAGGGCAGGCAATATCTGCCATGTGTGAATAGGAAAATCATGCAAAAAAAAAAAAAAAGAAAAAAAAGAAAAAAATCTTCCAAGGCACCAACTTCCTCTTTCTAACTCATCTGTGCCAATTACCTTCCATTCCCATATTCCTCAGTAGGAAATGTAGAATTTCTAGCAATACTTCTACTTCTAGCAATAATGCACATAATTTAAATTATCTTCACAGAACTTTTCCACATTTTATAGAGGGCAAGGGGCCTCTTGTGGCTTTAGTTCTTGCATCTAGATCGTTTGAGAAAATAAATTCCTGAGAAATTGAAAGCACTTGTGATCCCAGCTGTGATACATCAGAGCAGTCTGGGCTTCTTAGGGCTCTGCAGAAGTGATGGCTGTGCTCTTCTCATTGTCCCTCTGGAGCCAGAAACAGGGCAGCAAAGGGACCTCTACATCTTCCAGCAGTAGTCTCAGCCTGTGAAGGTAATTCCCCCCCTTCTGGTTCAGTCAGAGCTTTTGGTCCTGTATTTCTTGGTTTGGGGGAGGAGGGTGTTTTTTGTCACTGATGTTTCATCTTTCCTTGGAGAATAAGTTTAGAATCTTTGGGGTTTTTTGGAGTGTGATAAAGTAGATATGAAGCCAGCACTTTAGTGTACAGAATGCCACAGCTGGTGTGGAAGGCTTTGGTAGAAATGCCATGTACATTCTGTTGGGATTCACCTCTGCTTCTGGAGCTGATCTGGGTAGAGCAGCACTTTTGGGTATGGAATTGGTGGGATGGTCAATGAGTGCCTGGAGGGATAATAACAGAAATAAATGCTTCTGCAGAGATCAGCCTGCCATGGGCTCATGAGTTACAGCTGAGTCATTTCCCATTGGTGAGATGTGGAGTGGAAGGAAGGGATAAATCCATGGATAAGTGGGGAAAAGGAAGCATGTTCTTGGTTCTTCAGACATGGCCTTACCTGCTGCCCACAGGTACTTCTGGCAGTGCTGCTGCAGCAGCAGCATGAAACTGCACACTACAGAAACTCTTGGCTAGAAAGTCATTTAGGCTAAATCTACACTGGCTACACAGACATTTTTGCTGCTGCCTCCTCAAGCAAGACAGCGAGTTTTCAATTACAGAATCACAAACAGACACACAGGACACACCCTGATTTATGCATCAAATACCAGGAAAGGCTGAAGTTCTGTTTGTCACTTAGCAGACGGTGACGGTTGCTCCAGCATGTGAAATATTTCATGCCTGACACCTCAGTTCAGGAAATGGTGGTTTGCTCAGCAGAGGTGCAAGAGGCTGCAAGTTATTATCAAGTGTAGCATGAGCCTTTCTCATAGTTTTTCTCAATTTTCTGAGTTTATTTTCCAGAGCAGAAAGCTGGGCTGGGCTCTTCATGGTGCATGGTGGGGTACCCCAGCAGGCACTTGAGAGCTGGGGGTGCCTGCAGCAGGGGACATGTCCTGAGCCAAGTTCTTGAGTTTTTAATTGAGTTTTGACACAAGTAGCGAGTTCATTTTCCTGCAGAGCTGGGCTCACATCCTGCCGATCTCAGTGGCTGAGGTTCCTATTCCCCAAATGCAAGGTGCCTGAGGTTTGCTGAACTGCAGCGAGTTCATTGTGAAACTCTGCCACAAAGGTGGCTCAGCCTCCCCTGGGTTGCTGTTCAGTGAAGGGGCTGAAGATGAGCCCTTGCAGGCCCTTTCCTAGCAGAAGGGGCAGGGCTGTGCTGAGCGGGAGCTGTGCCCATCCCATGGGTGGGAGGGCACCAGTGGGTTTCCTGCACATCCTCTCCCCTTTGAGGAGAGGGCTGTGGTAAGGGCAACACCTGGCTCCTTGCACTCACATCTCACCAGGTCCTGCTCTGAAAGTAAGAAGATACAAACTGGAGGACCAGCATCTTTCTCCTTGTCTTTACAAAGACCACGTGAATAGGTCATGATGATGATGGGGTGGCTCCTTCCAGCCAAGGCTGTGGGAGGTGGGAGTGCAGCCCCTGCCCCTGGGGCTCCCTGAACTTCTGCAGATACCTCCTAATTTCTAAAACAGGGAAACACCTCTGCTCCAGCATGAGTCCTCAGTCTTCAAACCTGGCTTAGGGAGCAAGTTGTTCCTCTTCACAAGAAGAACCTTCCCCAGGGCAATTAGCTGTTTCCCCTGAAATACAGAGATTTGGTCTCTATTTGAATCTGAAATGTTCCATGCAATGTGTTTATGCAGCACAGCATCAGTGTGCCAGCCTTGTGCCAAATGTCAGCCATGTGCAGCTCCCCTGACCCCAGCCTGCATCCCACTCTGGGGGTCTGTAGCTACAGAATCCCAGAATCATTTAGGCTGGAAAACCCTCTGAGGTCATTGAGTCCAACCATTCTCCCAGCACTGCCAGGCCCACCACTAAAGTGTGTCCCCATGTGCCACATAAACATGTCTTTTAAATCCCTCCAGGGATGGTGACTCCTCTACTGCCCTGGGCAGCCCATTCCAATGCTTGGCAACATTTTACATGAAGAAATTGTTCCTAATATCCAATCTGAGCCTCCCTTGGCACAACTTGAGGCTGTTTCCTGTTGTCCTATCACTTATTACCTGGGAGAAGAGGCTGATCCCCACCTGGTTCCACCCTCCTGTCAGGGAGTTGTAGAGAGCAATGAGGTTCTGTCCTGAGCCTCCTTTTCTCCAGAACGTTTTAGTCCCTGCCAACGTTGTCAGAGCAGAGTCCTGGAGGCACTGCCTTGGCAGGACACTCAGCCTGGCTGCATTCCTTGGCACTCACTTCTTTGGTGGAAGGAGATGTCACCCTGCTGTGGAATCCAGAAAAATGTGATTTCAAGGCTTCCTCATACCTGTGAGCAGGTCAAGGGCTGTTCCCACTCTTTAATAACCCCTGGATGCTCCTGTTACCTAAAGGTGTGTGCATTGTAATCAAACACCTTGGTGAGCTGCTTCTCTCAGGATGCTGATGAGGAAGAATATTTGTTACCTGTTGAATGTGACTAAAATACTGGAGGGAAGTGAGCTGAGCTCTTCACTAGGGATGGGATTGAGGGGCTCAGCCTGTCCTTCCTGCAAAGCTCCTCCTGTTTCTCTGTGGGAAGCCTGTTTGTGGCTTACAGAAGCATGGGGTGAAACAGGTTAGGCAGCAGAAATCCCAGTAATGCTCCTCCAAAGCTGATGGTGAAGGATTGCCCTGGGTAGGAATGGCAACTGCTGGATATAACACTGAATTATTATTTCTATGTGAAATATAGATGTCTGATCTTAAATATTTTAAATATTGCTACTAGTAATCTATGCCATATCCCTCCAGAATTGTTAAAAATATCCTAAGAACTAGCCACGAGGCTGGAACAGGTCAGCACAGTCCCCAGTCTGCTCTCTGCTCTGTTTGCTTTCTTCAGCAGTTAAGCTGGTGAAAACAAAGCTGTACCTGTCTGGACTTGTGTTCCCAGTTAGTTTTTGCTGCCTGAAGACTGTTGGTGAAATCTTTGTAACATTAAGCTGATGAAAGAACAAACTCAGTGAAACAAATTCTTGCAATGGAGATATTGGAACTGGGCATAATTCGTGAATAGGCTGAGGTTCATCTGGCTCTTGTTATTTAATAGCCCTGCTCACAAATAGCTGATATGTGTAATGCTTGTGCTCAATTCAATTTGAATTTGGGCCAGTATTCTTATGCTGTTTACCATCCTTCATTCTCTGTGTTATCAATGCCAAACCACATGTGCTTTGAAAGGAGCAAAACCTCTAGATATTTTCTGGTTGCCATGAGTTCCTCAGACCCTTCTTCTTCCTCCTTCCTTTGAGAACCTGCCTTTTACCACTCCCTTGTTTTTGTGTTTTCAGCCATTGATCCATACAAACAGAGCAAAGTCCTTCCCCCTGCCTGTGGCTGGCAGGCAGCTGTTTCTGCTCAGGCTGTTGTGTCATACTCTTGAAGCTGAATTCCCCTGGAAGGTCCCCAGAAGATGCTGGACACATCTTGGCTTGCCCCAGCTTTGATGCTGTGACCACAGCATGTTGAGTGATGGGGAACAAGCACAACAGACAGGAGTCCTTGGCTGAAGTGTGACACTATCAGTGCAACATAGGTGCTGAGCTCATGTGTGACAGCTGAGCACCCACGCTCCCATCACAGCTCAGGATGCTCATGTGGTGACATGTTCTGCTGCTGTTGTGGGTGCCCTGGCAAACTGGTGGGCCACCAACTCAGCCTTTCCTCCCTACTGGTTTGTGGCAGCTGGGAGACACTGGTGAGCTGTGGGATGCTGGTCTGTGCTGTGTGGGCTGTGACAGCATCTCACCCCTCATCCCACCTGACATCTCAGGCTGGCTGGGTGCTGACTGCCAGGCTCTTCAAAGGCCTCATAGTGATGTTTCTGTATGAATCATGAGCAAAATGAAGGGAGTAGATAATTTTGAAGTTAAAAAGTCTGAGGAGAGCTGTGCTGTTTGTGTCAGCTGTCAAAAAGCAAGGAGAGAGGCTGGATTTGCTGTCCTGTTTTCTCTGCAAATCAGATTCCTTATTCCTGGATGTCTCCTGCTAACTGTTTACCCAGTGCCTGTTTCACCCTTATGTTTGTCTTGACTTAGATCTGCAGCCTCACACTCCAGAACAGATGGTAACTGACTCAGTGTTGATGCAGAGACAGACCCTGGTAACTTTTGACACAGGTTTTGTTTGGATGGGTCATCTGATCTGCTCCTTGCCCAGACCCTGGCCCTCCTCATCTCTGAGCCCTGTGCCTACAGATCCTCCTGGCTGCCCCATCCTCCTGTCGTGCTGCCTGTGATCTGGCACTGCCCATCCACCATGGCCAGATGTGGGTTGAGAATGTTCATGCCATGGGTCCCTTCACACTGTGTGTGACATCTCTGCTCATATCCACTTGGTGACCAAATCCAGCAGGATGAGCAGATTCTCTAGGTTTTAGGCAATTTATAACTTCTGCTGGCTTGGGTGCCTTTGAGAGTTCAGCTAATGGCAGTGCATGCCATGCTCTTGTTGGAACTTTGGAAGGGGCATGGGAAGTTTTCCCACCCCTTCCCAGCTCCTCCCTTCTCTGGGGAAGCTGTGCTAGGACAGAGTGCATGGCAGGGAACCACGCTGGCTGAATTCACATCCTGACCTTATCAGGACAGATGAGGCCAAAGGTTAGTGGGGAATGACGTAGTGCAAGTCACTGGAGCTACCTGCACCATGCTGCTGCACCAATGAGCTTTAGTGCTGCTTTTATTATTGCTTTTATTACTGCCTTGGGTTGGTTTGCACATAGAAGGGCTGGACAAGAACAGGGATGAGTTAACAGTGAGAAAAATATTGAAGGGAATTGGAAAATGTGGGAGAAAAAGCAACTCTGAAGTGCAGCACTGTGGTGGGAGAGAGTATGGGCAGTGGACTGAAGCAATTGGTGAAAGGGAAAACACAACTTAGATAAAATTGGTCAATGAAAATGTGACTTTCCTCCCCATCTCCCTTTCTAGGGAAGATGTTTCCACATCTAAGCACTAACACTAACTTTTCTACAGACAACACTTCTTTCCTTGGCCCTCCCAAGCCTCTGAGAGAGGCTTTTGCCCTGAGAAAGTTTCTGTCTTCCTTGTGTTGTGTTCTTACACATATGGTGGAAACAGTGGAACTTGTGGAACTGGAGAAGGGGATTGATCATTGGCAGCAGAGAAGTGTTTGTAGTCCAAGGCTTTTGGTTGCTTTCTAAGCAATAGTTTGCCTATGCACCACAAATAAATATCCACTGTTTTTTGCAGATATAAATTCATCCCTGTGGCCTGAAGCACTGCTATCCCTTCCAGGTGTGATACTGTAAATCATGTGACTGCCTGGAAATGTGTGTGGTTATCAGGATTCAATCACACAGCAAATACAGGTGAAAGGATAACTGCACTATCACTTTCTGCTGCCTGGCAGGCAAAGTTTACACGAGGTGCCACTGCTCTGGGCAGCCAAGAGCCAGAGGCTTCTCCAGGCACTGCTGAGCCACTCACTGAGAATCCATTTGGACAAAGACTGGGGGAAAAGCAACAACTCCTTGTTTACAGGTCCCAGGTTTTCCCTGGGGAAAGCTTCGGTTACCAGATGTGTGAGATCCTGCCTCTGCTGCACTGAAAACCTCTGCTGGCATGAAGGAGCAGCTTCTTCCACCTTAATGCAGAATGCAGGGCAAAATCTGTGCTTGAGATGCTGCAGAGCTTTCCTACATACAGGATGTGGGACTATATCTGAGACTGTCCTGTTATTTTCAGGAAGTTTTGTCCTGATGATGGTCTAAGGCTCTAAAGCTAAATAAAGGGATTTTTTAGTTTGTTTTTGTATGGTTTCAAGGCTTACAAGTGAGCTGCAGCCAGTGATGGTGTAAATCCTCTGCTAGAGGAGCCTTCCAAGCCTGCAGCAGTAGCTCCATTCATGTCCTAAATGACCAGTGATTACACAACGACTCTTTTTTGTTTTCCCCTTCAGAGAAGTTATCTCTATTTTTACAACAGCTGCACTGCCTTTAGATCTGTCTCTCTGTCATGCAATGTTCCCAGCACAAGAGCTTCTTGCCCTTTAAGCCCTGCCCATTGGAACTTTATTGCTCTGGCTGGGTTTGAAAGGGCTGAGCAGCTCTCCCCAGGGAGAGGCTCTCCTGCATGTGAATAATCCTTCCCAGTTGAATTTAGCTGCGTGTGACAGGTGAAAACAACTCCTATTCCAACAGATGCTTACTGGGTTTATGAAAAGCTTGATTAGGATAGGCAAGTTCAGAAAAATCCAGTGTCAAGGTTTAAAGCTGTTTCTATCACACAGCCTGTGCAGGGAGTTTATCCTAAGGAGCTGATGATGCTCCTCCGTGTACAAGTAGCCTAAAAGTCTCTTTAGTCTGTTGCTTCTGCAAGTCCCACCTGCCCTGGAGGTGATGGAGGAGCCAGTCAGGGATCAGCTCAGGGCAGCCCCCAAGTTACCCCACTCCTGAGCTGGAGTGAACCACTCTTGTTTTTCTTCCCCTCCCAAAGAGTTCAAAACAACAAAACTGACAACATACACCTGGGGTGGAATTTGTCCATCCAGATGCTTCAATAGCTAAATAATGACCAAATTCTGGCATGAGCCTTCATCACTTTTCATGGGTAAAATGCCCAACATGCAGTCACACATGCAGGTACCTTGGCAGGTAACAAGGGAAAGCATTTCCAACGTCCTGATAAAATAGTCTTGGAGCATGTCTCTAGTCCCTGGGTGTGAGGCATTTGCTGCTGCTTTCTTCTATTCCCAGATCTTGGTCTAGCCTTTTATCTGTGAACATTTCAATGCTGGGTTTTTGTTTTTTTTGCATGAGCATACTTGTGAAAAGTGTGCCCCCCTTAATGCATGAATGGGTGGATTAATCTCTACCTTATTTTTAGCAGTGTTTGCATCATAGAAAGTTTCCCATCTCTCTCCTGCCCCCTCCCCCCACACGTGGTAACCTTGCAAGGGCTCTGAGAACGGATTTCCTCCTTGTGTTGATGCTGTTGAGCTGGTGTCCTGTCCCAGGGCTAGAGGCAGCTCTGGGCCCTGCAGCCCAAAAATCTTTCCCTGCTGCTGACCAGGACACAAATCTGGTTATGGAATCATAGAATCATCAAATGGTTTGGGCTAGAAGGGACCTTAAAGCTCATTTTCCTCCAACCTGCTATGGGCACAACCTTCCACTTAGACCAGTTTGCTGCAAGCCTGTCTCAGCCCGGCCTTGGACACTGCCAGGGATGGGGCAGTCACAGCTTCTCTGGGCAGCCTTGTGAGCCTCCAGAGTCAAGAATTTCTTCCCAATATCTATTCAGTCCAGCCCTACCCTGTGTCAGTTTGTAGCCATGCCCCTTGTCCTGTCACTGTCTGCCCGAGTTAAAAGTTGCTGTCTCTTTTATAAGATCACTTTAAATACTGGAAGGCTGAGAATCTGGTGGATGATTTCTTTGCTTGTACACAAAGCATTCCTGCTCTAGATCTGCAGGATTTTAGGTGTGTGTGTGTGATTTAAGGCAGGCCAGGTACTCAGGGATTCCCAGCTGGAGGGGATTCCCAGCATGTGGACCTTTCAGGCCAGGGAGTGTGACAGCTTTGTGGGGACAGCACAGTCCCCACACCCCCAGCTTCCTCCCCTGCAGAGCAGGATGAGCTCATGGAAGCTGCTCTGTGCCCAAGGAGCTTCTTGGGCTTGCCTGCCTCAGGCTGTGCCAGGGAGGGCTGGGTAATGATTAACAGGACAGAGGGACCTCTCCCTGCCCAGGCTGCCCCTCCACTTCACTGTGCTGCATTGGAGACCCATGACCTGGCACTCAATTTTCCTTCTTCCCTCAGTGAGCCTCTCATCTGTCCCTGCCCTGCAGGCCAGGCTGCAGCAGAGCCTGTGCCAAAGGCAGAAGGAAATGTCCTCTTTGTTCCAGCCCTTTGGGCTGGGTCTTCCTCTCCTGCAGCCCAATATTCTCCTTGGCTCTGGCCCAGAACAGAAGTTATTCCCCAAAGACCAGCACAGCACAGGGGTTTTCCAGGCAGTGTCAGTGGCTCTCATACACTGCCTCAGCCTCAGTTGTATCCAAGCACCCATGATGCAATAACATCAGATCTTCACAGCATGAAGAACAGCAAATCAATCAAATATTCAGGGGAAAACCAGCTTGCTTTTCCCTTGTCTTCTGAATTGTGCCTGTGCTTTCTTTTTAGGCAAACCTGAGGTATTTAACTATGGCTTCACTGCTGAGCTAATGCCAGAAGCCAATGGAATTGCTGATAGGAACATCCACAGCAGGGACTGGCTATGATTTTTTAAGAGTAGCCTGTAACCCTGCTCTGCAGATGATGACAAATACAAACCAACTACCCTGAAATGCACGGGACCAGGGCTCCCCTCCCCTGACATGTAGGATTCCACCCATCAGCTGCACTTGGAAGAGGCTGGGGGGTAGAAAATGAGAGCAAACAAAATTCTTTGTGCTTTCATGAGTCATGAAAAAACCCCTCCAACTGTCTCTTGCAAAAGCACATCTGTTTGGGTGTTTTCAAGGAAGCTGGAATGCATCCTCAGAGTTCTTCCATGAGAAAAAGTAAACATCTCATATATAAAACATTTTATTAAAACAAATATACGACACTTTATATACAAAAATAAAATGTACAAGAAAATAGTCTTTTAGTGATTTGTTTCCTATCTATTACACACACACATTAGGACCTCTTAGATCCAGCACTCGGCTGCACACGCTGAGCCAGAGGATCTGTGGGATGTTACAGCTTGTGTGCAGTACTGGAGGAATCCCCACAGAGTGCCAGAAGAAATCTGCAAGAGGCATGGTAAAAATCAAGAGCTCTGCCCCTATCAGTGCAAAATTGTTTCTTGCAGCAGCTCCTGAACTCATGTGAGGAAAGGGATAGGGCATATGCCTACAGCAGAGAGCATCCTATGAGTGCACCTGGGCAGCAGACGAGGTGGAAGCAAAGCCTAAACTGAATTTTCACATTTTAATAGTCTATTAGCAGAGTTTAAAAGGTCTGAAAGATGAACTATATGATGGAGTAAATCAAAGAAGAGATGGCCCATTAGCACAATATTTCTGTGGAAGTGTAATGACAGTTGTTAAGCTCCATGTCACCAGTGTTGCACAGGTAAGCAGCAACCAAAACTTACAGGTCAGAGACATATCTGCAGTGTCTCCCCTCAGCACACTGTGGGTAAAGTGCTCATCACACCACACCTGGGGAGGATAGTAACCTGCTCCCCAGGCTTGTGGTACCCCACCAGGTCAGGCTCCATGGCACAGTGACACCTTCCAGCAATGAGGTGGGAACTGCAGCTGAGCACCTTCAGTGCCAGAGTCCTGCTACTGAGATGGGGCTCCTTTTTTACACTGGCAATGAGGTTTTCATCCTAACATTCGCAGGCCTACAACTGAAACGGAATAGAAAGGCTACTTGCTTCCTTCAGTCAGTAACAAAAAACTTTTTCCATTCTCTCCAGGATGGTTGAACTTTATATCCAAGAGCAGTTTGTGGTTGGAGGAAGCCAAGGGTTTACAATCCACAGGGAATGACTTGCATGCTTGGCCTCACTGTATCCAGCCAGGAGAAGTCTAGGCTGTTTTTCTGGTCAAAGAACCTGAAATCCATCTCTCCTAGATAAAAGGAACCAAGAATGGGCACTGAATTAATGCAGCAAGGGCAAAATACCATATAGATATGTTAAAAATAAATATCAAAAATGGAAAGATTTCTCAGATGAGAGTAAATACTTTAGACTATTGTTTTCCTTAAAGACATCAAACACTTTCTATTAAACTGCTTCATTTTAGCTGTTACTGGAGGAAATTCTTCAGTTATATTAAAAGACCTAACTTGCACATGTATAAGCCTGAAATCTGTAGGATTGGCTTACTGGAGGTGTTTTTAATTTTTCCTTTTTATCAACAAATTCCTTACAGCCTTCCAACAGGCTGCTTGGAAATCTCAGAACACAAGGATGGTGAATTCCCCCATTTCCTTTGCTGCCCCCCCAATGAGTGCTTTATCTGCATCCTGCTGTGGCCTTGGCTATGAGGGACAGCCCAGGGGCCTGTACCTGATGTTGTGTCAATGTCCCCATCCTGCTCCTTGTAGCTGTAGGTGCTGCACAGGGTCTGGGTGCCTGACTCGTTGGTGAGAAAGCCCTTCCCCCCAATGCTGGTGTTGTGCCAGTCCTGGGCTGGTCCAAGCAGCTGGAAGAGAAGAAGGAGATTTTAAAAACTGCTCCTTCCTGCTGTGGATGCAATGTTTGATTACTTGCCCTTAATTAGAAGATGAGTAAGCAACAAGATCAAGTTCTATTTTCTCATGCTAAGTTATATAAAACTTGTTTTGTCACAATTTAAAAAAAAAAGAGTTAATGCAAAACAGCAAGGGCTGGAGCACCTTTTCACCTTTGCCTATCTAATCAGTGGGATGAGCGTGCCACGTCTGGAAATGCAGATTAGGAGCTAAACACGTCAGAGGTGGAGGGAAGGGCAAAATAAAAAGGTCTAGAGGATCTTTGCAGACCCTAATACAGCAACCTGAGATTGAGGAAATGGCCTCAGGTTGTGCCAGGGGATGTTTATATTGGATATTAGGGAAGGAATTTTCACGGAAAGGATTGTCAGGCATTGGAACTTGTCCAGGGAAGTGGTGGAGTCATCATCCCTGGAAGTGCTCAAAAAACATGAGGATATGGCACTTGAGGACATGGTTTAATGAACCACGTGGTGCTGGGCTGATGGTTGGACTTGATGTCTTAGAGACCTTTTCCAACCCTAATGATTCTGTGATTCTATGAACCTCTGGTCCTAGCAGTACTCAGTAACTTCCTCTAGCTTTCACATGAAAGGTAAATATTTCCATGGGTGTGTCCTCTCCAGTTCATGTTTGCAAAGCAGCTTTGTTTTTATATTTAATTTTTCAGGCTTCCTCATTAAGAAAGCTCATTAAGTTCAGCTCACATGAGACTGGATCAGATACCTGCTTCCCCTCCTCTCTTGGTACAAACACCAACTTTGGACAATTTGATTCTGACCAGAAGGGCTGGTTTTACCTTAAAAATATCCTGATTTATTTCCTCTTCATCTTCGTCTGTGACTGTTTTGTAAGCACATTAAAAAAAAAGAAGGAAGAAAACAGAGATGTCAACTTTTAGCCCTCACACTTCTGCTTCTTCACCACAGAACCTGCTTCATATTCTCTTGTCACACAATGGGACTACTTCTCATTCATGCCCACCCCAGACTCCTCACAGCCCTTCATCTCTGATGCTCCTCAACAACTGCATGTTGAGGTGCAGGTCTCCTGCCAGCTCTGATGCCTCCCCAGGACTCAACAGAGCAGAGCCCACTTGCTGTGGAAGATGATTTGCCCCAAGTGAAGAACCACTCTGATAAATCCATGTTAATTACTGATTTCCCCAGTGGGAAGCATGGCCCCCTCCACCATCTCCGTTGGAGCAGGTGGCATTTCAGAGCCTTTCACCCATGAGCAGGTGGCATGTGCCAGCTCCTCCCTTCTGCCCCCTGGTTGGTTTGGTAACTCCAAATTCCCAAATCTATTGGATGGGGGTTGTTTTTTCTACAAAACAGCTCTTGTTTCTCCTGCTGGCCCAGGCACTGGTTCATCCTGCCACCTTGCCTCCAGCAGAGCAGTGAGAGACTGGGCTAGGAACAAATACCCACCTTCAGAGGATGAAGCCAGGGGAGACACCTGGAGCTGGTAGAGGTCGTTGGTGCTGTCAGCCATGGTGACCTCCATGGCTGGCCTCCAGCTGGCCAGGGAGCCACTCACCTCGCAGGAGGACAGCTCTGTGGGAGACACAGGAGTTGGCACTCACAGCAGACAGAGAATCACCTCTGTTTGCTCCCTGCCAGTCTGCCACTGCAGCTGCCCCAGCCCCAGGACCCATCTGTGACCGTGGGTTTAGCACAAATGGCACTTTGTGCTCAGACCTAAACCCAGTGTCTCACCTAAGGTGATGGCTGTGCTCTCCACCTCCACTTCCTGCCCTGCATAGTCGTGAATGGTGTAGGCACTGTGGTCATCTGGCAGGGGAGTGGTGGTTAAGCTTTCTGCTGACTCTTTCAGCCTTGTCTCTTCATAACACTATGAAAAAAAAATGATAAAGCATGAAAGACTTGTCTGAGAACACGCAAGTTCCCATATGAAAAAAAGTTAAATAAGAAAACCACTAAAACCTCTAGCTTCTTCAGCTGCCTCTACAGACACATACCTTTCTCTTGCTCTTGTTTCTTCCTTCTCTTGAAGACTTTGACTTCCTTTCTGTGAAATAAAATAAGACGAATGTGAGAAAGGGCTGCACGTTTTAAGCAAGTGTGAGCTCTTGCAGCTTTGAAACCTGCTCAGCAAGCTCCACTACTGCCAGCACCAGGAGCCCCATGACCCCCAGATGCTGCCCTTAGGCATGTTTAAGGTATTTGGGATAAAATTAACTATTTGTACAAGCTGTTCCCAGCAATAACCAGTGAGCAAGCCCAGTAGCACCAGTGCTACCAACGGGTCTGTAATTCCCTGCTTACACAGGACAGGACATTTAAGGGCTTGTTTAAGCAGTGTGTAACTCCAGCTGGATTGCCAAGGGTTTACCTTTCTTCTGATGCTTTGTCAAGGGTGGCAGCATCCTGTAAACCCTGACAGCACTGGAGCCCCTGTTGATGCTTTTATCCTTCACTTCTTCGATGTCAGGAAGGGAATTCATGGCACAGCGAAAATTTGCCTTCCAGGTTTTTGGATCAGGATCCTTCTCGCCTTCTTTATACCTTCCTGTAAATAAGAGATGGGTTGTGTATTTTAGACTTTCTAGTGCTGGTTTTTCCCACCAAAAGATATCAACATTCTATTTTCTGACATATACACTAGTAGTTAATCTAACTGCCAGTGTAGGTCAAGGCAAGAAAATGCCTGATGGCAGTCCTATGACTGATGGGGATGTAAAGCCAGCACACACCTGTATGGATGGCCCAGCTCCTGAATAGGCAGGCATCCTTCTCCATGTCCCAGCCATGCTTAGCTGCATGTTTCCAGGGGATTTGAAATATCCTCTTATCCTGAAATTTAACCAATAAAGATTTAAATTAAAAAAGAAATGTCACATGCCACTTTCAAACGATGGATTTAATCAGAGTTCTCAGCTGCAGCTCAGAAATGTTATAACTCCCCCTGTGCTACATTTTAGAGAAGGGAGGGTTATAACTATTGGCATATAACTACAATGGTTATTTAATCTATATTTTAATTAAATAACCATAGTTCCATCTATTTTGTTAATGGCATTTAAGGCTTTTTATGGTTTCTGAAGCTGGGAAAAAACCCCAAAGGTGCTCAAGTACAGTAGAAGTGAGCAATATTATAAACTTCATCCCAGAATAATTTTAATACATTGCATCTAACCTATTAGTATGTCATAAATTACAGCATTTTTATAGATACTCTTTATCAGAAAATCCCATTTTTTAGTTGCCCATAAGATCCTGCAGCAATCCTACAAAAAATGGTAGCTTAAATATCCTCTTGGGGTGGATTTGGAAACTTCAGAGACTTGGTTCAATAAGCTCAGTGATCTTGACCTATGCTACACCCTGGCCTTACAGACCAAGAAATACAACATTTCTTTCAGGCCAAATCTTAAAAATGGAAGCAACTGGAGTAGAACAGCAGCTGCTTATCTGGAACAGGAGGTGACTTGGCTCCAAGAGCAACAGGAGTTAAAAGACATTTTGAAGGTTTCTTCGTTCTCCAACATACTCAGAAAGTTTTCACTGCAATTTGCTATTCCCCTCCTGGGAATTTTCTGAGGGAAAAATGGAACTACTCCACAGTATACCAAGCAGAGCCACCTTTCCTGTTGATTTTTAAACATAATGCTGGCAAGTTTTCTCCATGTCTTTTCCTTTATGATCTTGACTTGTGTTTAGTGTCATTTAAGAACAAGGAATGTTAATGACACACAAGTAGTGCTAATAATAATGATAATAGGACAAAGCAGCCTCACCTTGTTAATCCATATCAGTCCTGGTATTTGATTGGACTCAATCTGCATTTCCAACCAGGGCCTCATGCGCATTCTCGACACCGGCATGTTGGCTGTGAAAGAAATAACAAACAGCTCAGACAAACTCTCAGCACTGGTGTAACCACTCTGCAGTGTCGCCCCTCGGATACTCTCTGTGCTCAGCATCACCACCAGTGCTACCGAGAACTACTTTTCAGCGTCTTAACTCTGGTTCAGTGCCTCTCACCTGCCCTGGATGGAAACGCTTCCTGCTCCGCCTGGCTCAGCTCCAAAACAGGGCTCAGGTTTGGAATTCGGCAGAGGCCGCTGGCAGCAGTGGGTGCTCAGCCTCTGCTGCGTGGGGAGCTCTGGTGGGCCCGCTCAGGCCGGGGGGAGCCCGGTTCCGAGCCCCGTTCTGGGAGGGAGCCTCCGCCAGCACCGCCACGGGGTGCGGGTGTCCCCCCGCTCTACAGCCACAGAGAGGCACCGACCGCAAAATCCTCTTCTTATAAGTTTATTATTAATAAAGTTGAACAAGGCAGGGCGCAGCGGTCCTGCCGCAGGTGGGTATCCCCAATCCCACCGCGACCCGTCCCACGGAGCGGCGCCCGGCGCTGCGGCCGCAGGGACAGGCCCTCCCGGCGCTTCCTTTGCACAAATAATTTCCTGTTTGCGGTGTTTTTCCAGGACACGCAGCCCAAGATTGTCCAAAGAATCCGTTTTTAACTTTGACCAGCAACCCGCTCGGCGGGGGCGGCTCGAGGTCTCGGAGAGCCAGCGTCTGCCAAGGGCAGCGAGGCTCGGGCCGCCCGCTCCTCTCCGCCCGGGGCTGCTCGGTGAACGGAGCCGTGCCCGGCCCTGCGGGGGTGCAGGGACAGCCCCTCCGAGGGCTTGCGGGCTGCCGCTGCCCGCAGCAGGGATGCGCGGTGCCGCCCCGCCGGCGGCCGGAGCGATGAACCCCGCGCCTCCCGGGCTCCGCCGCAGGCAGAGGCCGGCGCTGGCGCCTCCCGACGGGCAGCGCTGAGCGCAGCCGTGCCCCCGGCACCGCTCCCGGGGAGCCTGCGGGGCGCCTTCCCCTGGAACCTGCGTGCTGCGCAAAGCGGAGGGCTAACGGTGGGATAGGATATAGGGTATAG